>OX352294.1:18832619-19390388 GCA_947086415.1 Pammene aurita
TCTACAAGCAAATATTTAGCGCAGTCATCGGTTGGGTGGTCGTGGAGGACGCGGCAAAAAGCCTCGAGCCATTCTTATCAAGTTCAAGGATATAGCTATCAGGGATGACGTATGGTTTGGCAAAGTGGCACTCAAGGGTTCAGGCGTCACACTTGGAGAGTTTCTCACAAAGCCCCGCCACAATGTCTTTATGGAGGCTCGTGAGCGATTTGGAGTGCGCAACTGCTGGAACGGCGACGTGCTTGTGCTAGGAAAGGACGACGTGCGCCGCCGTGCAAACAGCGTCGTGGATGTGAAAGCTCTGCCGGTTGCGCAAGCAACGCCTGCTGATGCTGTCGCGGAGCCTGCTGATGCCGTCGCGGAGCCTGTTGCCGCCGCTGCATCGGAGCCTAATACTCGGCCAGCCCCCCCCCCCCCCTTCTGTGCAGCAGCGTGCCATGAGGGAAATGGTGAAGTCGAAAACTCGATCGTAATGGACTTTGTTTGTGTTCGCTGTGCAGTGCATTTCTTATTGCCGTATTACAATTTTATAATTTACTTCTCAATTTAGTCGCGCAGCACTTATCTGTGTCTACCCTTTTTACTTTTTTATTAATTTGTTTATCTTAACACTGATTTAAACGACGCACGTTCCCCCGGCCCATCACAAATTACATACAAGTTATAGAATTAATACCAGTAAAAATTGTATACGTGCGGATGTGTGTGTGTTGTGTGTGTGTGTGTGTGTGTGTGTTTGTGTACATATTACTTCCAAGCAAAGTTTCATCATCTTTTGTGAGAGTAGGAATAAGAAACCATTTCAAACTTCCGATGGGTCCTGATGGAAAACAAAGTTTAAAAAAAATAACTACCACGGTTTTTGTTATTGGATGCCTAATAGTACACCCTCAATTTTTTTCACGTTTCATTTTCTACTCACAAGTTACATACGTTACTTATAATTACTTACTGCATAAAAACCATAAAGTTACAAGTATGACTTATAAGTACACATCGCAGCAATGGTGGCCTTATCATATACTTCATTCGCGATATGGATTCTTTAAATGTCGGGTTACTGATAGGAGGGCAATCAATTTCTTTTATCTGAAAGATAGATAGGTAAGTTTTTGTCAAGTTAATTTTTTTGCTGCAAGCTTTTATTTTTATTTTAAGGCTATATCTAAGCTATATCTAATACGATTTAAAAAGGCTAAACTCAATGCGGGTGCGTGTTTTATTATTTACTAGCTTTTGCCCGCGGCTTCGCTCGCATTAAATTCGGGGTAACACGGTTCCCCTTTGGCCTCCGTAATGCTGCATACAAACTTCCACCCCCCATTTTAGGGAAGTGGGGGGTCAGAAGAGACAAAAAGTAGCCTATGTCACTCTCCATCCCTTCAACTATCTCCACTTAAAAAATCACGTCAATTCGTCGCCCCGTTAGACCGTGAAAGACGGACAAACAAACAGACAGACAGACACACTTTCACATTTATAATATTAGTATAGATTACAGTGTTACCATGGCCAATTAACCTTTTGAACGCTTTCTCTCTCGTATCAAAATGTGGCATACACGCCAACAGCTCAAGTGAGAAACTAATATAAGCCTTATCTGTCAGCAGGACAATAACTTTGTCAGCGTCCGCCATAGCCACTTTAGTGGTCGTTGGCGTGGCAGGCACGACAGCACACGACCGATTTAGTGGCTCTTGGCGTTCAAAAGGTTAAATATCTGTTATCTAATCTACTTGATATGATGATAATTTTGTCATTTAAGTTACAAGTAAATTGTCTACAAATCTCGCGCCAACAACGGGCTTACCGCTAATGTCGAAAATCGAAATTTCGTTATCTTCCGAAAGAACGAACGGAGTGGTTTGCGGTTATAGACCAGCTTTCACGAATCGATCTCTACGAAAGTGATATCGGATACGGATACTCGAGTATTATTACTCGATATTTGCTATAAAAAACGTACCAACAAAAAAATACCGGTCAAGTGCGAGTCGGACTTCCGCACCGAGGGTTCCGTACAAACTTTTACAGCTTAAAGATATTATAGACCTGAGTATTTAACATGAATTTCAATTTAATACCTCTACGAATTTCATGAGGAAAGGGGTAGTAACTATAAAATTATTTTAAAAAAAAATATGTGATGTATCTAAAAATTTACGGTTTTCGCAATTTTTCCTTTATCAGTGCTATAAGACGTTGCTTCGTACCAAATTCAAGATTCCGAGTTCACGGGAAGTACCCTGTAGGTTTTGATTCCCTTCCGAGTTTCGAAAATCTGCGGAAATTTGCGGCATAAACGGCTGTACCTTTGATTGCGTTAGCTTAGAAGTTTGATTTTTTCACAGCTCCAAGGGACAATAGACCTGAGTATATAAATTTCAGCTTGATACCTCCCCGCGTTCCTGAGAAAAAGGGTCTTGACAGACGGACGAACAGACGGACGGACGGACAACAAAGTGATCCTATAAGGGTTTCGCTTTTTTTTTTCGAGGTACGGAACCCTAAAAACAAACACTGTGCCTTGGTGTCACCGAATTGGGATACAATTATTTTCTGTGATGAACAATTGTGATGACTGATTACTGTGATTAGTGAAATATTGGACATTTACTGGTTGTTGCCTGTAACATGGGCAAAAAATTAAAACGTAGATTCTACTCCTCTAAGTATACAACGTTTGTTCAGCGACTTTGAAAAATAACTGGTGGTCGAAATTGATTATGTCTGTAGGGTGACAAGACTGACAAGCAATGTCAATTAGAAGGATTTTACGTACATTGAAAATATTATTTAATTTGTTTAAAAAAGAGACAATCTAAAGACTACATATTTTTATTAAGTTGTTGAACAAAAGTTGTATTGGTTGAGGAGTAGAATCTACGTTTTAATTTAGTGCTCGTGTTACAGGCAATCCAGTATATGTGCAAAATACGATCTGGACATTGATTACCGGATACTCATCAACCGTTTTCTTCTTGTTCCACGCATATATCTTCGCCAGTACCGCCAACGTCGCCGGGCCGCCCTCTGTCGACAGCACGTAGGAGGGGCTCTCGGGCAACATCGCCATGCCCACGCAGGCGGCTGTGCCCCAGATGGTGAATGCCCACATCAAGACCCGCCATGATACCAGTTTTACACTGCCCACCTGCACGGAGAAAGGAAGCGGCAACAACATCCAGGCGAATACTGGAAATTATTTAAAAATATTGTTACATAATCTATCGTGAGTTATACAAACGTAGGGACTAAGGCTTGCTTTACAATATGAGACTTTTTCTTGTGACAAATAACGCTTCTACAATCGAATAGGTACAGTACTTATAATATAATTTATATTATAAGTATAACCAATCAATAACTATAGGTAAGCGATTATCGTTGCAATGCCTACTTTTCTGTTAATTTACAAAGGTTTTCGCTTCCTAAACGCGACCGCCAATTGTTTTACCCTTTGTAACTTGTGTATATTTTATTTCTTAAGCTTTTGAATGCTTTCATATTTGAATGAAGTGATCAATCACACGCCAAGCACTGTCTCCTTTTTTTTAAAAGATGAATCTCGTAGTGCTGTGCGTAGATTTTATTAATGATCAAAGTACACCTTCACTTCGACCCCTTTATGGGTTGTTGGCGTGGTGGGCACGACGACACAAGACGTCTTTAGGGGTTCTTGGCGTTCACAGGGTTATTTGAGGTATGCAATAATAGTAGTAGGTATAATATTATGACCCGGCTAAAGCTAAGGGCTATAATTATTTGCTTTCGGTAAGGTTGTGAGAAAAACAGTATTTATGTTATGTCATGTTATTCTATAAAATAAGGTGTCTCCAAACTTTTTTAACCGCGGGCGGTATGGTGTGCTCCTTTCTCCAGCTTTCGGGCCGAAGGAGAATTTTCACAGTACAGTCGCCAGCCAAGGTACTCAAAATAATCTGAACATGGCACTATATCGCCTTGCCAATAGAGGCGTTCTGATATTTATGACCACATTGGCGGCTCTGATATATGTGATGGCGACTGTACCATATATTAGATGTTGTGGGTCTTTTATTTTTAGGGTTCCGTAGTCAACTAGGAACCCTTATAGTTTCACCATGTCTGCCCGTCCGTCCGTCCGTCCGCGGATAATCTCAGTGACCGTTAGCACTAGAAAGCTGAAATTTGGTACTAATATGTATATCAATTACGCCAACAAAGTGGTAAAATAAAAAGTGGAAAAAAATGTTTTATTAGGGTACCTCCCCTATACGTAAAGTGGGGAGTGATTTTTGTTTTTCATTTCAACCCTAACGTGTGATATATTGTTGGATAGGTATTTAAAAATGAATAGGGGTTTACTAAAATCATTTTGTGATAATGTAAATATTTTCGAAAATAATCGCTCCAGAAGTAAAAAAAAATGTGCCCCCCCCCCTCTAACTTTTGAACCATATGTTTTAAAAATAAGAAAAAAAACTCAAAAGTTTTTATAAAGTTCTATTATAAAAACTTTCTAGGAAAATTATTTTGAACTAAGTTTGTAATTTAACCGTATAAGCAGGTATTTATTGTATCTGTTATTTCTACAAAATCACAATGAAATGACGTGCTTTCAAATAAAGTAAAAACGGTGAAAATCGGTTCACGCAATAAATAATTATCCCATAAAAATCATCTTCCATACTTTAAGCTCGCGTGCAATAGTTTACTTAATTTGCCGATAGATGTCGCTGTACGTGGAACGCTCATATCATAGCCTACATGGCGGTGTTATTTTAACTCTTAAGTGGGGACACTTACTGTGACGGACGGAAAACTACGGAACCCTACACTGAGCGTGGCCCGACACGCTCTTGGCCGGTTTTTTATACCAAAATTACAAAATAAAATACAAGTTGAGTACCAGGCATGACTAAGTAGGAGCCTGCAGTGAAGGCAGAGCCCCATGCGACAGCATCAGCACGTTTGGAGGGGGAAGTCAGCTCCCCCAGGTACACGTACGCTGTAGCACAGGAAGCTGATACTCTGGAAAAATACAACCGTCATCATAACCGTTCATTACTGTTGTCGAAATTATTCGAACATAGATGATTGAATTAAAATGTAATGTACATAGACGATATGTACTATGATTACTAAGCTGATCTTCCGATGAGACCATCATGTAAGAAACTTTAACCAAAAACAAATAAGAACCTTAATTTGATTATTTTATGTAGCTTTCTACAAGAATTGCTTACTAGTTTAAATTTTACCTATATGAGGATAATTCCCAAGTTACAATTATATCTAGCTATCGGTTATTTGTCGCCATCCCATTTTCTATTTTCGACTGCACTTTGAATCCTCGGAGAAACGACTTTCTATTAAGAGTTAGCGACCAACGAATATTATGTTTTAAACTTCATCAACTTATAGATATAACTATATAAGACTTACAGAACACCGGTGATTAATCTCAGCAAGAACATCATCAAGAAGTTGGTAGAAAACGACGAGAGGGTGGAGAACACGACAGCTAGCACGGTGGCCGGCAGCATGACACGCCTGTGGCCGAACTTGTCACCTAGGTAGCCCCAGATTATTGCCGGGGCGAACACTCCTGCCAATGGATTATACTTGTAGATTTTCGAAAGTAAATCGTCGAGTGACCTCAACCAATTATCAGTATTTAACCTATTGTCAAAATACAAGCCAAATTATAAAGATTTAAAGAATCGACGATCACTCTTTTTAGGGTCCCGTAGCCCAATGGCAAAAAACGGAACCCTTATGGATTCGTCATGTCTGTCTGTCTGTCTGTCTGTCCGTCCGTATGTCACAGGCATTTTACTCGGAAACTATACGACGTATCTGAATAAAATTTACACATAAGGTGTATTTTGTATGCAGCTACTTAGTTATGTAGTTCAATTTGAAAAAAATAATATTTTTAGGGGGGCGCTCCATACAGGTAACTAAATTAAAAAAAAATTAACCAAATATCAACATGTGATACATCAATCGATAGGTCTTTCAAAATAACATTGAGGTTTCTTTGACTATTTTGTGATTAACTGAATATTTTCTGAAATAATCGCTTCGAAAGTCAGAAAAGTTGTGTACCCCCCCCCCCCCCCCCCCCCGTAACTTTTGAACCATAAATTCAAAAAATATGAAAAAATTTGAAGAGATGTGCCTCATCATATACTTTCTACGAAAATTGTTTTGAACACTATCGGTTCAGCCATTTTTGAGTTATCCCAAAAAAACTTCTTCCATAGGCATCAGATACGACCTTTTGGTATTAGTTTGGTTCTTATTCCATTGAAGGTACGGAACCCTCCTATGCGTGGCCCGACATGCACTTGGCCGATTTTTTATCTTAATATCTTCAACCGTGACTTATCTTAAAGGGGTTACGAGGAGTCGAATTTTATGTAATTGATTGGGATTTACGAACTCGTTGTCTATTGTCACGATTAATGTCTGACAGTTGGAACGTCTCAAGAATACAAAGGTTTATTCCTTTTCGCTTAAAGTATTTTCTGTGTACGATTCACTCGTCTGCCTCACCTATGAACGTAGCAGCAGAGATCGCGCCACGCTGTGATGTAGTGACTTGCAAGTCGCAGTCCGCGTTGTTCAACACAAAGCCTAGGCCCAGGCATTCCACGGTCGCGTAGAGCAGGATGAACCCGTTGGTGAACAAGGCAAAGTAGTTGAACCTACCGTGCCCTGGAAATATACATGCCGGAGCCGTAGCTAGAGTTGAATTAAGATGGGGCAGTGGGAATTACAGGTAGGGCACTTCACTATATTGTCACAGGGGGGTAGTGGCATGGCACCCATAATGCCGCCCTCCCCCCTAACTACGGCCCTGATACAACCGCTAGTAAACGATGTCGTGCTTACTTGAGTTCAGGTACCTCGGCCAGTAGCAAAGCCCGAGTAGTAAAGTAAATCTATTCTTACGGGTAAAATAAACGCGTAAGGAAATCTGGTTGTTTTGTCAGCGAAAGACGCAAAAACTACTGAACAAAATTTCATGAAATTTTGTATAGATACAGTTTATACCCCGAAACAACATTTAGGGTAGTTTACCCTCCAAAACGCAAGCGGACGAAGCCGCCAGAAAAGCTAGTATGGACATATAAGGATATCGGCATATCATAAAATTACAGGTTTGTCTTAGCAACGGTAGCTCGGCACCCTCGGCCAATATATCAGTTCTATGATAAACACTTTTTTTTTATTTGTACTCCACGTTTTCATGTAAATTATAAAATGAGGGAATTGATTTGCGCACAGGTAGATACAATATAATCTATAAAGGGCCATATGACACTTTCCCCGTAATTCATTCCCTGAGGAGGTAAAATGTAGATTCAAAGTACAAGAGTAATACTAAACCAGAGGGTGGGGGGAGGGAACGACGGGGTTTATCAATTTTACGATTTCTATTATTACTAATTTTCTAAGCGTACGATGTCGCGCGCGGAATTTAGTATTCAACAAGCCAGCAAAACCTACCAGTAACTTCGAAAGCCTCATCAAATGTAGTCATTGAATTTACGTTCAAAATTAATACGTAATATATAAGTACGTCTATGCAGTTTTATAGTACAACAGTTTATCGTTACATGTTAATTTAATATTTTATTTTACTGAAATTTGTAATTTTTTTAGCGAGAACAATAAATTTTGGAAAACATTATTTTGACAGAATTTAGCCAAACGTGACGTAACGTGTGAAAGAAATTTGTACGTTTATTTTTAATTTTAAGGCATCGCAAGAGCTTAACTTTTAATCTAGATAAAATATTAAATAGAATTTAAGCGCCCGTTCGTATTAATATATTGTAATTATTACGATAAATTTAAAATAATTTGCAGCACATTTCAGTGAAATAGCGTTTTGATTTTTGTAAAAAAATGAGCAAACTTTTCTCTTTGTTCTTCTATGGTATGGTTCTTCTCAAACTTCCATGAAGTTATAATACTTATAATTTCATATAAATCCATGCAAACTTCATGTTATTCATGTCACTTAAGAAATTCAATGTCACGTCTGTCAACAATAGGTACAAGAATGGACGATTTATTTACGACCAAGAATTTATTAGCACATGCTTCGATCTTTGTGTTTAAGATAATCTATTGAAAGTAGAATATGGGAAGATGGGTTGTATTCGTACCTACACAACTAAGCCTTATAAAACAAGCCATACAATAAGCCTAACCGCTATGAATGCTAATTAATCGGCTACTTATCTGGTAACAATAAAAGCGTATTTCGGTTTTGATACAAAGCGCTTGGCCAAGCTGTAGAGTATAATCTTCCCCAAAAAGTGGGATTTGTACTAATGCACCCCACATGCAGGAGGCGGATTGTAGTAGCACCTTATGGGGTTCGGGCTATTATTCGATTTGAAGATCACGAGTTAAAGTATCGGAAATAAGAGTGTTTCATAAATTATGTTTTTGGAAAAACTTTTGACAATGATAAACATCAATGCAGAATACAGTTGTCTGCACGTAGCGGAATGTTATCATTCATTAGATAAAGTTGTGTGCTACTCGCCGATAGGGGGCTTTATCTCGTTCGCGTACTCGCCACACAACATTCTAGTTCCAACGCTGGCAGATAGGTGGCACGGTTTATGAAAAGGTCATTGAATCGTGGCTTGTTCCTACCATTCAGTTTTTTTCTCGTCAGTTTACTCACCACCTGACAGTACGCAGTAGTCGACAACGAGTGTTGTTAATGCTAAACAATAGATTAATTTTTCACAGGTGAATGAAACAGGTGTGCAATGCTGTGTTGTGTATTTTGTTGTGACTGTAATGAAATTAATGCAAACTTTTACTGAAGTGATTTAAGATTTGAACACGAGTTTTTTCTCTTAAATTTATTTCGGAAGTGTGACAAAGTAGAAACTTTCTCGTGTTATCAAATTTTGCGGTGTTTGTGTTGACAGTGGTTCTAAAATGAGCTGTATTTACTGTTAGTGTTAGTGTTTCAGTGTAATTCAAGATGACTACAGACAGGTTCCATAAGTAAGTGTCCACTTGGTCCGTTTGATAAGATTATATCTGATAATAACAATAGATATGATATCGTTATCCTTTCGCATACCACGATGTTAAGAAATTACATACTTACCTATAATTAGTACCTACCATACCAATTTTTTGATTTACCTATTCTACATAGGTACAATATATATAATTATGTATAAGTTGCAGTCTTGCAGTCGGATCGTATAATCCGCCGTATTCCATTACAGCTATACGTTTTAAAAAACGGCCGTTTTGAAATGCGGCCGTTTTACGATTAGCCGGATTAAATGCGGCTGAATGAAAATCTTCCGGAATGTATTCTTCAACACGGCTAGCCGTAATGTAATACAGCGAGTCATTAGCCGCCGCTTTGACAGTTTTAAGACTCGGTTTTGGTTATTTTTTCATAGGATAGATAAGTTTGGTTTTGGTTTGAATGTATGAAACTGCATGTTTGGCTCGTGTTTATTGCCGTTGAGTGTCCTGCTGTATGACCAATAATCCTGATCATTAAGGATATTTCCCGATCCTCCTCATCCCGATAACTTTACTAGTTTTACTACCTTACCTATACTCTATAGGTAGGTATATCTACCAGTCGCAGCGGGTCAATTATATTAATTAGTAGGGAAGCCGGACCTCATTTCATTTTTCTTTTCCTCATGGGCCTAGTAGGGAGGTACCTAGTGTTTGTTTTAACGTAAGTACCTAAAATATTTTAAAGCAATGAGATTTAAACAAAAATGGCGACGAATGATTTGTAAATTAACGATATAAAACACATAGAAACAGAGTGAATTTATTTTGGTACTATTACAGTCCATTACAAAAAGTATTAATTTCTACAGTAACGTTCGTTAAGTATCTATTTTGCCTTTTTGCTGAACTACGTCCAATTATATTCCAATGGTACTCGGAACCGGAAGCCATAGGAAGGAGACACGCTCCGTGCCCCGGGTGATACCGAAAACCTGGCAAGTTCAATGTCCTTTTTAATGTACATCAACCAACATCACCTCCCATAGGTTCATGGAAGTGTGGTAAGTTTGATATAGGTACTAGAGTCAAACTCAAACATTTATTCAGTGGCTAGGCCACAAGGGCACTTTTACACGTCAACTACGGTTTATTTTAGCACTTGCCTAAATAGGTCCTTGTTAGCGTTAGAAAGTTGTCCACGAGTTACCTATTAGTCGGCGGTCGGTAAGGATATAGGTAATACAAGTAGGGGTAAATAGGTAGGGGTTGACAGATCCTACTATATGTACCTAGCTAATTTGTAACTTAGACGACAGGAACCCACTAGATAATTTAGGTACCTGGGTCATAAACATATTGTAAAACATACTACAGGTAATAGTTAAGTAAGAAGTCCTCCTCTGGACGATTGTTAAGATCTAGTGTGCATATAGGTAATGCTTCTATCACTCAGATTAATAGAAATACGGAGTTCTTTTTGATTGAGGATACAATCAGAAAATGAGGCTTTACTGCTAATGTCATTTCGCTATGTGTGGTAGGACACAGCACAGCGAATATCATCTCGCTCAAATCTGGAGTAGAGCCCGACTGGGGAAGTACCACCTCCTTACAGAAAACCACAGCCAAATAAAACTAGATCCTACTCATAATGTTGTATTCCTGGTAAGGTTACCAAACGGCTCAAAGAAGACCCCGTGTGTTGACGACGAGGGACCCTCTTGTTTCTTTAGCGGTCAACACAGTGAATCCTCCTTTTTTGTAAAGGCGCATGTAACACCTCTGGAGTTGCAGGCGTCCATAGGCTACGGTAGCTGCTTACCATCAGGCGGGCTGTATGCTTGTTTGTCACCGTCTTAGTAAAAAAACAGGAGAGTCGTGGAATGCAAATGAAATTTTATTGATACCAGCCACATAAGTACGTACCAGCGCAATGTTTACGGACATTGCACACACACCTGGTGAGGGTGTTCCGGAATCACCCAAATCTAGACCTTAAACTGTTAACGTTAAGGTTCACATTGGTTTACTTGCAGTTTATCAGCTTATCGATTGTTATGGTTTGGGGCCGTGTGTTACCGCGGTGACCGATGATTGCTTCCGCGTCATTATTGTAACTGCAAGGGTTCAACATTATAAAACCATGAAAATATTTAATTACTAGCTTTTACCCCCGACGTTGTCTGCGTGGAATTAACGTCCCCCATAAAAAGCCTTAGTAAAATCGAATACTTAGCAAATATTCATTCAACGCATATGCTATTTTAAGTAACAGTAAGCAACAATCCCATACAAACTTCCACCCTCCTTTAACCACCTTAAGGGATGATTTCTGGTATAAAAACTATCCTATGTCTTTCCCCGGGACTCAAACTATCTTCATACTAAATTTCATCTAAATCGGTTAAGCAGTTTTTTTTTATACCACGACGGTGGCAAATAAGCATAGGGCCCGCCTGATGGTAAGCAGCTACCGTAACCTATGGACGCCTGCAACTCCAAAGGAGTCACATGTGCGTTGCCGACCCTTTACAAAAAGGAGGATTCACTGTGTTGATGGCTAAAGGAACAAGAAGATCCCTCATCGTCAACACACTGGGTCCTCTTTGAACTCTTTGGCAACCTTACTCACCGGCAGGAACACAACACTATAAGTAGGGTCTAGTGGGTAGTTTAAGCGTGAGGAGGTAACAGATTGACAGACAGACACACTTTCGCATTTATAATGTTAGTATAGATGTTATTGACTAAAATTTTATAACGGGGCCCTTTTGTTGCACTTAATTATAGTTCGTTATTTTTTGAGATTAGAAAAAAGTTGACAGAACGATGTACAGGGTTCCTTATCAGGCACGATATATGTCAGAACTGTCAAAGTGCCTACGTCGTCATTAAACATCATCATCATATCAGCCGAAAGACGTCCACTGCTGAACATAGGCCTCCCCCAAAGAGTGCCACAATGACCGGTCCTGCGCCACCCGCATCCAGCGGACTCCCGCGACCTTTACCAGGTCATCTGTCCACCTTGTGGGGGGTCTACCGACGCTGCGCCTTCCGGTTCGTGGTCGCCACTCAAGAACCTTTCCGCTCCAACGGCCATCGGTTCTACGTGCAATGTGCCCCGCCCATTGCTACTTCAGTTAAACATACTTAAATATATTTGTCATAAGTAAGTATAACAAGTGTCTTAAGTGATGGTGAAAGATTTTTTGCGTTTGAGTGAGGTGAAAAGTGTTTTATTATTTAGTATTATGTAATAAAACTATTAAATAACGTTTAGAAACACTTTTATTTACGAAAATTTATTAAGCATACCTATTATGATTTGTCAATTAAAAAAATTTCGTGAATACTGATAAAAAAACTGGACGTTCAGTTTCCGTTTTAGAATGTACGTGCGTCACTGTCAGGTCAGTTTTTCAATTTTCACGTGTCTCTGACGTCATAATCAAAACGAAATTGTGTTTTTATTGTTGTGTTACATTATTTAATCTGCAAATGTTAAGTAATCGTTTGTTGGTGTGGTTGCAGTGTGTTTAAATTCAACATTTAGAACAGGTTGACAACTACTGTTTCTAATATGTTTACTCAATTTATAATCTCAAAAAAAAAAACGAAGTATACGTGCAAGTAAGTTTTGCCCGTAGGTACAGTCACGGACTTTAATTGTTGATTCAATGACAGTTCGACCTATTTTCTCTTTTAATACTTACTTGATGCAATGGCCAATGTAAAGTGAACTCTTAATTAAGTGCAACTAAATTTTCCCTGTAGTTACCAACTAATTGTGTAATTGGAGCATCGTTAGTTGGGTTGATTTTTTTGTGTAATTGTTGTTACCGACTGTAATATTGATACCTGATTCATTTTATCATATGCCATAAGTACGAGTATAGTATATAATCATGTGGTATACGGCTATTATTATTAGCCGCCTTATGTGTCGAATAGACCTATTTTTACTGCTTGCATGACGTGCAACTTTAAGCTCTAGGTATCGCATACTTTAACTCAAATTAAACTACTTATAGATTACCCACTCCCTGATTCATTGTGGGTTGTGGTAACTGTTTAGTTTGTCGGATATCTAAGTAGCTACTTGGTCGGCACTGGTGTTATAAAAGGCAACACGAGGTGCCAAGATACGGCAGTTTGGCTCGGTTAATTAATTGCATAATCGGCATCGTAACCAGCACGGTCGTGAAAAGTGAACCATACCTCATTGTTGTGACTTTCCCTCGGATAAGCGGTGCTCAGCGATTGTTCGGAACAAAACTTGCAAGCTCAGCAAGAACAACTTGTTAACACGATTGTTGTTAACGCTCATGTCAAGACCTTCCAAGGCGCTATTAAGCAAAGATGTAGATAATTGAAGCATCAGTGTAAAACATTGTGTCCAGGGATGTGCGTTGTTGGTCAGTTGGAAATTGTATTTAATTTAACTAGGTTGCAGTGGCGTTATAATAGGGTGGCATAGCGGGTAAAACGGCCGAGAAGCCATGACCACAGGAAGATCCTAACATTATCTGTAAAAGGGGCCCCATACGATGAATTGGCTACGGGCTCCGCTTTTTTTATACCACGACGGTGCCAGACTTAAGTGGCAGTGGGCGGGCCACATTGCTCGCAGAACTGATGGCCGATGGAGCAGAAATGTTCTTAAGTGGCGACCGCGTACCGGAAGACGCAGTGTAGAAAGGCCCCAGACTAGGTGGACCGACGATCTGGTTAGAGTCGCGGGAAGCAGTTGGTTAAGGGCGGCGAATGACCGTTCGTTGTGGAGATCCTTGGGGGAGGCTTTTGTTCAGCAGTGGACGTCTGAAATGAAATGATGACCTAGTTTCATACCTGTCATCATCATCATAAGTCGTTCCCTCAGAGCTGAGGATCGTCACGTCATGTCCTTCTGTTGAAGTTGTAGACCAGGTTCCTCCATAGGTTCTTATCCCTCGCTAAACGCATGGCTTCTTGCAGTTTTAATTGCATTGGTGCAGTGATTTGGGCACACCATCTTGCAGGAGGAACGCCTCTGAGTCTTGTGCCTTCAACTTTTCCCGTCATGATGACTCTGTCCAAGCTATCCGAGGAGCGTCGAGAGGTGTCCGAAGTATATGAGTATGTGGTTTTATGTGTAGCTCCAGCATGTACTGATTAGTGCGCATCGCAGTCCAAGGTATCCATGAAAGCCATCACCAACACCACATCTCAAACGCGTCGATACAGTTTTTCATGTCTGCCTTGATAGTCCGCTTCAGAGCCGTATAGAAAAATAAGAAACCAGTTCATACCAGTAGAATTGTACCTTTTACGGACCTACTCATATAGGTTAACTAAACGCTTTAGTATTTCATTTCATATTCAGTTTGTAATACATTAGGTACCTACCTAACAGTAAATAATTATTATTTATAACTTTCAAGATATATATCGGACTATCTACAATTCAATGATAAAACCAATAATGTACCTACGTTTTAGATTAAACCTATTACGTTTCGTTTATTCGGATTTAGCCCTAATTAAAAGCGTCTAAATTGTAACGATTGGTTGGTACTGGTTAGGGAATACTCCCGGTTCTGATTTTGTATGGCGAGGAACCGGGAATTCCCGGTTCCGGTACTGAATTTGTATAGAAAACGAGTACCGGGAGCAAACCCTAGTACTGGTGTACCACACACTGAGGTTTCGTAGTAGGTAGTTTTAAAATGGTTTAGCGTGACTTTTTCACGATAACCCGCTAAAACAACTGTAAGCTTCTCAAAAACAGAAACTTTGATTTCGATCAGCTATTCAAAAGATGTAATATATAAATATATATATATACTTATGAATACTTATAAAGTAACCTACAGGAGCTTGGAAATCTGACTAAGGTTTCATTTTTGGCTAAATTTGTCTTTCCCTAATTTTCAGGGAGTTAAAGGAAGCCAAAACCCGCCTCATCATAACTCTACAAAATACCTACATTGAGATATGAACCATAATCGTTAATGTTATAATGTTGTAAAGGGATAACGAGATATCTTCAATAAAAGCCGCAGTCTATAGGTAATTGCGTAAACATAATAAATAATTCGTCAATCTTACGAGGGTTGCTACTTATATATCCGGAAACAAAAAAACAAACAAACGTACACGGCTGAAAATGGTTTTATTGTTTTTCAAAGTATTCCCCTTGATGATCTATGCACTTTTGCATTCGCGTGAACCAATTTTTAAAGCACTTCTGCCACTCCGCCTGAGGTACCTCCATAACGTGTTGTTTGAATGCGTCGACAGCATCTTCAGCGGTCGAAAATCGTTGACCGCGTAATTTATTCTTTATATTTGGAAATAAATAAAAATCGTTGGGTGCCAAGTCAGGGCTGTACGGCGGATGACCCGTTAATTCCACATTTTGACCCTCCAAAAATAGAGTTGTTTCGCGTGACGTATGACAGCTGGCATTGTCATGATGAAGAATGATTCTTCGTCGCTGGTTAGTTTTACGAATTTGTTCAAATACTTCCGGTAAGCAAATGGTCGTGTACCACTCTGAATTAACCGTTCTACGGTTTTCTAGTGGCACTGTAGCTACATGGCCATTAATACCGAAGAAGCAGGCCACCATTTGTTTCAATGTACTTTTTGCACGAGTAACTTTCGTAGGGTTCGGCTCATTTTGAAACACCCATACCGTTGATTGTTGCTTCGTTTCGGGATCGTATGCATAGATCCAGGATTCGTCACCTGTATAGATGTTATAAACGGCTTTTGAGTCACCACGGTTATATTTTTTTAACATTTTATTGCACCATTCGACGCGAGCATCTTTTTGCTCTTTTGTTAAGTTGTGGGGTATCCAACGCGAACAAATTTTTTTTACAGCCAAATAATTATGTAATATGCTATTAATGCTGGTCATAGAAATACCCAGAGTCGCCTCTATCTCGCAGTACGTAACATGTCGGTCGTCCATTATAAGTTTTCGCACAGCCTCGATATTTTGTTGTACAACGACCGATTTCGGGCGACCTGCCTTAACTTCGTCCGTAAGCATACTACGTCCACGATTGAACTCACTAAACCAGTGATACACAGTAGTTTTAGATGGGGCTTCATCACCAAAAGTTGAAGTTAGTTGATCTATGCACTGTTGTTGCGTTAAACCACGCCGAAAATCATAATAAATCATAGCACGAATATTTTCACGAGTGAGTTCCATTCTTGCTGCGAGATGACATTTAAAACCCGTCAAAAACAAAACACGAGCGTTAATAAGAAAGAAAAAATGTACCGGCCAGTACTTAAAAAAGTTCAAATTATTCCATGGAGGTCAAATATGCTATTTAAGAAGATTGTAATCCCGGTTTCCGGATATATAAATAGCAGCCCTTGTAATGGTGGATTCTGAGTACCTATTACCTTGAAATTCTCATGGTCAGCGTAATTAATAGACAAGCTTTTAACGCTGGCTACACTTTTCTAGCCAAAGTCATCTACTGCTCAGCGACTAGCGAGATGATTTGAACAAACCCAAACACAATAAGCTTCTATTGTTTCATTACGGATTACTAATAGACTTATGACCACCTTCGGAGATCATCAGATCAGCTCGATAATATCAAAGTAGTTATTGTTTTGTCAACAAAGTACTTAATTTAATGCAGGTATAAAAAATGTCATCTTGTAAAATGGGTAGGTACACGCATCTTCATGTGTGTAACTATAGTTATTTAATGGGATGACCGGCCAGGAGCATGTCGAGTCATGCTCAGTGTAGGGTTCCGTAGTTGCCGGCCTGATACAATACATCCGTTCAAAAGGTCGTTTACTAAGGGATATTTGGCGGCGCTTACGTCATTTTACGATACAGCACGTACGTCCTGTCCCAGCACGTGATCAATAGGATCTGGACACGTTTTCTTAACAATAAAGCTGTGACCAGCTCACTCTGAATACCTCTTTCGCTCAGCTACTTCTGCTGCTTAACGATAAAGAGTAACCGATTATATTTCGTTTCAGAGCGGCCAAAGACGGCCTGCTGGAGGTGTTGCGCGAGGCGACGCGCAAGGAATGTAACAACAAAGATGAGTCCGGCATGACACCCACCCTGTGGGCCGCTTTCGAGGGCCATGTCGAGGCGCTGCGGTTGCTGTGCGGCCGAGGGTTGGTATTTAAGTATCCTTCTTAAGTAATTAATAATCCCTAGGTAGGTAAGAAGACGAGAAAATTGAGTTTTGGAGGGAGAAGGTACAATTTTCGAAAAAAGTTACAATGGAAATAATAATAAATATAACGTTATTCTTAGACCATTTTCGCGTAGCGGCACAGGATCTAGTAGCTGGGTAGCTGCCCTACAAACTGGTTATGAGTATCCCCTCACTTTTACCCCTGTATATACCGAATGATGATATACAAGAGAAAACCATTAAACTAACATTAAACCTGACTACTAATACGTCCTTTTAAATTATGCCACATCCACGCTCCCATGTGCTTTGATTTCATCGCAAAACGTACACAAAAACACTTCAATTTTACGTTTTTGCGTATACTGTCACCTTATAGCTCCCGTCTGCTTTACCTACCTACTCGTAGTCACGAAACCAAATTTTACTATTGATATGCTGCCACTGTTAGCAAACCAACAGGCGCAGCCTTACTAATATTTATACCCAACGGTATTAACACTCTAATTTATATGTTTCCTAATGATGCTATTACACTTGTAGGTTTAAGTAGATAAAGATTATTCTTATTAGATTATTATATACAGAGGTTATATAAAATGACAACATGTAACAGTAGCGAAAGATCAATATAACTTCAACTCCCGCTACCGGCTTGCCTATTCTTAAACTGTTCGCAAGTTTCAGACTTTGTTACAGACGTTACATTTCTTGCAACTAACGATAGGTATGCGTCACAATGTAAGTGCTGCAATAAATGTGCCCAATAATCTAGAAATTTATTGCCATCGATTGATAAGTAAGGCTTACAACGACAGCTATGCCTCGTGTTTCGTATTAGATTCTACAAAATACTTATTAATGGCTTCAATCAAAACGAATGCCTGTACCTAATCATATCGCATGCAAATCCTTTATGGTGTAATTCCTGATTTTCTACGAATAGCGAAGGTGAAGGTTTTTATACCGTACTTAATCATGTAGGAATATTAAGCGTCGTTGACAACCATAAAAATCCCTACAACATTTCACAATATGTTAGTAGTTCATAAATGAGTTATCTATTTAACAGCTAATCAATTATTGTTACAGGGGTGAACCCGACAAGGCAGACTACTTCGGAAACACGGCGTTACACCTCGCTTCTGCGCGGGGCCACAAGGAATGCGTCACATTCCTGGTCAACTTCGGGGCGAACGTGTACACGATGGACGTCGACGGCCACACGGCCCAGGAGCTCGCGGCAATCAACGGGAGGGATGATATATTGAGGTTCCTGGATCAAGCCACTGCTAAGTTGGAGAATAATGATAAGTAAGTATGAATTCACCTGTAGCTGTAATGAACAAAGCAGGTACCTACATTCCTGGCTAGGTTTGAGATCTGCCGAAACCCAGTTATTTGCCTCTGCAGTTTCTCATCCAATTACCGCATTGACGTTCACTTTCCGACACTGTAGGGTTTTTATCAAAGCTGATTTTGGACTCATATTGTGTACCTACAAGGTGTTGAACTGTTGATTGTACGTAACAATCAAAATAAAACTCTGATCCTTGTCAGAAATCTAAAAGTTATCGAATATATGTTTTTATTTCAAAATAATGTTTATTTTTAGAAAAAAAGCCAAATCCATGAAAGAGAAAGCTAAGAAAGACCACGAAAAATCTCATAAACAATACCAGAAGCGGCAGAGCAAAGCCGAGATTATGGCTGAAAAGGAGTTAAAGAAGCTGGCGAAGGAGTGGGACCACGGGTACAACGAGGATGTGTCCACCATGCCCCACAGGCCTAGTACAGTGCTCATGGCTCTGAAGCAGAAGATGATCAGGTCTACAAGCCAGGGTTGGTAGCAATCTTCTCTGCATAATATGATAGATTTTTTACACTTACATATACGATAACAACTATGTTTTTACTTACCTATTTTCTTACTGCCGTTTAGGCTTAGTAAAAAGTAATAAGTAGACTTGGTAAAAAGTAATACGAAAACATTTGTGTTTGTTTCAAAGGTAATTTGCTTGCTGATGAGCAGCCCCGACCGACGTATAGTACTCTAGTTGGTACTGTAAACTCGGGGGCGCGGGGACGCGGCGCCGTCTACAAAAAGGCTTTAGCTAGCAAGATGAAGAACGGTACCGTGGGACGCGCTGGACCTGCTGATGATTTCAAGGTATTTTCTGACTAGTATTTATTGGCTAAACTGATATGAAAACTTCACGTTTGTAAACTCTAATACTACTTCAGGAAATCGTGAATAATCGAATTAGTCCATCAAACATGTACTTCGTCCTCCTGTTTCCTTAAATTGGTACCTCGTTCTCGTTTCTCGTTTTTGCTACTTCAAGCGCATCTTCATTTACTTCTTTTTTTCCTTGCTATTATTTATACAGGAGAGGCTTGGGTGATTTGATTAACATAGGTATCATTCTTTGGAATGACTAGTCAGCACCCCCGATCCAAACTTGACTGATCCAATTTGCAACGGTAGCTAGCTGCTATTTCATAACGATTTGTAGAACTTCTCGCGGTTTTAAGATATTTCGAATCAGTCGTTCTCAGAACCGGTGACTGAAAAAGTCGCGATGTGCGATTTGTGTTTATATTCGTACGTTGGCAATAGGTAGGCGAGGTGGAGCACGGGGGGCGGCGGTCAGTGACGTCACTCAGCGGCGTGAGGCGCGACTCGGAGGTCATGTATGTGGGCACTTTTGGTGCAGGCCCTCAAGCACGCGGCGACCTCAACAACGTATTCCAACAGGCCCCAAAGGAGAGACAAACACTAACTAGGTAAATCATATATCACTTTAGATATGTTAACATTCTAGGATACGGAGCTCGAGATAGCTTAGTGTTTAAGAAGATATTTTTTGGATTCAAGCACCACACCAGATGGTTCATACAGCTTACAGATTTTTGATGGTGTCAGGTGTAGAGAATAAACTTTGTTATAAAGTCCGCAATGTACAACTGTTTTTATTCAACAAACTTACTTAGTCTGTAACACTAAAAATACTACTCTTGTGACCTACCTACTGCTTAGTCTTCTAAAGCAATGATCAACTTCATCAAGGAAGGTAAACATTCGATGTTGATTATTTCTCAGGTCCCTAAGCCAGCCCGATTTCACGGCAGCGCAAGGAGAGGATAGCGGCATCGGGCAGGAGGTGCTGCTACAAGAACCCGCTAGTATATTCGACCGTCCTGGCTTCGGAAGCGTCGCTTTCCGGTTAGTCTAATTTATCGCGATTAGAGCGATAGTGTTGGTACTACCTACCGTCTAAATGATCTACTTAATTAAAATGTTTGATTTTATTTTAAAAGACATGAAGACAATGCTTGAGAGGATAATAGAAGTATGCGTTACCAAGTCTCCTAGCTCTTCTAATTTGTCTACAGACGGTCAATAACGGCAACACTAGGCGCGCTGCCGGTGGGCGGTGCTCCAGGGGAGGATATGTCCATCGGCTCCGCGGGCTCACTCGCCGCGCGCCACGCCTACCAGCCCGCCGAGTGGAACTCCGCGCATTCGGGTAAATTAGCCTGATTGTTGAATTCTATTGTGTGTAGACGACAAAGTAAACAGTATTAGAAGGACATGTACTCTTCCCCTCTGCGAACCTAACCACTATATAAACTCTTTATGCTTTGGTGGTGTTGTTAGCAACTTAAATGGGAAGTTATACCTACTTAATATGTCGAGCGCATTTAATTCAAATAAATACGCCTTTATGTTTTTCTTTCGGGATAGGTAATGTTTCTGCAAATTCTCGTAGCATCAGCTCACATGGCGCAATCTTTGCTATTTCAGAGAGCTCAACAATAACGTCAGACGAAGAAGGTGAAGCAGACGACTCCGGCTACGCATCGCTCGAGCGGTTCCTCACAGCCTGGGGCCTCGCTCAGTACGTCCAAAAGTTTAAAGACGAGCAGATCGACCTGGACGCCCTTATGCTGCTCACAGAGAGCGACTTGAAGACGCTGGGCCTCCCGCTAGGGCCTTACAGGAAACTGGTGACTGCGGTGCAGGAGAGGAAACAGGCTTTGGCCAATCCGGGAGTTATTATAGATTCTGCTATATAACCTTGCTTTGCCGTTCATAAGATGACCGAAGTTAAATTTTCATATTTGATGCGCCTTACAAATTTACATCACTACTGTTAGAAATTTCCATATATGTAACATAGCGTTCCAGGGGAAACTTTGTAAAGTCGTCAAGGGCGATGTATTTATAACGAAGCCTCATGAATGTCAACTGCCGCTCCGTTGGTGGGTTGAGAAAGTATTAGCCACCCAACACGTAAAATATAATAGTCATCGCATTTTGAAATTTATCAGATGATAGTTTGTATATTATATTCTAATAAACATGAAAAATTGTTAGCCAGCTGTACCTAGGTCGAAAGATGATGGCATGATGGCTGTTTGTCAGGTGACGCGATGACCAAGTGTTTAGATGGCTGCCGTTCCTCAACCCACCAACGTAACAGCACCTGACATTTACTAGGCTTCACTACAGCTACATATCTCTTAATGACTTCAGATGGATCGTCCGGAACGCGATGACCGACGCGCCTGACCCAGGGTCTAGTAGTCTCATCATAATGACGTAATGAAGGAAATAGGTAAAGTATTCGACTAGTCTCTATCGACTATTTTCTGACGTAACAAATGCTTTATTCGGTCTTTATCATTAACACGTCCTCAAGGTGTATACACACTCATGATAGGGTTCAAACTATCATGACATTTTATAAAGCAAAATGACAATTCCCATTATACTTGAATTTAGATTGTATTTAGTATTTTTGCACTTTTTTCGTGTTTCGTTCTTGATGCATATAATTTTTAAAGTGTTAATGAATTTATACACGTGTCACAATCATCACAATCATCACCATGGAAGACGTGCTAATATTGCAACAAGATGCGTATGACGTTGTATGACGTCATGGTACTGATTGAGATAGGTACTTACCTTTTCTATTTTGAAAAGTATTTATAAAATGTGATAGAACCATAATAATCATGTCAGTCCAGTGACAATTTACCCATGTGTCGCCATATAATAATATTTTTGTACATTTTTTAAATATATTTTTATACGATTTAAGTGGTATTTTATTGACTACCTTTGCTTATAGGACAGATGCCCCGGTTTTGGCCACTTTAAGGAGTCTTTTAAGACGTCCGTCATTTTGTATCAATAAGGAATTGCGACACTATGTACTGTTTATTTGAAAATATATTACTATATTTATATCATAAACAATGTAAAAGAGTTACAGTTTTTAACAAGATTTACTGAAAATATGACTTCTGAATATTTGCAACCGGCCAGTCTTATACCGTAATAATAAGACTCAATGAAAGAACTGCCCGAGTCGTTCTTGCGGTACTATTGTGGGGCCACATTCTTGGGCTGATTGTGTTTCCCTAGTATTATTTGATCGGTGAGTATAAGTACTATGCCTATATAGAATCTCCGCTGTTAAGATTCTGTCATTAGACCTTATTTTTGCTTTAATTAAATGTTACAAAGGGGCCCAGGAGCCAGTTTTGGCCACTTTTTTCCGTGGCTCCTGACAGTTTAATGACAACTTTCCATGAAGTTAAATACAATCTGGAGGTCATACTTCGACCACAAAGTGAGGCAGAAAGAGACGGTAATGTATGGGGCTGCATCTCATTCTAAGTAGAGTGACCATATGTACAGTCGCGGAAATTGATTCTTTAGCAGTTTGCGGTTCACTTTACAATGGACGTGTCCTAGCATAAGTATGCACAACCAAATTTCCTTGAACCACAAACTGCTAAAGAATCAATTTCCGCGACCGTACTATGATGTATGTGGGATCGGGATAGTATGAAGATAAATATAAAATAAAATATGCTTGTCGTCTAGTAAGTATTGTCCAGAAAGAGAAGTCTCATAGTTCAGATGGGAACTTATACATTCTACTGACTTAAGGAGCTGGCCACTTCAGATACGTTGGCGCAATAATGGGAGCAGAGAACCCCTCTAATTAGTTCACTATTTTAAACTTATTGCTAGATCCAGGCATCTGGCAGCTATTTATCGAAGGACGTCAGAGTGACAGACCAGCAAAATATTTCAGTTAATAGGTAAAGCCTGACCAGAAATATATGATCATGCGCCATGTTGCGGAATTTCATTGGAACTAATTTCTTACACTGGCAATAACTTTAATGGCAGAATGATTATGCATGTGTGAGTGCATGATAGGCTGTCACTGTCATTGTGGCAGTTTACTTGAATAATAATAAAGTGTAAACGACAAAAAATCCCAAAATTGTCCATAGTGAAAAGCGAAACATTGTAGATAGTGTATATAATAAACTGCTGTAAATAATACGCTCGGGAAATGAAACTATTTCGCTGTGAAACATTTTCAAATTAACATCAGAGATGACAGGTAAACAAATCAAGATGTCACCATACCATAGAGCTCTATGACTACTGAGCTGTTGTCATATAAATGAGAGTAATAGCGCCCTCTTGACAATAATCATTTATTTCTGGTCAGGCTTTAAAAACTGTCGAAGCCTATCGCTAATATAATAACAAAAAAGTAAAAACATTGCGTATCGCTACGGAAAAATAAACAGTAGGTAGGCGACAAACAATACATTGACGTAACGTCATTTCGCACTATTTTACCCCAACAGAAACTCCTGAAAATGATATAATCTTATTAATTACATGATACTGCACTGCATCAAACCTAGAACTGTAAGATATTTATCCCATCAAAAACATAAATGTGAAAGGCTGCCAAGTTCGATACTATGGGAATGCTTCGCCTATAAAAGAAGTGAGATCTGAATAAGTACCAAGTTCCATAAAAATACCTCAAATCATAAATAGTTATAGGAATGAACACTTGATCTCCAGCAGTTTTTAAGGTACATTTTGAATAAGTATCACGTTACATAGAAATACCTAAAATTATAATAGTCAGAGAAACGCACACCGGTTTTTTTAGCAGTTTCCTGATAACATTTATTATTTTCAGTACTTTTTAATGATGTTACTTGGCAAGTTTTCACACACCACACACCTTTTCAATGCAATGAATCGACACCTTTGGACTGCAATGTGTCAAGTATATAATTTTCTATTAAAACTTGTGTCGCTTTTTTTTGCTCGAACTTGGCGGACACACTGCCGTGTGTCTAGATTTCTTACAACTCGTTTGCATAACACCGATGAACAATTGCCAGATGTCCGCGTCTTAAAATAGGTGATACTTAGTGTAGCAAACTAAAACTAACTAAGTACAGGGGGTTCGTGGCTCTCACTATTGCATCATCTCTGATGTGGACAGTTCTCCGACTTTAATATACTTAAAGGTAAATAAAGAAAACATCAATACATCAAACTGGTTGACTGGAAGAGATCTCTTCCATGTACAAATATTGTATATTCTTCCTGTTGTATTTTTCTTTGTTGTACAGTCGCCATCAAATATATAAAAGCGGCCAAGGTAGTCAAAAATATCTGAACATGCACTTTATCGCCTTGACAATAGAGGCGTTGTTCAGATATTTTTGACCACCTTGGCCGCTCCGATATATCTGATGGCGACTGTACAAATGTTGAACAATAAAGTATATTTTAACGGCCTCCTAGCCTAGTCGGTAGTGACCCTGCCTATGAAGCAGGAGGTCCCGGGTTCGAATCCTGGTCAGAGCATTTATTTGTGTGTTTATCACGGATATTTGTTCCTGAGTTATGGATGTTTTCTATGTATTTAAGTATTTATATGTATATATCTATTACATATATCGTCGTCAAGTACCCACAACACAAGTCTTATTGAGCTTACTGTGGGACTAGGTTGATTTGTGTAAGATTGTCCCATAATATTTATTTATTTATTTATTATACTGCCACTACTACATTTGTTTGTATAGCCTTGTGCCATTTTAGGACCCTTTCGAAAGGGCCTAAAAAGACCAGAGGGCCACTCCTGTCCTGTGTAAGTAATACTTAGGAATAGACCATGTACTTATGGTATGTACATTTCTGTAAAAACAACAAAACCGACCCGCAGCTTGCCGACATCATAGTCACCCTATTGTTTGACAATCTTAACTTGTTGTTAAATCGTAAAATTGAATGATTGTGGATTACCGGTGAAAGGAAAGTCTACATTATTGTAAAGTCTCACCCCTGCACCCTTTTACGCAACATATCTTGACCATTTTTACTTAAAAATGTTGTTACGAAATGTTGTTGAGCTGAGCGGCGTCATTTGAAATAATATCAGTGACATATTATGTCAGTGATGGGACTGATGGGATGGGGATACCAGACCGTATTTTAAATATTACAAAACTTACTACTGTCTGCAATATGAATTACAATTCTTTAATTTATAGAATGAATAATATTTACGTCGTAAAAAAATTCAAAGCAGCTAAAAGGGAACAAAGTATTAATTCAAATCTCGCAATAAATTATTATAATATAAGTAGGAAGTAACTTCTAGTGTGTTACTAAAATAAATGTATATAAATAAATCCACATTGGTAAGTTTCATAAGTTGGCAGCATTGTGCGAGTGAGACACCGCCCCCTACATTATGCTCTCTATCGGACCGTTTTTATTACTTTTTACTAGTGACCTATGAACGACTGTTTTGCTCGGTAATAAGGTTCAACTGTGGCTAGGGAAATATAGTAAAAGTACTATCCGGATTGTCTTCTGATCCGTGCAACTTTCCTGATACATGACAGATGACTGAGATGACAGTGCCATTTATGCTGTTAAAGTTGAAAATGAGCAAAACCGGCACAGTAGCCATACCATAACACAGTAATACCATAACCCTGTAATAAAAATTGTAGTTGCGAAAATATGTAGGTATACAACCTTATATTAATACTATGAGAATATAGTTTTGCACACGTATTTTAGTTATTCGATTGATGTTTTTTTTTTACTTGACTGTAATTTGAGGAATGGCGCTGCCGTAAATATTACGAAGTATGTACTTACTTACATATATCAACATCATCATCAATTTGAATAGGCAGGTATTTGTTAGTTATAATTATAACATTCATACCTCTATTATAAACTAAACCGCGATTAGAACAGGATTGAAACAGCCGTCATCCATATTAATTTTGACTAAAGTTGTATGGCAAATCTTTTCATCAAAGCAAGGTACATATTTTATTTTAATGTGCGTACGCTGATCATAGGTGCACATTACCTATTGAAGATTGCGGCAGGTAAAAATGAAACAAAGAACAATTCATTAAAAATTTAATTTGGATATTTTAAATACAAGATCAATTATCAATTTATCAAATGTAATATAATTCTAGAATCTCTACTCTCGTAAATCGACCTATCCTAAATTAATTTACACATTTGCGACTAAACTAGTCGGTCCAGTACCTTGCTATTTGACAACCATTATTTAAATACATTAAAATTACCAGAAACGTTTAGAAAAATCACTAACACAAATTGACAGTCAGTGTCAATAACAAAAAGCGCAAAAAGTGACCAAAAATAGCTAATTAATATTTTTAGCACATTGTGAGCTTTAAAATCATTGACGAGTACTAGGTAGGTACAGACCGCTTCAAAAATGTTTTCGTTACTAACGCACTCAAACGTCGACTCTATTGCACTAACAATAGAGTCAGTTTATTATCTGGGAAAGTTAGAAACGTAAATCATTTTTGGAACTGACTATACAGGACGGACCGGGATTCTCAGTCACGTTTCACTCATACCCAACGGTACACAATCATTCAAATACCTATAATAAAGAATATAATTTGATTAAAACTTCAAAGTGATCCAGAACTACCTTGTGTTGCCTTTTATTTATAATAAGTACATATTCGTAGAATAAGTATATTGAACCACATTGTCTATTAACATTTATTCTAATTTTCAATATATATGAGCATTGACGTCATTAAGGCACACTATTCCAATAGTACATTAATTACATTATATAGAATTTGTTCTTTGTATTATCCTTTACAAAACAAATTCTGAACGCTTACGACTGATCCTACCTCTACATTTGTTTGCGTCGACACACTTATGGCGGAGTGGTGACACTTCTTAAACTATTTTAGAATAAGTACACCTTGTAAAATATCTTTATTAACTAAATTCGTAACAGAGACGTTTGTTCAAAGTAACATCACATCGCGTTTTGAAGAGACCAGCTGTGTCGGAGTTTCGAAAAGCCGTGCTCAGGGGCCGGGAGTTTCCAAATGAATTAAACTTACAGAATTAACTATATCAGGCACCTCCGGGCGGGATCGCGTCTCGACGTCCACAGACGAAAATGTCAGTCAAATAAAATAGCTTCTAACCAGTAAAAATCTATCGACGTCGAAAACAGTCGCGCACGGAGGATCGAGCCCGAATCAAACTCCCGCGTCGGCCAAAATAAACTGTGCCGATAGTAACAGATTTATCACTTTTCAACCAGATTCGGGCCACCCATCGGAAGACTACGATTGCTTCGAGAGGGAGACTTATCGAAAAACCATGGGTGGGTTCGCTATTCTATGACGGCATTCGTCGAAACTCGTAACGTCGCTCCTTCGCCCACGCGTCAGTACATGAACGCTAGATACAAATTGCTATGTTTCGCAGACGCCCGCCTCGATCTCCTGTTGTACTTCCACCAGCGGCCGCGCCCGTCGTCGTTATAGTACGAGTACTCGGGGTACGGGATGTAGGCGCCGGTGGCCGGATCCACGGGCACCACGATCGGCAGGTCGCTCATGGACACGGGCCGGTCGTACGACGACGCCGAGTCGTAGCCCCTGGGCTCCGCGTACTGCGGGCTGTGGCACTCGTTCTGATTCTCGATCTCGTGGCTCTCGTTGCAGACGGGTACGCTTCTGCTGGTGTCGGCCGAGATGTTCGAGCGGGATCTCAAGATCCGCCGCGTCGAGGAGAAATCGGTGGAGTGCTGGAGGCTCTTAGAGCGGGGCCGGAGGGTCTGCGGGGGCGTCTCGTCGATGCGGGAGAGCGTGTGCCGGCGCACGGGGCGGTAGACGCGGCGCTCGCCGAGCCGCGGGCGGCGCAGGCGGCGGTGCGAGTTGTAGGTGAGCAGCGAGTCGTGGCGCTCGAGGTTGCGCGCGGGCGCCTGCGGGGCGGGCGCGTTGCTGAAGTGCGCCGCCACCAGTTCCCTCATCTGGTCGCATGCTCAGTAGTTGTAGGGCCCGTACTGCGAGCCGTGGTAGTAGGGGCCGGGGTACGCCTGCGGCGGCGGGTAGCCCGCGTACGCGTACTGCTGCTTTTGAGGGTACACTGAAATATGACAATTTACTGTTTAGTAGCTGCTGCGTGGCGTAAAAGTGAGTACTATAGTCTGGCCAGCCAACGAACGCAGTAGCAATGTACAGCGAATAAAAGTATGACAACACTAAGAATCAGTGAAAAAAGCAGCAATAGCCATCAAATTTTATGTTTTTAATATTAGTTGGTATATTTGCCCCTTTCATTAGGTGACATTTACGGTGTGTAAAAAGGAGACGGATATATTTCGTCTGATCAGTGATCTGTCATTAACTGCAACAGATAACCTGGTTGAGGCAATTGATATGCCTTCAAAATGAATTTAAATTTAATTGGGAACGTTGCAGGGGTTCTATTTCACTCGCGCTTAAGATGAGAGAGTGAAATGCACTAGAAACTAATTCAATGTGAATTGAAATGTTCGTCATGAAATACGGTATCTCATCAGCATCACAAAGGGTTGCCACATGTACGTATTTTGAATTTGCCGCGCGTTTCTACTGACAGAAATGGTTTGGCCAGACTATATATATTTTGTTAAAAGAACATTACTTCTCAAATTATTCAATAAAATTGTGGCATATTCTTTTTGATAAAAAAAAATAAAAACAATAATGTTTATTACAAAAAAACAATATCGAACCAAGCAAACCCGAAGAAAATTTTCACCATTTAATGTTTAAGCTGAAAAGTATTTACAACAGAGTATCTGTGTTTGTATTGGTATGATAATCATGAACGAATGTATATTATATAAATTACATATTAATCATGAGGTTTTTTTTTCGTGAATATTTCACTGTCTTGTATGTACTAGACGGACAAAAACTGTAATGCATTAACTGATAAAATATGAATCTTCCGACTAATTGAACATTCCGCCCAACAAAGAGACAGTGCAATGTCCATATTTCTTGCGAGGCCGCTTTTTCACCAGAGGTGAGCTAAGTTACATAGCTCGGTACGTGGATGGCTTACTTTAAAGAATGGCAGGTAGAAATGGGTTCGACGATATTTTTTTACGTTGCAAATGAATTTTCAGAGAACATTTTAATTGGCACAATCCTCTCGCATCTCATGCGAAAAAGCAGCCTTAAACAGATGAGAAGCGTTACCCGGCATGAGATACTGCATGTTAAGCGCCTCCTCCCTCTCGCGCTCGCCGCGCAAGCAAATGGCGGCCGATGAGAACAAGATGGCGGACAGCAGCGAGAGCCCCACGCCGCACCACGCGACCATGTACGACCAGTCGTACCACACGCGCGCGTTATCTCGCAATATCTGGTTTAGCGCGCGTGTCGAGTTGGGTTTGCGTTTGTCGTTTAGGTTTGTAATTAGTTTGGTATTTGTTTGTGAGGTAGTGTAAAGTTATGTGTGCGTTTAGGACGTTTAAGATTTTGTGTGTAATAGTATGTGTATAATCGTATGAGATGTACCAACATTTAAGATAATTAAAGGGGTTCAATTATTGTATCAAAGAGTGTCGTTATTGTATGTGGTGATAGTTGAGAGATAGAATTTAAGTTTATGTACATTTATTGAAGAGTTTGAAGGATTTTAGTCAATGTTACATCGAATATATACAACACCGTATGTTAACCCCGGTTGTTCGTAAGCGTGTTAGTATTGCATTTGGCGTAAACCAGATATTAAGAAATAGCGAAATTATTTATTATGCAATTAATGGTCGTTTCCGTCCGTTATACGCAGTAGCGAAGTTTCATAGATACATGAAAAGAAAGAGAAAAAGCTTTTTGTTAGTATCACATACTCACTAACATCACCTAAACGGGACAACGTGTTTTTAATTGGACCATAAATAGTTGTTCATACAATAAAATAACATAATATAAATATACCTATGTCAAGGTATTAGGTACACTTGGTAGCCGAGAACGCAATTTTTTCATAAATAAATCACTAGGCATTATTTCAAATTGAAACAATGATCTGTCCCACATACAAATATAAATAAATATGAGATAAAATTACCCCAAAACATAAAACATCCTGAAAAGAAATTCCGTAACCACCAAGCGTTAGTAACCGTCAAGATGGCCGACGCAAGATGGCGGCTGACCTGGCATTATGTACTGCACGTTATTTTGCTGCTCGCGTCTCTTCTCCTTGCTCAGGCAAATAGCGGCCGAGAAGAAAAGAATGGACGCCCCGAAAGATACTCCAACAGCCAGCCACGCGAGGATGTACGACCAGTCGTACCATATTGAGGAGTTGTCTTTTAGCACCTGTTGTGGGTCGATTAGGGTTAAACTAAAGCTAACATAAGGAGTCTAAATGGTTTAAGGATAGTTTTATATACTTTATAAAATCATTAAGTAATATAATTTAATTAGTCGGGATTCGAACCCAACCCGGAATCCTTAATATTATCAAAGTCTACATCAACTCGAAATTGGTTGTTCTGCTAATAAAAGGCTCATATTAATTGTCTTAGTAATCAGAAGAGACATATCATATGCTTTGTATTGACAGGCGTTATAATATTGGTCCCTAGAAATTAAAACTCCTTGCAGACTCTTTAATCTTTAACGGGCATAAGGGTGACAGAAATTATGCAAAATTGAACCTCGTCACGTTGAAATAAAGTTCAAATCTCTCTGCCTTATAAAGGCTGAACATGTTCAAATTGATTCTTCTCATACACATGCCGAACTCTGCAGTCAGCTTTAGAAGTAGTTACGAAAGGCTCTACATATTTACGCAGCCTTTTGCTCTCTTGGGCTGAAACAGAGTGTAAGAGTGACTAAGCATACAGCGTGTAGTTTCCATTCAATTCACAGCTGTATTGCATTGCAGTCCATTTTTTCACATACTTCCTTACATACTCGTACCACTAATAATAAATAACGTAATATAAGTAAAGAGACTTACGTTGGGCCACTGCTGGTAGTACTCCTCTCCGACCACCTTCTCCTTTTCGTAAAACTCGACGCCGTGCCATAACGCCATCGCCCCAGCTGCCAGTAAACCTGGAACATCAATCAAGGTCATCAACGTACTGTCTTTTCTTAGTTTTTTTTTTAAGGGGCAATCTTAGACAAATCAACTTCGCCCCAAACTAAGCAACGCTTGTACTGTGGGTGCTAGGCGAATAAAATGTTCGTGATAAACATGACACACAATTAAATGCCCTTACCAGGATTCGAACCCGGGATTTCGTAGGCAGAGTCACTACCGACTAGGCTACGGACGCCGTTTCTTTATAGCCTGTCCTGTTCATTATTAAAACCGCCATTCAAGTCCTTGGTCTTTTAAAAGTTAATTACAATTTAATTACAACTTAATAAATATGAATATCGGAAACAGCACGAGTTTCATTTCCCTAGAATTACCTTAATCGGGTTCAAAACCTAATTACTGTAACTCAATTAAGATCAAGTTTCTAATCAGCGCACGGAGTTTCTAAACATACAGTTAGCTATCTATGTTAATATAAATAACTTTTTAAAGTAACTAATAACTTTTCTAAGTATGATTAAGTTTTCTCTCCGATGCAAATAAAGTGGATTAATGATCGCAAACTACTGATATAAAATTTATTAAAGAATGATAGTGTCTATGGATTTCATTTTATTACTGTATATACAAGAAGATTATGATAGCCTGCCACTTGATAAATTTTGTGAGAACTTTACTAACAATTTCTAACATCTACCTCTACATGGTGTAATCTTAATGTTCTGACTCTTGATTTATTTAGAGTAACACTTTCCAGCTTCCCTATAATCATTACACGTTACTGTCATTCTTAACTTAATTTCTCACGCAGTCTTTGTATATGTCATACGTTATAACGTCTATGTACCTACTCATTAGTGAATTGTGTCTTGAGCAATCTGGGCCATGGTGGTACATGGCTTACAAACTATAAGCGATCTTGTTGCAAGATTACTATGTCAATCGACTTGTCGCACGTTAAAACGTTTGACATGTGATGAGGTGCTTAGCCAGCATTTTTAGTTTTACTAATCAATTAAGAGTATTTCTCCTACTTATTAAAGAACCACATTCAAGTTATGAAACTTATAAGCAACAGAATGTCAGTAGCGTTGACGATTCCAGGACGACGTCTAGCAGCCGAAAACGCTGATTTAAAACGCCTCGAATATCGAGGACACGATATTATAGAGTTGGTCTACGGGCAACCAAAAAGTGACGAGCATTGACCGCTGCAGCCATCAGGTAATTTTCCGCTTTAAGTACCTGACAACACTGGTCCAAAATACCACGGACAGCGAAGACACGATGTAAATCAGCTTATCGCTAGCAGTAACTTACAAGTGACGAGCATCAGAATAGCCGTCGCGGTGATGTTGCCCGGGCTACGTTTCCAGCAGCCGACGACGCCGGTCCAGAACGCTACGAAGAGCGAGAAGAAGGCCACGATGAACAGAGCTACCGTGGACCGCGCCATGTGCAATCTGAAAGACATACGGAAATCATGCAGACTCTTCTTAAAACTTATACTATTTATACAATTCTCGAGAATCAGTAGTATTTAGGTGCACAAACAGCCAAAACATTACCAGCATTAGTTTGCGAGCAAGGAAAATACGTAGGTAAAAATATAAGAGACGTCAAGTATTTTAAGTTTCGTTAAGTACCTATTTTAAGATACCGCGCTCGGTATGTAAGATATTATTTTAGGATCGATGCAAATATAAGGAGTGTTCAAAATCAAATTGATAGTCTATCAAGTATCAATATTGAGTGCATTATTTTTTCTGAAGCAAGAAGAAACGTTAAATCATAGATATATGTATAAGATTAGAGGACGTAAACGCCTTGAAGAAAAACTGTGATTCCATAATAAGCCGATTTCTTCGTGTATACGCGCCACACCACACGCACACATAAACAACTCGTGGACGAGCGGTGATTGGTTCAAGTTCAAACGTCAAAAGTGAGTATGTGTGCTATTCATGGAAACACAATTTTATCTTCGTGGGATTACGTCTCCTTATTTTATATGTCTATGCGTTAAATCATACCTAATGATTTTTTGAAAGAAGATAACTTATTTAGCGTCCATTCAAAAACCTCACATCATATTGCTAAATGTCCTCAAGAATGTCCCGACAAATAGCTGCCTCTGATTAAGCCAAAGCTATGTACAGTCACCGGCAATAGTATCTTCCTACACGAAGGCCGCAAAAATATGTGACACGCTCTTATGGCACTACAAATAAGAGCGTGTCACATATTTTTGCGGCCTTCACTTAGGAAGATACTATTGCCGGTGACTGTACAAGCCGCACAGTTAGAGCCCTGGGCGGCAATTACAACAGACACGGATGCGGAATGCATACTCTATTCCGTGCATATGAGATGTTTTTACCCGAGTTAACAGTACCAATCGTTAATAAAACCTGTGATAAGAAAGCACAGACTCCGTGGTGTTATAGCTGTAATCACTTCGTTAACTTGGAATTCACTTTTGATGCATTTTAAAACATACTTGTGTACGCGTTGAAATATTTCAAAGATGACTGAATAACTTTATTTTAATGGAACTGAATCACGATTACTCCTTTAGCAATTATTGTTACCAGAAAACTATTGAAACTGCATAGGTTTTGTGCTGGCGGCGAGGTAGAGTGAGTGCAGTGGTTGATCTAAAAGTGCCCAAAGTTGATGTTCGGTAATTTTGACCAGTTACGGGAACATTTTACCTATCCAAAACGAAACCAAGGACCATGGAGACAAGCCAAGGAGAATACACGAAATAAAAAACGGAAACTTTGTCTGAAAAAGAACAGTAAGTAAGGTATTATTTCTTAGAACATTTAAATCCACGGAAGTAGAAATTTAACGAGTAGAATGAAAATTTCTATGAAACTAACCTGTTCATCGCGTCGTCCGAAAGCCCCTTAGTCTCGTTGTTCTCGTCGGGAATGAAGTAGTCCACATTGCTGCAGTGTGTCTCCACCGGGGACAGGTAGATCTCAACTGGAAAAGATAAAAATACACAATAAATATATTATATATCGGTTACAATCAATAAGTCTCAAAAATATACCTACATACAAGTTATAAAATTATTTTAATTCAATGTTAATTAAACTCCATTCGAAGCAGAACCTTAAAATCAGCAAGGCCTCTACCGAACAAAGTGTAAAACGTCGTCATTGGCAAAATACAGATTGCTGTGTACAAATAGCAACACTTGCAGTGCACGGCCCCGCGACGCCAGCCGGGGCCCGCGCCGCCGCGTCGAACTGATTTGAAAATCGAATTTATTCGGAAAATCGTGCTGGCCACCTTTTTTAAATACCTAAAACAAATGCCGCGAGTGTCATAAGACGCTGCAGTATACGGAGTAAAACTGCAGGTTCTATAAAAATTGAAGATAAAATTTGAATAAAATGGACTAATGTATCAAGAATAAAATTTTAGGGTTCCGTAGCCAAATGGCAAAAAACGGAACCCTTATGGATTCGTCATGTCTGTCTGTATGTCTGTCCATCCGTATGTCACAGCCATTTTACTCGGAAACTATACGACGTATCTGAATAAAATTTACACATAAGGTGTATTTTGTATGCCGCTACTTAGTTATATAGATTTGAAAAAAAAAAATAGGGGGGGGGGCGCTCCATACATGTAACTATTTTCTTTGACTAAATATCAACATGTGACACATCAATGATAGGTCTTTAAAAATAACATTGAGGTTTCTTTGACCATTTTGTGATTAAGTGAATATTTTCTGAAATAATCGCTTCGAAAGTCAGAAAAATTGTGCCCCCCCCCCCCCTGTAACTTTTGAACCGTAACTCCAAAAATATGAAAAAAATTGAGGAGATGCGTCTTATCATATACTTTCTACGCAAATTGTTTTGAACATTATCGGTTTAGCTATTTTTGAGTAATCTCCAAAAAACCATAGGCACCAGATACGACCTTTTGGTATTAGTTTGGTTCCATTGAAGGTACGGAACCCTCCTATGTGTGGTCCGACACGCACTTGGCCGGTTTTTACTTTTGATTTACTTTAATAAAAATCCGTTTCTAGTAGCCTTAGCTATTTTATTGTCTCGCAAGAGGTGAGAAAAGTAGAGTATACTCCTCGGGGATAAAGCTGTTTTTGTCACGGGCGCGCTTGAACCCCTCACTGCACTCAAGACTCAGTCTTAATTCCCTCGCTTCGCTCGGGAATTAACTCATAAACCCCTCGCTACGCTCGGGATTAAAATCTGGAGTCCTTCGTTACGTTCAGGATTCAATATTGCGCCCGTGACATAAAACAGTGCTTTATCCCCTTGGTGTACAATCTACTATTATTTGTATTCAGAAAACGTATTATTATCGATACTAAGTACTACTCTATTTTTTATGCATTACTTTAGTTCCTTAGTTACCTAGTTAAGTTTAGTTAAATGGCTTAATATAGTTTGTTTTGTTATTCCTTTTAATTATTATAAGATATTTATACTTATAAGAATATACTAGATACCTACATAAAATGTCAATGTACTTACCTCAAGTTACCTAAGGAAGAGCGGTGTCTCCCAATCCCAACACAGGCATCTATTTTGCTTACAGGGAGGCTCCATCCCTTGGATCATATTTTACGTGTTTTTGTTAAATAAATAATTTTTGATTTTTTTTTTTTTTTAATTTTGAATTTGAATCATTATGCAAAATTTTCAATGAGCTCCCGTACTAAGCGTAACACAGTGTTTCTCTTTCACTCGCGTTGAAAAAGATAGGCAGGGAATTTAGTTAGGATGAGGGAATTTGTTGTCAACCCCTTAACAGTGTAGACGATGGTCCAAAGGGAGAAAGGCATTTCATATTTAAAAAAAAATTAAAGCATGAATTTTTGTTACAAAATGTCAGTGTCATCAGGTCGTATTAAGTACCCGCATATATTTATTTATTTATACAATTTAATTACACACATCTATTTTTGCAGAGAGGTCTCAGATATTTGTTTGTATCCTACACACCTATATCAAAGAGAATCACGATCAAGCCAAACATGGTAATGGCAACTATCAGTTATTACGATTAGATCATCGCAATTTTAATGTTATTCGATAATAACAGCAAAGAGTACAAATCCAGCCCAATGAATCAATATTCGTTCGACCTATGCAAGAATTATTAGCATATTACTCGGAACTCAAATACTCACATACACAGCATACACTTCAGATCATTCATAGTTCTGTGCATAAATTTCAAGTGACTTCATATATAAAAGAAATATTTCCCATTTAATTTTAAATTTATTCAAATTCTAGTAAAATATGGTGGTAAATGTTTACTCAAGGCAGTTGGAGCATGAGAGGGAAATAAGATATGTGCAAATAGTTAAATGATGAATGAATTAGTCACCAGTTGCAAAACCAGATCACAGAACGTAAAGGCCCCGTTACCTTCAGTCGTTGAAGAATTTTGTCGCCACGGGGTTACCACCGAACATATGTAGGTAATGATAATGAAGGTTTCCGCAGTCTAGATTTTCACTAGATAGCATTGCAGTACCGTGGCGAGAGGTGTATATGTATCTAGCTGTCATAATCCACCAATCATGTTTAATCATATTTTTTAGACAGCTGCTGTCAAAAAGCCCTCGCGCCACGGTGCTGTCATCTAGTGACAAACTCGATCACGGAAGCCCTCATTGCAAACTTGTATATTTTAAAGTGTCAGAAACAACATGTGATAGTCCAAATCAAAAGGAGCCATTTGACTGTCGGTGCTTACGCTTCTATTGCTCCAATATCATATTGAATCTGTACAACTTACAACACAAGCGCCTGCCGCCAATTGGTGCCTTTTATTTGAACTATTAAATATGTAGGTACATTAAGTATGAATATAAAGTGGTACATTACAGACAGTACCAATAACAGAGCATCTTTGCAACGAAATGTTATTTGTTTGTTCCTGACACTGTCATAATTGTTCATTGTTTAAAACAACAATTTGTTGTTTTAATTTCTCACTCGTCTACAGACAACAATTTAATTTGGTAACCCTTACAGGAGGCAATGTTTTGCAAACACGGGTGCACCGCTAGACAAAGGCAACCAAACGTGAGTCAAATACATAAACAATCGAATTTTACTAAAATGGGAACGACGAGACCCAGGTATTTCTAAGTACCTACCTATTTAGTTTTTATTGTTGCTGTTATACCATATAGGTACCACGTACTTGGTTCGACGTAATATTAGCTGAGATTGGGGTAAGTAAACCAGATTTCAAAGGGCGATGTCCTTTACGCCGTCCGGTGTCCATCCGTCCGTCCGGAGTACGCCGGGGTCGCCGGACCGATAAGTATGCGGTGCGACGTAAGGTCACATTTGATTTGATTTGATTTCCCGGGTTCGAATCCTGGTAAGGGCATTTATTTGTGTGTTTATCACAGATATTTGTACCTGAGTTATGGATGTTTTCTATGTATTTAAGTATTTATCAATACCTATCTATTATATATATCGTCGTCTAGTACCCACAACACGAGCCTTATTGAGCTTACTGTGGGACTAGGTCGGTTTGTGTAAGATTGTCCTATAATATATATTTTTTTTTATTTGAGTTTCAGTAGAACAAAATTCAATATTTTTACTTTTTTAAATATACATAAGTACTAAAATATTGAAATCATTATCTTTCTTGAAATTCAACGTTGTTCGTAGGAAGCAAGCAGGAGGTAGCAAGGTTAAAATTCTTAGACCCAAATAATCACTCATACCCAGTATAACCACATTGTCTATAACCTACGACACATCACATATGAAATCCTACACGCGATCTATTCACGGCAACCTTGATCTAAGGAAGAGGCGTACGCGCATAGCTCGATGCGCGTTAAACCAGGAAGACAATGCACACAATACTCCGGAGACGAGTCATCGCCATTGTTCTGGCAGATCATAGCTGTGATTTCAATTTTGTCTTCAATTGTAGGGGAATAGCGTAAATAATGGATAGTATTTAGTTGAGTTAGCAAAGCAATCAACTTATAGACTCATAAGAGTTTTCTTTTAAATTGCACATACCCCATCCAATTTTAGATACTGTAGCAACCAGTTTTGAACATCGTATTCAGCCAGCGTAGCAGAGATCTGACAAACCTTAAACTGGCGACATTTTGTTATTCTGAAGTTTGATTTCAGACAGGTTGCCTTTAAGTCTACATTAAGTTGACTGAAGAAAAAATAAATAAAATAAAAAATTCTGACAGACTCTGAAAAAAAATACACTAACTATTATTATAACCAACATAATGTTGAAACCAGTTCCTAGTTCCCACGAATCAACACTCCAAGGCAGATCAATTAATTAGCGATCTCTTTCTAGCTTTAACCTGTTTGTATTTTACGAGAGTGACGGAATGCTTGACTTCGAAAGCGTGATCTTATTTTAATTTAGAAAAAACCGCGTAACTGACTAAAGTCTCATGAGCCTCGACAATGCAATTCTTTGATTCTTACACGCCGTGAGGAATAAATTGTATTGTTCGATGTTAATGATGTAAACAATGATGTCATATTTGTCAGTTATGTTGAACAGATACAGTGGCATCCTTAACTGCTCGTTATCCGCCAAGGTGACAAAACATAATTAAATAATCACAAACAAACATTAATACAATATTTATTTCCTATAGGTACTGGTTGATCAGTCATTGTTGAACCATTATTAATAATTTTAGACAATACTGTCATAACATGTACCTAACGGATCTTTACAGCGGCCAAAATAACTCAACGTAAAACAAAGGCTGAAGATATCAAAACAGTAAGTATCTATGACAAGAAATGGAAAGCCTGCCTATTGACACACTAACCCTATCAATTGGTTAAACTTACGATGACCTAACCTACAAAATGATCTACTTATTTGCCTTTAAAGACAAAATAGGAAAAGGGAACAAATAAACGATTGTTCGACCTAACACTGGAAATTAGGTATTCCCATTCTGAATAATTAAGATTGCGCAAATCATAGATTCGTATTCAAAAGGTTACATACGTGTACTTTAATAAAGAAACGCAGGGTCAACAAAAATGGTACAAAGCCATAATGACATTTAGTGCGGATGAATATTCAATGAGCATAAACATTAACAGCGCACAGAGGCTTTGTCGCGCCCACGCACACACAGTTAAATATCATAGTAAATATCTAAGCAATGTGTGGGCCAAGGCAAAACTATGTGCCGATCTACTAGATGCTTGAGGGTACTAGAATTGACACAAAGCAATTCGTCGGCTTTAGCTCATTTTCATGAACACAAAGAAGAACCAATCAGTAAAATAATGTACAAGAGTAATGTGCAAGTAAGTTCTGTTAGTATCTTCTCACTCAGACTCGCAGAAGCCACAGAGTAACAAATCAACAAAGAACCACATGTTACATGTCTCAGCATTAACAATAAAGTACAAAACAGAACATACTTATACGCACACACAGTTAAATATCATAGTAAATATCTAAGCAATGTGTGGGCCAAGGCAAAACTATGTGCCGATCTACTAGATGCTTGAGGGTACTAGAATTGACACAAAGCAATTCGTCGGCTTTAGCTCATTTTCATGAACACAAATAAGAACCAATCAGTAAAATAATGTACAAGAGTAATGTGCAAGTAAGTTCTGTTAGTATCTTCTCACTCAGACTCGCAGAAGCCACAGAGTAACAAATCAACAAAGAACCACATGTTACATGTCTCAGCATTAACAATAAAGTACAAAACAGAACATACTTATACGATTAATAACGCAATTCAAAATCGCTGCACGTTCGTTGTTGGACCGCCGGCCAATATGACGAGCGCCGCGAAATAGGTGACCCGGTCCACGCGACATTTCAGACTAGCTTAGAGAAAGTCGGTTCGTCCTTGCGAATCACCTGCTGATACCTATTGCTTAAGCAGCTCGCTCAATGAAGGTGGTAGATTAATTAAAAAGACAAGCAAATAAGTAATTATAGCTGGGTCTTTACTGAAAATATTTTTTTAGGGTACCATAAGCCTTATACTGGAAAATCACGATGGATGCTGAGCTATGATGACTTTGAAATTTTAAAAGAGCCTTGAGCTTCAGAAAACAATGAATTAATTTATTTCATACACATCGGACCGTGTATTGCAGGTTCTGGATGCAATATAAATCAATTGATCCCTAATAAACTTATCAACATAGATATTGGTAGGATGGTAAGTATTTAATCTCGTTACTCTCTTTGCCCTCTTAGGTCAACAGCAGCAAAGTAGCGACACTAGAAAGCAGACGCATTCCAAAATCCTACTTTCTTCGCAATCAGGCTTACATCAGGAGAAATTATTACAGCATTAATTTATGGCGAGGTGAAAGCCTGCCCGCTATCGGTCAAACGAAGTAACAAAATGCAGCCGTGGCTTGCATACTCAAGTCATTTTACAAAGACTGAACTTCCTTATTCTACATTATGTAAAAGTTACATAAGGTTCATAATTATAATACACCTCTAAAACAATAGCATGGATATTAAGATTGAGTTTCGAATTAACGTGAACGGTCCACAGACGTTCACTGGTTTATGCACACATTTATTAAAGTACCCGAGAGTCAAAACTCCACATAAACATAATATGAATACGCATCTTATCATTTAATAGCCCTAAAATCGTGTTTTAATCAAAATGTAGGTACTTTGACTCGACCCTGTCCCAGTAGAGTGTAATTTATTTACCATGAATAAGATTCAATTAACGACTAAACATCGCTTTCCCTTGTACGTAGAAGATTCTAATTGTGAACCTGGAATTGACCCAGGCTCTTTTGGAAAGTCTTGCGCCTAAATAGGTATACTATATACTAAGTGAAAGAAAGAAAGAAAATAATTTTTTTTTCTACTCCTGTACTTTTATCTGTCATTTATTCATTCGTCAACACCTTTATAAGAACATAGATAATACACTCGATGAAAAGTCTATCTAGTCTATTCCCCAAAATAACACTTGTTCTATAAAAGCGCCAAAATAGTATCGCGTAATCGCGTGCAAACACGACTATTAATATAAAATAAATTACTGCCAACCTAAGAAACCTAAATAAACGCAGCGTTTTTAGAAAAAAAAAACTTTAAAAAAGAAAAAATTAAACGAACCGCAGACCTACTTCGTAGTTTTTTACGTTTCCCGTTCGTTTGTTGGGGCAAATTGCAAACTTTGAAAGTAATTTAGTTATTTTTACTAATCTCTGTAGCTCTTTCATAAGTGATCAAATAACGACGGTGTGTATTTGTGTTAGTAATGTTAGTATTATTGAAAAATAGTGTTTTAAAAGGTAAAACTTAAATGATTGTTGATTATGTTGACAAAATAACTGCGATATCCATGAAATTTTCAATTTCGCATTTTATGTAAAAGTAAGTGTATTCGTAGAAAAATTATTGTATGCAACGTCGTAAAAGTAGGTAAAAAAATGTTCGTGGCGTTTTTCTTAACAATGTTCGCCTACGGCTCAAATTGTTACCCACGCCACTCACCTTTTTTGACCCCTCTTATACAACTGTTGCATAAACTACTATAACACCACCATACCATTGTACTGTTATAAATAAATAAAAATATATTGCGAATACAAAATAAATATTATCGAGACGTTAAAGAGGATCCCCGCCCCCACTCAGAATGCCGCGTCAAGCCATGGCACTAGTTTTCAGTGGGAACTGGGAACCTACTAATCATATCTAAGTGAAAGTCTACTAATTTCTAACGTAATAATTATCGTGTCATTCGAGCATTAACGACGGGAAAGAAAATCAAAAATGGCGATCCAGTAATGGGTCACTTTTCCCGGCCATTACCAGTTTCACTTTCCCCGCCGTTTTCATCGTACCTAGAAGGCCAACAGGTGCTAATTTACTCAGTGATCGTAGTATGCCGTTTGGAATGTAGAGGCGTGGCTTAGGTATATTCGTACCTACTTAAAAAATTTAGCGTTTGCAGGATGCCATTGGATTTAAATAACATCTCGCCTCAGTAATTGTAGCTTTTTGTCGCGAATGTTTTCCGGGTGCCAAATGTAGGGTTAAGTTAACACAATGCGCTTTTGGGCAAGTAACAAACAGATATTTAAGGCATGTATAACATATATTTTTTATCTATAATTAATCCTTAAAAGATTAAAAGGACTTATTATCAAATATGGATAGGAAAACTAATGCACCTAGTAGGTGTCAATGAAAGAAGCACGAAAGTTACTAAGTAAGAGAGCCTGACCAGAAATATATGATTATTGTCAAGAGGGCGCTATTATTCTCATTTATATGGCAAGAGTTCAATTTTGTCAAAAAGTATATTTTTCTCTATGGTATGGTCATATCTTGATTTGTTTACCTGTCACACCTGTCAGCTTTTGTAAATGTTTCGTAGCGAAATAGTTTTATTAGATACATTATTTACAATGTTTTGTTCTTGACTATATAGTTTTGGGCATTTCTTGTCAGTTCTTATTTAATATTCAACACTACTAATTATTCAAGAAAACCGCAACTATGACAATGACAAGAGTGACAACCTATCATTAAAAATATTGCCAGTGTAAGAATAGTTCCAATGAAATTTCGCAACATGGCGCATGATCATATATTTCTGGTCAGGTTTTACATAAATATTATGTTTTAATGCTAATCCTGTACTTATTACCTTGAAACTGACGTCGGCAGATAAGTTCCAAATCTAAAGCAGTCTAGACACTATCAGTAAAAATGTCATTATGTATGTACCCGTCCTTTTCTATGTATATGAAGGATAATATGGACGAGTAGATTAATAATTTTATTATAACTGACAGTGTCTAGGGGCCTTGACAATCTAGTTTATCCCATCTTGTTTATAATTCGCACGGTACGCTCGTCATAGCGTTGCAAATACGAATACTTAACCGATGTGTTAGATCTGTGTTCAATTATACCTGACATTTGTTCTTATATTGCCACACCGGAGTTGCAAAAGTCCGGACGAGCTCAAGATCACAGGATCGTATCTCTAGCTGCCTTGTTATTTATTGTTTTTATCGCAAAAACACTTCTCAGTTTAAGTACCTATGAAATTACAGTTTCTTTCCTTAAATTCTATTGTTACTTTGTATCAATTGTATTGAGATCTTTTGACTTGAGATCCTAACCCTTCAAATTTATCGCTTTCTTAAAACACAGCCTATTATATAGTTTCTACTGAAACGTCCTATTAGTAGATATTATCACATTCACTTAATAAAATTTGCCTACGTACAAAGCTTAAACGAGTTTTGTAATACCTGGCCTTTTTTCTCCCAAAAGCAAACAGATCAGTTAAAAGAAAGCTAACCAATTAATCACGTCGAGTAGTGAGCACCGTGTCAATCCATAAACATGAGGCACGATATGCCTATGTTATGTATAGATCCAGTCGAAAAACAAGTGAATCGTGATACTGTAATCGGCCAAAATGGAAATGCCTACAAAAACGCGTCACGCGTTCTTTGCTGCGTAATCAGGTTAACTTGAGGATAGCCACACTTGGCAATACCAAGTAACTTCTGGTCTGGTATAGTCGACGTCAAAGATATGTTTACACTTTTGCAACTCATACGTACATTACACGTATAACTGTAAATTTAACTAATTATTATTGCATAACATCAAATAAATGTGTATTAATAGTGTAATATTATATTTTTAACATCTTCGTAATTAAATTTACAGCTAAACGACTTCACGCTTAGAGTATTCCGCATCTAACGACCAGTGTAATGAACAGGAAGAAATGCCATTTAACTAAAAATAATACAATATATATTTAATTGCATGCCATACTGCATGAGGTAGGTAAATATGTAGGTCATACTATGGTCAAAACGCCAAATAGATATTTTTTTGTTAAAAATTCTCTATGTTTTATAACAATAACAAATAATTTTACTATATATAAGTACTTTACTTAGTTTGATAATTATGTTTTTTGTTTTTTGTTTTAATGTTTCAATAAAAATATTATTTTTCTAGTACTTATATTATTTTTGGTTTAAAGATGATTTATTCTCATTAAGAATTAACAATTCACTTATTATGAGAACTTAAAAATATAATACACAATGAGCGTTAAGAATAAACATGAGGGTAGGTAGTTGTATACAATACTCGGGCAACTCGTTACCGTGCCGATACACAAGTACAAGTACGCTGCATGCGGTGCGCTTACATTGTAAACAAGATAGCGATGTCGCAGAGATACTCGGTCTGGAAGTGGCGTAGCGTAGTTGTGTTGTTTTGTGAAGTAGGCACCTAGTATAGTTTTAATTTGATTAGTTTTTATTTTTATTTTTATTTTTTATTAATTGTATACCTGAGATAAACTGTGTAGTTATTTAAGTAATTTTTTTTTTTTTTCTAGTTTAGTATAGAAACGGTAATAGATAATTATATGTATATGTATTTTCTTAGCTATATATATTTCTGACGTGTTGTATAAGCATGTTTTTGAATCGATATATTGATTTACAGTCTGTTATATTTTTTGGTAGCATGTTATAAAGCTGAGCTCCTTCATACACAAGGCTTCTTTTTCCGTAATTTGTGCGTGAAGAATGTAATATTATATCGTTAGCGTTTCTTAGTTGCATTCTTTGTATGGTTTTCTTTTTAATAAAATTTATTTGGGTGTGCATCTTGTTATTTAATATTTTATGAACTAAAATACAAGTTTTGTACACATATGATTGTTTTATATTAAGTAATTTGGATTCTTTGTATATTTTATTTGTGGGTGTTAGGTAGTGGTACTGAAATAAGGTTTTAATTAATTTGTTTTGTGTTATTTGTATTGCTTTTAAGTTACTCTTGGCAGCTGTTCCCCAAACTTCAATCAGGTAGTCTATGTGGGGTTTGACCAACGCGTTGTAAATGTTATAACGTACCTGTTGAGGAAGACATTTAGCAATACCTCGCAGTGCGCCTGTTAGTGTTGATATTTTAGTCTTAATTTTTGCTACATGCGGCTTCCAATTAAGGTTCTTATCTAAAATAAGTCCAAGGTATTTTTCTTTGTCTACGTTTTTAATAATCTGACTGTCTATTTTTAGAGGTTCGTATTCAGTTATTGGTTTGTTTTTTGCGCGGAAAATTATGTAATTCGTTTTATCTATATTTATTGTAAGTAGATTTTCACGAAACCAGTCATTTAGTAGATCAAGGTCGTTTTGGGCTTCTTGCATTACATCAGTAATTGTATCACCAAAGTAAAATAAACTTGTATCGTGGGCATTGGTGTAATATCTCCTCTTAGACCCACCTGGTAAATACTGTTTATATAAATAAGAAATAATAAAGGCCCCAGGATGGATCCTTGAGGCACGCCGCAGGTCAGCTTTTTTGGGCTACTTTTGTGATCTCCTATTTTTACAATTTGGTAGCGGTTAGTTAAATACGATTCAAATATTTTGTATGCAGATTTTTTAATGCCTATCGACCTTAGTTTCTTAAGTAGCATCTGATGACTTATTGTGTCGAAGGCCTTTTTCAGGTCTATAAAGACTCCAAGGACAATTTTCTTTTTATCAATGTTGACTCTAAGTTTTGTAACAAGATCTATGGTAGCAGAAAGTGTGTTTGACTTGTTTCTGAATCCGTACTGTTTTGCATATAAGAAGTTGATCGAGTTTAAATATGTGTCGAGACGTTTAAAGATTATTTTTTCAAAAATTTTAGAGATTACTGGAAGAATCGAAATAGGTCTATAATTTCCTGGATCAGATTTTATTCCAGTCTTAAATATAGGCGTGACTTTTGCAATTTTTAAAGTATCAGGGAATGTTCCAGTTTCCAGACATTTATTTATACAATTAGTGAGCTCATCAGTAATAAGGTCTTTTACGCATCTGATGGATTTTGCGCTTATGCCATCCAGTCCGGTACTCACGTTTAGTTTCAGGTTATCAATGATATTTGTAACTTCGTCATATGTAGTTGGTGTTAAGCATTGAAGCTCGGTGTTTGTTTCTTCACAACTATAAGCGGCCAGTGTTGGGGTCATTTGATGTTTACTTCTTATTTCCTGGGCTAATGTGGTACCTATAGTTGAGAAAAAATCGTTAAAGACTTCGCAAATCTCTTTTTCTTCGGTAATGTCTTTGTTATTAGTTTGTATGGTGGTAGGAATGGAAACCTCTTTTGTTTTATTGGCAGTAAGATCGTTGATAAGTGTCCACATTTTTGACGATTTTCCCTTACAATCGTTGAATTTCGTGTTATAGTATATGGTCTTTGCTTTTTGAATATTGTTTGTTACCACATTTCTTGCTTCTTTATACTGTTCTTCTATTATTTTATTATTTTTATTCTTTTTCAATGTTTGCCATAGTTGGTTCCTGCAGTTTATTTGATCTAAAATTTCTTTATTGATCCAGTCCTGTTTAGGTGGGTTAAGTATTTTAGTCTTATAGATTTTGCTTTGTTCGATGTTCAAAGTGAGTTTGTTTTCTAAAAGAGCATATTCATAGTGTGTATTTTTGCTGTCATCTGCTTTCATTTTTTCGTATAGTTGGTTGTAGTTAACTGCTGAGTATTTAAGTTTCTTAATTGGCGGGGGTTCGTATTTCTTTGCTTCAAAATAGATTTGCTTGTGGTCAGACAAAGCAGAATCCATTATTGCTAGGTGAAAATTGTTTTCCTTAAGGTTAGAACAAATATGGTCTATAATAGTTTTTGTATCGGAAGTTTCCCTTGTACAGTGTTTCTTATTTATTTTGTTTAAAATTTTGTATCCATTTTTTAATATAACATTTTTATAATCTTTAACCTTTTTGTTTTTACTGAGAAGATCCAAATTAAAGTCACCAAACACGATAGATCTTTTTGATTTTTGCAGTTGCTGTGAGAAAGTGTTAAGAAAATCGTCAACATTTCCATTAGGAACTCTGTAGATAGCACCGATATTCAGACAAAATTTACTGATATGAATCCAAAGGAAATGATTATCATTTAATGTTTGTTCCTCAATCAGATTATGTTTTAAATTGTTGTGTGCGTAAATTGACACTCCACCGCCTCTACTCTCAGTTCTATGGTTAAAATAATGTGTATAGCCGTCCAAATGCATTCTTTGTGCTTCTTCTTGGGTTTTGATCCACGTTTCGGTTAGAATAATTAGATGCACAGTATAATTAAATGATTTTATCACACATTTTAGTTCATCTAGTTTTCCCCGTTTTACTATGCTGCGTGCATTGGCATAAAAACATTTTAATGCTCCTTTAGTGGTCGTAATAGCTTGATATGTATCAGTTACTTGGTAAGTTTTGCTACTAGATGTATCATTTGCCTCTTGGCTAACTGTGTTTAATGATTGAAGTTTTTTGAAATTATTTTTGGAACTCCTTTAATATATTTAACTGTCAGATCGTTCTCCCCATTTGCAGTACGAGACGCAAGTTCTTCCTTTACTTGTTTATAGAACTCTGCTTGGTTTGGTGTTTGATCTCCGAATATTTTAATAGATTTATTTTTCAGGTTGTTTCGTTTTTTCAAAATACTTAAAGCAGTCTCCTGTGCGGCAAAGCTTACTTTTACGAGCCGGTTTTTGCCTTGTGTAGGTTTACCCAAACGGAAAACCTTTGTGGGTTCGGGACATAAAGGATCTACAGTTTTTAAAGTTTTTATAACCTCAGCTCTGTCCGTATCATGGCTTTCAGTTTCCTCAACCACGTTCCGTTCGGGCAACCCAGCTACAATAACATTTTTGGCTCTTAGGCTGCGTTCATTTATCTCAAGCATAATGTCTTCACACAGAAGAGAAGCATTTGCTGTGGCTGTCCCAGTTTGTGCTTGGAGTTGTTGTACGTTTGATTCTAGGATCTCCATCTTCCTCTCAGCTTGTTTCGTGGAGTCAACTATGGATGCCAGTTCTGACTTAAATTGATTGTGTTCTGTATGCAATGTATCAACTGTAGTTCTCATATCGCTTATGTCATTTTTTATGGTTGTAATATCCTCATGAAGCTTACTAAATTTTTCAGTTTGTGAATTGTTTACACTTTTCAAGTATGCCATCATTTCTGTTATTTGTTTCCGAATTTCCGTAAGCTCGCATTTAAATTCTGCATTCTCATCTGTCTGCTTCCGTTTATTTCGAAACGTTACTTTTGCGCTATCTGCTGCTGTATTATAAAGATTTTCACTGGTGAGCTCCGGAAAAGATTCACTGCGCTCGCCGCTCTGGTCTCTTCCAGTAGGAGAACGACCACCGAACATATTGATCCGTGTTAGCTTACAATTGCAGCGGTGATGGTGCGTCACAACGCGAGCGAAGTGTCTTTCACGCGAAACACAAAGTCGTATGCGCAACACACAAACACAATCGATAGTCGATCTTAAGCTTGACAAACAAGGTTAAAAGTTAGTTGTCCGTAATTAAATATTTTTTAAATAAACTGAACACACGTCTGCTCCTTACGCTCGCTCTCGCGGTATTATAGGTACATTTACTGGTATAAAAAATCATGACAAGAAAATAAGTAAAATTTATTGTATAATGACAATCTCCACGAATAAATAAATATTTACCTATAATCAAGTTCAGATAATTTAGAGAATTAAGAGCAATGATGAACACTAGAGATAGGGACCGATAATCTCCAGCGTTAGCCAAAAAAATATCTACATCGTTAGCAATATTTATGACGACTTCAAGATATCAAAAAATAAAAATCACAAAACTTTTCGAAACTTGTTTTTGTTCAGCTATAACTTTATTATTAGGTGTGTCTGAGTAGGTATACAATATTGCTTCAACTTCCGTATTTCGTTTTGTTTCTATTAGAAAGTGCGTTTATTGGTTCTAATTAATGTATATAAAACATCTGAAAATGTAGTAAATATGATTGTTGATTAAAATTCCCTTGCGCAACAGCAGGTTTCATATTCTAATTTAAAGTACATATAAACAATCTATCTATCTATACATACATATAATAAAGCTGAAGAGGGTCGAAAGTCTATACATGGAAGATATTCGAAAAACAGTTGGCTGGGGATACTTAGCATCGATAACAGAACACGTTCCAACAGTTTTTAGAATTTTTGTCTGTTTATCTGTTTGTCTGTTTATTTGACTGCGCATCACGTGAAAACGGCTGAACGGATTTAGATGAAATTATGTATAGAAATAGTTTCAATCCCGGGTAAGGACATGGGATAGTTTCATCTTTAAAAGCAACCCTAGAAGAAGTGACAAAGGGGTTGAAAGTTTGTTTGGAGAATTTTAAACCGCTGAAACAATTTAGATGAAAATTAGTATGGACATAATTTGAGGCCCGAGAAACGACATAAAATAGTTTTCATCTCGAAATTCAACCCTAGAAGGGGGAGAAAAGGGGCTTGGAAGTTGGTATGGGGATTTTTTTTACCGCTGAACCGATTTAGATGATAGAGATTGGGTCTCGAGAAAGGACAAAGGATAGTTTTCATCCCGAAAATAATAATAAATAAATATTATGGGACAAAAGGGGGTTAGAAATTTGTATGGGGAATCGATTTAGATAAAATTTGGTATGGAGGTAATTTGAGCTCTGGAAAAGGATATAAATTAGTTTAATCTCAGAAATCATCCCTTAAGGGGATGCAAAAGGGGTGGACGTTTACTCTATACATATAATAAAGCTGAAGAGGGTCGAAAGCCTGTACATGGAAGATATTCGAAAAAAAGTTGGCTGGGGATACTTAGAATCGATAACAGAACACGTTCCAACAATTTTTAGATTTTTTGTCTGTGTGTCTGTTTATTCGACCGCGCATCACGTGAAAACGGCTGAACGGATTTTGATAAAATTTTGTATAGTTTGAGTCCCGGGGAAGGACATTGGATAGTTTTCATCCCTAAAATCAACCCTGGGGGGTGAAAGGGGGGTTGAACATTTTTATGGAGAAATTTTAACCGCTGAAACGATTTAGATAGAAATTAGTATAAAGATAATTTAAGTCACGAGAAACGACATAGGAAAGTCTTCATCTCGAAAATAAACCCCTGTGGGGGTGAAAAAGGGCTTGAAAGTTGGTATGGCGACTTTTTTACCGCTGAACCGATTTAGATTTCGTACCTTTTTATGACTTTGACTATTTGACTGGAGGACTGATTTGGATGATATTTGCTGTGGAAATTATATGAATAGGTACCTACAGTCAAGGACGTAAAAATACAAAAGTGGTAGGTACTGTATCTTCCGATATACACCTACTAGTCGTACTACTCTAACTCTTATCACGTCACAAAATTTAATAGGGGCGAAATAAACTATTGATTTTGGAGTCTAGTTTTATTTAGTGGTAATTGTAAAATATTTTATCTGGACTACTGTCCTCTAGCGTATCCATCTGTCAACATTACTTCAAGTTCCGCCTCCAGGGGAGAGGAAGAGGAAGAGATTATTATTAGAGGTGAATTTAGCCGCTTACTGACACAGTCCGAATTCCACGCGGGCGTAGCCGCGGGCACAGCTGGTACATTAATAATTTCAAACAAAAAAATTGAAAACAAGAGCGTGTCGGGCCACGCTCAGTGTAGGGTTCCGTAGTTTTCCGTCCGTCACAGTAAGTGTCCCCACTTAAGAGTTAAAATAACACCGCCATGTAGGATATGATATGAGCGTTCCACGTACAGCGACATCAATCGGCAAATTAAGTAAACTATTGCGCGCGAGCTTAAAGTATGGAAGATGATTTTTATGGGATACTTCTTTATTGCGTGAACCGATTTTCACCGTTTTAACTTTATTTGAAAGCACGTCATTTCATTGTGATTTTGTAGAAATTACAGGTACAATAAACACCTGCTTATACGGTTAAATTACAAACTTAGTTCAGAAATTATTTTGTAATTTTTTTTCAAAAACTATTCAACCTATCAAGTTCAAAATAATTTTCCTAGAAAGTTTTTATAAAGTTCTACTTTTGAGATTTTTTTCATATTTTTAAAAGTTATGGTTCAAAAGTTAGAGGGGGGGGGGACACATTTTTTTTACTTCTGGAGCGATTATTTCCGAAAATATTTACATTATCAAAAAATGATTTTAGTAAACCCCTATTCATTTTTAAATACCTATCCAACAATATATCACACGTTAGGGTTCAAATGAAAAAAAAAATCACTCCCCACTTTACGTATAGGGGAGGTACCCTAATAAAACATTTTTTTCCACTTTTTATTTTACCACTTTGTCGGCGTGATTGATATACATATTAGTACCAAATTCAGCTTTCTAGTGCTAACGGTCACTGAGATTATCCGCGGACGGACGGACGGACGGGCAGACGTGGCGAAACTATAAGGGTTCCTAGTTGACTACGTAACCCTAAAAAGAACCGACTTCACTTAACTCCACCTCTCCAAGAGCAAATGCCCGAATTGCTGTAAAAAAATACTCAAATCACTATAGGTGTGCCTATAATAGTTGAAGAGTTAATTTAGGGTAACTAATCAAGACGTTGTATAAACTAATCTAAAAAATTTGCAAAAAAAAAAAAGCAAACAAAAACAGACTCTACCGCTGACTGTATTTAAAATGATCCCAGAAATGATTAATAATTCTCGTAAAAACGAAGAATACAAGATAAAAATTTTTACTACTAGTATACATACCTATATAGTTACTCCGTTTAAATATTTACTTTAACATATTCCAAACTGGTTGGGAAAACCCAGTTAACAATCATGTCAAACATAACGCTACTCATAAATACTTGGTCAGCAAAAACGGCGTATAACCAGGTCCCTGGAACAGACATCTGCATAGCAGATACCTGTTGGTTTTTGCCTCTAATCTGCCCCAACATTCCCATAGCTTGTCTAGCGCAGGTGAATCCATCATTCAAGAGCCATTGGAAGCGTTGCTTACACGAACTGCCATTACTTACCACACCAGACGTCTAAATGCAGTCTGATTAGATAATGAGTCAGATACCTATCTAGCTAACTCACATACTTCATTGACCATAGCGATGATCTGAATTTATCAGAGCTAGCAAAATTTTAATTTAGATGTGTCTACAACGGCCCAAAAATTAAAGAAACTTGCGCCGACAATTTTGGTTGGTATTTTGGCTTGAACTTGATATTGAATATAATTAACAAATCAAACGAGCAGAAATTAAGGTAAAATTAACAAAATTATCTTGGTCAGTGGAGTCATGATAGTGGTAGGCTAAATAGTCACGAATGTTGGTAACCAATATTTTTGTAGGTCTCTAATTAAAATGTCTTAGTTAGAGTGGTTCGTCTCATGGTTCGATTCACCAGTACTCTATGAGCAAAGGAAATACCCGGATTGAGCATACAGCTCGTGTGTGCCTCGCTGAGCATGGCAGGCTGCGAACGGTCAAGCAACGGGATTGGACAGCCGGCACGCATGCCAGGCTCTATGAAGTGATAATATCGTTGTGATTGATTGTGCATTACCTACTCGTTGTTAGCGTACAAGTAATGTTGTAGAAAATGCCGTGTAGTGACGTTGTTGTAAAACTTAATAATAATAACTATAATGCCCCTACCAGGACACAAAGTGTGTAGTTCACCGCAAATTACCTTTTTGGCGGTATTGAGGTACTGAATGGAAGTGTTTGGAAATAACTTTCGTCATAAGTACATATATGGGTACCTACTACCAAAAACTCACTCGAAATCTAAAATACATAAATATATACAAAGTATCTATCTCGGACAGCAACCGTTTACCGGTTTTAAGTAAACCTAGGTTTGCATAACTTAAACCGAAAGTCGGTGTATACCAAATACAGTATAGACATACTCGTACCTTATAACCTGCTGAGATGCTGACTGCCTAGCTCTCTAACTCGTTTAATCAAATATCCAAACTAGGTGCAATAGGTTTCGGGCAACATTCTTTCCCAGCAGACCGTTCGCTCGTCAGCCAATAAGTCTTAAGTGTACAAAATACCTAAGAAGTTATTTCGTTTTACAAAAGGCATTCAATGCACTAAAGTTTCAACACTAGATATGGCCGTAGATACAGTTTGCGAAATCTTCAATGCCGCTCTTCGCACATAATATACATCATTAACTTGGTTAACAGTGGAACAATACGTTTATAATTGACAGGTTGACCGCAAAGTTTTTTGACATGCACGGACAATTCATATGCCGCTAAATGCTTGCTAACCCTTCGTTGTGTGTCAAGAGCAATATGTTTTGAGTTTTGACCATTTATAGACCCTTACATGTGCGCGAAAAAGATTTACCAACGATTATATGGATACCTAAAAACCAAAGTTTAGTACAGGTACTGAATATATCTGGCTGTTCGTTATATCGGCCAAAACATTACAATAGTCTATGGCTAATAACTGCTCGCAACTAATAGTATGACCAGGAAATGCACTAAGAGCAAAGATTAATATTAAATAGACAGGAAAAATAGTAGTTACTGACTTTTTTCTATGCTAGTATTATTACCTCAAAACAAGGGAGGGAAGGGAAGGGGTATAGATTATATACCTCAAAAATTTGGTTTGCCAGACTATTCCCTGATCAACTGTATCAAAATTTTAGGCACTTGCTTCACCAACAGTTTTTGCCATATTGTGTGCGATTAACTATCATGTCTATCATATATCATATACATAATGAGGTTTTGTTTTAAGCTTTTCTACTTTGCTTATGTTCCTATCGTGGTTACTAGACATTTTATGACCTCGAATTTAGAAATTCAATGTCCTAGCCCGGTGTAGGCGTTGAAAACAGCTTGTACTTACTTGTATTGTAAGTCAAAAGTACGCAAGGTTAAGCCTTGTTCTTAACTAATAATTATCAGCGATTAGCATTGTATTCAATACCGTCCACACTGAGATATTTCAGCTAATATATATTCGGCAAATAAGTAAAGCCTGACCAGAAATATATGATCATGGGCCATGTTGCGGAATTTCGTTGGAACTAATTTCATACACTGGCAATAATTTTGATGACAGGATGATATGCATGTGTGAGTGTGAGTGCATGTGATAGGCTATCACTGTTGTCAGTGTCATTATGGCGGTCTAATTGAATAATAATAAAGTGTTCAATATTGAATGATAAACGACAAAAAACCCCCAAAATTATCCATAGTCAACAGCGAAACATTGTAAATAGTGTACTTATATAATAAGCTGCTGTAAATAATACGCTTGAGAAATGAAACTATTTCGCTGTAAAACATTTACAAATTAACATCAGAGCTGACAGGTAAACAAATCAAGATGTCACCACAATGTCACCAATCATCATACCATAGAGAATCTATCAACGCTACGCTCTATGACTATACTGAACTGTTGCCATATTAATGAGAATAATAGCGCCGTCTTGACAATGATCATATATTTCTGGTCAGGCTTTACTTAAGTTTTTTTTACTACTGGTGACCATAAAGATGAAAGGTTGTTAAGACTGAAGGTTGGTGACATATTCATTGGTAAGGTTTCAAGTTATGTCTCAACTTTATTATATTACATACCAAATACGTTGGTTATGAATGGCTTGATGAATCGATTACTAGTTGATTCATTAACAAAATTCATGTCATATTAGAAGCATAAATATTTATAGTCTGATGCGAGTATTGAGGCATTAAATACAGATAAAGTGATCAAAATCAAACCATCAACAGATTATACTTATTATTTACCTACAGTATTTGCGCTTTTATGTGAAGTATACGCATGCAGTAATGCATTCTCGTCATTCCATAATTGACATTGACATGCTATATTTTTGTTTCATCGATATAATTATTCGATATTTGATTTTGGTGTACTCGTATCTTTGTGGTTGGTATATATATATCAACCTCAACTCAAGTACCTAATTGCCAAAAATATTTTTTCACCTCAGCAGTAGGAACGAGGGTTCTTTGATACCTAAAAACAGTGAGCAAAACTCAATTTTGCTGTGAGTGTGAGACAAAATGACCTTGTTGACCTTGGAATTAAAATGTCAATCCGCGCGCGAGGTCTAATACAAATTCGAAATACTCGGAAGCTATTCGTATTGTCTTTTTTACGTCATTAGTATTTACTAATTAGTATTTCTGTCTGTATATATCTATTATAGAATCTTTCGCTTGCTCAGGACTCAAAATCAGCCCTCTAAGTAAATATGAACCTTATTCTCTTGTTGTACAAATATCTTTTTTCTACTCGTCGACTGTAATGCTTGAATTGTGATTGTGTAGACCGAACTACTAGCGCATACTTTCCGATAGAGCTTTTATGGTCGCATATTGTGACATCGCCAACGATGGTACAAAGGATTTTCATACAATATTGTAACACTGTTGTCCTTCCCGACCGGCCGTGTCCTTCTTCCCGACCGCCGGCACAATCCACCGGGAGATAGAACTTACTCAATTGTATAGAGGCAGCAGGTCTTTCGTAGAACTCTATTCTTACCGGCTTGCCTAGATTGAGCACTCGTAGAAAAAATATTGTATACAATAGTGACATAATCAAGCTTTTCAATCTCGTACCTTACTTAGGCCACTCAGCAAGCTTCGTGGCCTAAACACGGTACTCGACTGAAAAGCTCTTAATTATGTCACGATTGTATAAAATACTATTAGTGCACACTTTTATTGCTGCATTTTTTACGCTTTCTTGGGTAACCTTCCGACTCCATCATGCGATAAGCTCCGTGATAAGAAACAATATCAACGACAACAATCCCTACCTAGAAAACGACTAAGTCATCGTTTTGCAACACGACGCTTCATGGAACAGCAATTTAGGAATAGTACATTAGATACCAGTGTGCTAAGTTGATCATTACATACGAAGCGATAATGTGCGCACGAACGCATGTGAGTGCGCATAAGGAAGCTGAGCTTATGTAATGATCAGGCACACGCGTTTCATACGACGTTTTTCAACACACTTGCGAGGGAATAACAGAATAGTATAATTAGTAACTTTTGATAAATACGAGTACATTAATTGTCAGAATGTTTACAGGATAGAGGTACTTACGAACCTAAGATAATTAAATTTAACTAACCTTTTTTATGATGTTATTGAGTATCTGGAACTCTTTTTCAAATCATTTCATAAAATTAAAGACTTCACATTTATTGTGCAATAAAATATACGAGTAGTATTTTTTCTTACGTATTGCTCACTAGATTTTTATGATGACATTTTACTAGTATGTATCACAATTTTGAAATATATCCAGAGGTTAAATTAACCCTAAGTTGTCTTCTTATTCATTGAAAATATAATTTGTTTAAATTAATAAAACACGACGAGAAAAATCTAACAAATAAACAATGATTTGAGGTTAACTTATAAATGGCGCGCAATTTTCTTTTTTGAATGTGCGTGCAGCTTGAGGCAAAGGCGCGGACGTAAAATGCCAAACAGCCAATATTAAAACAGACAATTCATGTTTAAAATGTAATTTATTGTGTATTACGAGTAATATAATAAGTTAAAATGATTTTTATTCGCAATCAGGATTGTATAATTTGTATTCTATCGTAAATGTGTATATTTTTAATATATTTACTTTTATTTTACTTTTTTAGAATGTAAACTCATAAAGAGTTAAAAAAAAGTTAAGGTAATACCCGACTAAATTACAACGATTCGTCTGCGTACGAACAACTTGGTACTGGAGTGCAAACGTCACTTGATCGGATTATTAAATTATTCCACTAGTTGGATAATTATTGTGAAATGCACGCGTGTTTAATATCTAGGATTATGAGCATAAAAGCGGTGGAATAAGAACCTCGTTACGAGCAGGTGTGTTGAAAAATTATAAAGAGGCATGTCTTTTAGGAGACGAAAATTTAAGGTCGACCGGTTAGCGCTTCCTGCTTAATTTTCACGATGCTTTTTGCTCGCGTGTAGCAGACTGATAAAAACTTTAATGATTAGTAATAAATAGATGTATTGTTATTATGATTATATACGTGAGCGAAAAGTACGAGTAGAGATATTATTAGGCACGTTTTAACCAAAGTAGGTTATGCAAATAATTTCCAAGTCAACATAATTGAATTTTTTTAAACTTGTTCCTAAACATACGAGTATGTAACAGTGAAGATTGAACTATTGAAGATAAAATATTTTTTCAAGGGTATGTAGTCAAAGAGTGATGTCATGATATGGCTATCATGTTGACTTCATAGCGTCATTGTGACAAGCAAACAGATTTAATACCCATAATTACCGGATTATTACGAAAATGAGGCACTTACGGCGTCATTTTTATCAGTCTTTAACAGAACTTAACTAAGATCATAAATTGCAGCCGGCCATAGCAAACTCTTATAGTAATAGATCATACAATCTTACGTCATTCTTAAATTTTGGGTTTGTGGACAGTCCTTGGCCAGTTTTTATTTCACGTCACGCAAAACTTGCACGCCGCATAGGAGCATCAAACCACTTCGCCATAAATGATTATAAGTATACACATAACGAAGTGAATGATACACATTAGACAGTGAAGACACCGTCATCATTAAAAAATAGATAGGTACTTATATACATCAGTGGTGGTGGGCAAAAATCTTAGGCAAGTCGGAGCTTAAATTGGCTTAATATTTCTTCATGAGCTGTAGGAAAACTGCTCAGGAGCCTGAAAATTAGGCAAGCCGACGCGAATCGTGTTCTATAGACGCGCCGTCACTGCTGTACATATCAGGTCAAGAATACTTGTTTTAATAATTTGTTATTGACTGAGTGAGAGGAGAGAATTATTTATAGATCATACAGAGACAGAGATTATAGTTTAGGCATAATAAATTTATTTAATGTATGCTATCAACCGATTCGTTTTGTTGTAAGGATCAAATGTCTATATGGGGCTAATTGGGTCAAAGCAACACAAAAGTCAGAAATGAGATTCAAAATCTGTCACTCGCTTTTGTGTCTCAAAACGCTCCTAACAAAATGATATGCAACAGTGACGTCACGGTTGCATAGTCGCACTGTTTAAAGTATGGAAAAATTATGAATTTGCTATTTTGACGGTAAAATATTGCGTTTATATATGGTTGTCGTACAATTTATTTTACGATAAAATGTAATAAATCGAATGGTGTCATTGTTTTTTTGAATTTCATACTTTTTTTAAATCGTACAATTTTAGAATTTTGTAGTCAAGTATCTTTAAACCATTTCAATAGATTTTTAATTTTTTTACTTTATTAGGATATGTTTATCATTTTACATCCATTCAACTTAATTTTATTACAAAATTCAACATGTGTCATTATCCCTATACCATGTGGATGCTAAAACATGAGATATCGACACCCAGTAAGCATTTATCAATAATATCAATATGAATAAGTCAATGCTGCTTGCTGCTGTCTACCTTATTTAGGAATAAATGAAAAGATTCATGCTAGCACAAAATCTTCGTGGACCCCAAGTGTAATAGAATATGTGACATAATTTTTCTTAGAAATCAGAGCGTGTTAGATGATAATACTCGTAGGTATATTTACTTAATTTGCATCGTGAATGCACGTAGGTACATTAGGTAATTTCTAGATAGGGAGAGATGTTCAGATATATATCTTTTTTATCTACAATTTTACCCCGTATGTGGTAATTTTATGATTGTACTCGTAAGTAGTGATTTATCAAAATTAAGAGAATGTTTATTACCTCATTATACTTCAGCAAGATTATTTCCATACAAAGTGGAACTTAGCAATAGCAAATGACTCACAGACCTTATCTCTTTAAGGAATATTAGCCTAGGACAGCATTCCGAATGTAAGAATGTACATTGTACGTTCTCAGCAGTTATTTAGTAATTACCTTCAGTCTTTATACCGTTTGTCCATACACGCATTGTTTGTATAAATACACACGCCACGTAACCTATTTAGGTATCTGCTTCTTTCTAACAACTAACACAATAAGGTACCACTAAGTATAAATAAATTTAATAATGATAAAACTAATACCTAACTACGCTTTTGCAACCTAGACGAGAAGTTAAGTTTAGTACCTACTAAGTTTGAAGAATCTCTAAAGTCGACAATGCCCTTAAGACTCATTAGTGTACCGATGTCATCCGCTTCCACAAATAACTTAAACAATTAACATCCCAGTGACAATGACTACAGCGGAAACGTGACCTTATGACTGAATAGCTCTAAACATGTAACGATAAGAAGCTAGCTTACTCGACCTAAATTGCATGTTTAGTTGCTTGGTGTCGAAATAATTGTTAGGCTCAGGTAACAATTTAACCGAAGAGTTCTTAAGAAGCCAACCGCATGCCGCCTTGAGCTCATCGTGACCTTCATTTGCCTCAAACTTATCTTAATCGCCCATAAAAAAAGGTGCGCGCATCTCCCTTCTACACACAAGCAAGACGAGAGTATAGCCATCTCAGGACCGGTTGTCTCTCGGTTTGTAGAACGAAGATTTCACCTGTGATACCTCGCACCAACGTTTTTGCTGCAGAATGATACAAAGCGATTATATTCTTCGTTTACCGAGAAAGCAATGAGACGACGATTTGTAACCGAGAATCTAATGCAATCGCAATTGGTTCTCGGCCATATGATCGATTATTTATTATTGCATCGCGTTAATGTAAAATATTTAAATCACCGTTTGACAAATCGTGCATAGTCTATGTAGCTCACGTCGCTAAATTAAACAATAGATGATGGCCGACATATATGGTATAATGTTGCAATAATATTTCAAGTCAACATTTGCACAAAATCTATTAAGATGATCTTACCTTACTATGATTGATAGGCCCATTATTTAGACCATCTACTTATACGCTGTCGAGTACATATTCCATATGAAAACCTCGAAAAAAAAGTGGCAGTTGGTTATCTTTGTTTCCTATATAGTAGGTCGATAAAGAAGGTCCTTTTGTCATAATGTATAGGGTATTTAATCATCTAGCTACCCAAAGAACGTGCGTGGTAAACTAACTTTAACATGAGTTATTGGATTGCGTGATGCAAGACTGCTTGAATATGGTCGTTTGTTAACATGCATCAAAGCTGGTTCTTGCTTAACTGAATAGTTGAGTTGATTGTCTCGAAACCAGTGACGTTAGATTGCTAATGTATTTTGTCTGGCCAGTAGCGGAATGTAGTTAACAATACCTCAAAACAAGCGTAAATTATAGGAACCATTTTCCTTAATTGTTGACGTGTAGATAACGTTCATTAGAACTAACGACGTAGAAATGTTGATTGTTATCGTAATTTAATAAATGTATGTTTTTTACGGATGTGGTGAAAGTGAATGCAAAAATGTGTTGCCAGGTTAGGAAATTCAATTCTATAAGAAACTATTTACATGTTACGGTAGCAAAATCGTATGTTTTTCTAATTCGAAACATCATATCCCTTTTGGGGCATATGGCCGCATCTCCATTTCTTCATTTTAAATGTCACGAGCAATAAAAATCTCTGGCAAACCGCTCCATTGCGTATCTCGTAGGTTCTTTAACCAACCCCCCATTTTTTTCCTATCAATGATTTAACCGACACAAAGGTCAACTTGACTTCTGCTGCTCGGGCACCATGGCAAAACGACAATAGCCTCACTAATTTCGAAGGACCACAACTGAAAAACGAGCGGTCAAGGTTGCGACCTCTGCAGTTCAACTCTAGTTGTAGTAAATCTATTGTCTGCGACAATCGTACAATCGCGCGATTTCAACACCGCTTAGTTCAGAACATGAGATGCCAATTTGTTAAGTTAACTCAGCGGTGTTAATGCGAAGTTGTTTCTGTCATATGGCGTTTGTTATGAATGTGCTAATGAAATGACTTTGACTTGAGACTTTTGTTCACTTATAGTTTTTTATTATTTATTTATTTAATCTTTATTGCACATAAGGAAACTTAACGTACAAAAGGCGGACTTAATGCCATAAGGCATTCTCTACCAGTCAACCTTTAGGGCAAAACAGAAAAGATTGTAGGCGGTACATCTAATGAAATTAATAACGAAAGGTTATTTTATTACCCTATTCATACACATAGAATATATAAACTAGAATACATAAGATACATAAATACATATAATGGTATACATACACACAAATACTTATATATTTAATTTTATCTCGCCAAGAAAAGCACTTTGGAGAAGATACAGAAATTTTATTTTGAGCTACCAGCAAAGAAAGCTCGCACAGACCTTTTAAAAACGTAGCTCGACGGAGCTTTCCTAATCTCAGTGGGAAGACCATTCCAAAGACGAGCCACCTGAATAGAAAACGAATTAGAGATGAAACCTGTACGATAAAGCGGGATAGAAAGGGTTAAATTACTCGCGGAGCGCAATTGATGGTCACGGGAAGTATAAAGAAAGTGAAAGAAGGATTTGAGATATTATTTGACTCGGATACAGCTTCTACATGAGATTTCAACTTGCCATAACTATCTTAACTATATAGTTCTGTTAGTTAAAACTGTGAAAACTTGTGCCCAGCCCCCCAGCATCAGTAGTGACGCGTCTCATGGGCTGAATGAATGGCTGTCGCAAACCTTCTAATAACAAGTATTAATAAAACAACCATGTCATTTAAGTAAAGATAAGTACCGACAAACGTGGCAACATTTTATTTACCTTTTGTTAACTTTACCATAGTAATTTAGCAAGAAAATATGATATAACTAAATAGGGAATCGTTGTATTTCAAAGGTTTTAAGCTACCTTAGGTTTCTAGTCCTTTATTTATAATTAGTAACACCATTTTCTTGATTCAGCAAAGTATTGGTTAAGTTGCTTATAGAAGATAAAGTTGCCAAATTTGACGGTACTTAAATAATCACTGAGATTGAAATCAGTGAGAGACTATACCCAAAATCCAACGAAAATTGATAAAATGAAATATTTTTCTAGTACTACACGTTTTTCTTTGTTGAGCACCCTTGAATAGTCGTTGTGTCACTATTATCGGCGCAGTGACAATCTAAACGTGATTCGCGCGCGAAGCCTTGGCGGAGTAGGTAGCGCGCGGCACGTACGATGCGTACACGCAGCCGTGGTTTACGAGCCCCACATACCATCAGTTATGTACGCAGACTAACTAGACTAACTATGTATGTAGACTTAAATCCTGTTTCTTTTTTGTATTGTATTTGTGTTTTCTCTTGGTGCACAATAAAGCATTTAATTTTTATTATATTTGTATGTCTGCCAGCTTGGGTAAACCCACAGATAATAATAATTTTAATTATTACCTTGTTTCTGGCGATAAATAGCGGTGGCGGTATAAAGTGTGCGAACCAATGCTATAGCAGACTAAAATGACGAGGGCACAAATCGAACACTAAATTTGTTTTCAGCACTGGAAGGCTTAATGTTTAAGCAAGCTGGTGAACTGAGTAGGTACGTATTACAAATAATTAGCGTACGGACAGGTAGTGGCATTATTGAGCAGAGAGGGCACTGGAATCGCCTAGATCACATTTTATGAATGAGTGGCTAATGATTTTTTCTTCCTAAAACATACATTTCTTATTCAAGTAGGGCCAATATTTTAGTTTTTTTTTACAGAGAGTGCTACCAATATATGCATTTTGTGTGCTCCTAGCTAGTACGCTAATTTACTGAATTAAGCACTTTGTTTGAATTAGGGCGCAGGGCGTAGGGGGCGTTATCAACTTATCAATCATCTGCATGCACGCTTTGCTAATTGGCTCTTATAGACTTCAGATAACTATGAGTGCATGGATGCTAATAGTAGATTCACAGTGACAAGAGAATGACGAAATTTTATTGTACGAGTACTACGAGTTACAAATATGTTCAAAAAAACCGGCCAAGAGCGTGTCGGGCCACGCTCACTGTAGGGTTCCGTAGTTTTCCGTCCGTCACAGTAAGTGTCCCCACTTAAGAGTTAAAATAACACCGCCATGTAGGATATGATATGAGCGTTCCACGTACAGCGACATCTATCGGCAAATTAAGTAAACTAGCGCGCGAGCATAAAGTATGGAAGATGATTTTTATGGGATAATTCTTTATTGCGTGAACCGATTTTCACCGTTTTTACTTTATTTGAAAGCACGTCATTTCATTGTAATTTTGTAGAAATTACAGGTACAATAAACACCTGCTTATACGGTTAAATTACAAACTTAGTTCAGAAATTATTTTGTATTTTTTTTTCAAAAACTATTCATCCTATCAAGTCCAAAATAATTTTCCTAGAAAGTTTTTATAAAGATCTACTTTTGAGATTTTTTTCATATTTTTAAAACTTATGGTTCAAAAGTTAGAGGGGGGGGGACGCATATTTTTTTACTTCTGGAGCGATTATTTCCGAAAATATTTACATTATCGAAAAATGATTTTAGGAAACCCCTATTCATTTTTAAATACCTATCCAATAATATATCACACGTTAGGGTTGAAATGAAAAAAAAAATCACTCCCCACTTTACGTATAGGGGAGGTACCCTAATAAAAAAATAATTTCCACTTTTTATTTTACCTTTTTGTCGGCGTGATTGATATACATATTAGTACCAAATTTCAGCTTTCTAGTGCTAACGGTCACTGAGATTATCCGCGGACGGACGGACGGACGGACGGGCAGACATGGCGAAACTATAAGGGTTCCTAGTTGACTACGGAACCCTAAAAATATCCTGAAACCTGAAACAAATGCCGACTTATAAGGCTAACATATCGCATGTGAACACCGGTATCATTGTATTCTTCGCATGCCTTTAGGCAATCGCACGCGGTGACCGGAATAATGTTATTATTTTGTAGAAATCCACTATTAATCCTGCGTTAACTAACACATAATTTTGAATTATTCATATAAATTTGAATCACGGCTTAAAAAACAAATTAAATATCCACGTTCGACCTAGACCTCAGGAACTATTTTGCATACAAAACGTTTACATGTACGAAATCGATATCTAACCTTGCAAGTATGGCCGACAACATTAAGGCGCGTCTTACTTGAGCTGAATATATGAGAGGTAATTAAATTCTGTCCACTTTCGCAGTTGAGTAGTTGGCCGGAAGCAACCGAATGCCAATACCCCAAAAATAAAGGGGAAAGTTCATGGAACTAGTACTTGTTTCTACGGATAATATTAAAAATGTTTAAAAGCCCAAGGTTATGATATGACGGAATCCGAATAGGGTGTACAAAATATATGTGGGAAATATGTGAGATTAGATTACATATATTTGCTGACAAATGCAATTCGTACCAGCACGCCGCGCCGCCGCGGCAACTAATCCATTTTAGCACACTTGTCAGTAAAATAGCGTTTTTTGTATGAAATGGATTGAAATGAGAGGTGCCAAAATTGTCTAAGCTAGAAGTTAATAATCATAATTAAGATTTAAGATAGTAAAAAAATAAGGATATATATATATATTGTTACGCAAATACTGCAAAACGAATGTACACTTTCACAATGGATCCTATGAGTTTATTTTCCCTACCTGACCTTACAATTTAGACTTCTTAAAACTCTGATGTTAAATCTACTCTTTAGGAACGATAAGTCCAATAAATATCACATTCATGGGAAATGTCTATAATTTTCTTTTATCTTCAATCTGTGCCCGAAGGCGCCTAAAAACATTATCACCCATAGAGTTCGTCACTTATTGGCCTTATTGCAGAATATAAGTAAGTCACGAGTCTGTATTAGTGTCGACCGCGTTCGAGTCAAGGTTTTAATTCATTGAAAAAAGTTGGTTATGCTCTAATCTAAGACATTTAAAGCTACCTCGTATTAACGTTTAATATGAATGTTATTAATTAACATGACTACATTTTTTTCTGGCTCGAGGCGTGGCACTGCGCTCGTTAGATCTATCACTTTCTTTTTATATTTCGGTTTTTGGTATGATGGATGTCGATCGAAAGTGAAATTCGTCTATAATCATAGACTTCACGGCTATTTGCGAATTGTAAGCGTCAGAAAGCATACGCTGGGTTCTCACTAGTTTATTCATCGGTTAACTAATTGACGCTGTGAATATTGCTTTAAACTTTTGGTTAAAGTAAGTGCACTACCTATACCACTACTTATAATATCAGATATACTCTTAAAACACTACATATTTTTTGTAAACCGAAATATGTGCTCAACACTGTTAACTACATATCGAACCTTCCATTATTTTTAACCGTAACACTCAATTCAACAATGTGGTTAAATTTAATGACATTGGCACTTCCAGTACATTTGGGACCAGTTATTTAGGACGTTATGTTTATTGTATTTATTAGCAACAGTTAGCGATTTACCGCACACCTGTTCCACTGACCATAGCAATGGTAGTCATATCATGCAATTGTAAGTCATATTTCTTCAGTATTTAAGCTTATACTCTCATAAACTTCAGTTTCCGCTCCAATAGGCTGAGATGATCATTACCATGGGCGTTCATAAGAATTAACACTGTGATAATTGTTTTGTTGCGTTTCTGAGAAATTACGGAATGTGTAATTATCATTCGATGAAGATGGTATTTAGCTCAATTTGTGAATTAGAGTTATGTCCGTATAATCCTGATGAATTATTTCAACTTGTGTCCTTTGACGATGAATGTAAGGAAGATGCTAAAAGGTGCAGAGAGGGGCCCATTTTCCCCCGTTAATTTGGCTTTTTTGCTTTAGTCTTCTTGCCAACTACTTCCTTATAATTTCGATTTGAACTATAAACGTCATGATATGGCAGTTCGACTAACCTGTAGGAGGTCGCTCCTTCGGGTAGCAGATCCGGAAGAGTCCCCTCGTCCTCGTGTAGAAGTAGTACTTTGTGTTGAGGCTGTCGAGGATGGCCTGAGCTTGGGGGTTGATACCCGACGAGCTCTCAGCTCCAGCATAGGTCTGAAACAATTATTGCATTCTTAACTCATCATCACGCTCCAAAGAAAGGCACGCTGGTAAATTTTACCATTAGGTTTCTAATGATTTAAAACCTAGAATTACCTATTTAGCAATATGCTATAGAATGTAGCCACAGTAGAACCGATACCTAGTCTCTATTAACTAGATAGAAAACCGGTATGATTTGTGCATGCATATTTATTAACTGCATTATTTGTAAAGTTATCATTGTCATTTCAGTTTCTGCAGTTTATTTGTAAACAAAGAGAAGATTTCCGCCGGTCATATTGGTGGGGATATTGATCATATCGGTCATATTGACGTTGTTTTCTTGCTTTTAATTTATAATTAATTTAGTTGATACTACCTCTAACTGAAGTCTGGCAGAAGGCCCAGGAGCTGCCGTTTCTCTGTTTAATAAATTAAATAAAAACAGAGCGGATAAGTATATTATCTAAACATTAGACAATATAACTGAAAATAGATGTCATATACTTCAGAAAAAGTGACCAAACCCGAGGCCAGATTCATTAGACAATATAACTTTAATTTAAAAGATTTTATAAGGAGGAAGTTATACGAGTATACGTAACAGGCAGTGGCTGCATCGTCCACAAAACCACACAAAAGGTAATTATATACACCGAAAGCCTCCTACACACGCATTCTTGGGCCGTTCCCAGCCGTGATACGGATTGGTTTGAAAGCCAGCAATGGGAACCGATGAAATTGTTCTACAGAAATTAACATGTCCTATTCATCATGTGAATGTATTCGAGTTACGCTATGACGGTGCAGATTCCGGAATTAGAAATTAGAAGTAAACTCTAATACAATTTTGAGGTTGATATTTTAGTTATTGCTCTTAGTGTGATTACTGAATATGTTGTGATGATAAAGTGCCAAACTAGAAGTATTTATGCTCTTATGGAAATACGAAAATAGATCCCCCCCCCCCCCCCCCCCGCTTCCCTTTATGGTAGATAAAGCTCTACTACTAACTAATATCAAAGCTTTATTAAAGGTTTAAAGACTTCTTAACGAAATGTTACCATTACTATTGGTAACATTTCGTTAACTTAACTTCGTAACTAAGATTATATAATAATTAGTAATCCGCCTCGAACTCTGGAACTCGCGTTCCTTGCAAACGAGATGACCCTTATGATGTTTTTTTCGCGCATTCTAGCTCCATGACCCCTAGGTCGATCCTGCTCATATACGAACTCTCAAATTATATGTTTCTCTGCTACAACCCCAACAAATTTCATGAAGATCAGAAAAGCGTTACTAAAGTTATCGCGGAACAAACTCCCAAAATCAAAAAGCCATCGAAATGCCGAGACGTCCCACTAGCCAGAAGTTGTTTGTAAGACCTTGCTTCGCTTACGCTCCGCTCGTTCGATAATCTCAAAAACTTTGAATTTTGCTAAAGGACCTAATAAAGCTGGAATGTATTCTAAAGATTTGAGAAAGGGTACAGTTATCTCGGGTCCTCGACATCTTGTTCAGTTGTATCAAAATTCTAATTTAGACGGAACATGTTTAGGAAACAGGTTTAACTGTTATACTTGCATCAGCTAGAAATCCTGTATTATATTTATGTATTCCGTTCCTAGTCTGCTATTTTATGTTTTAATAGGAGAGAAGTTGCAAGAAAAAGCAATGTTTTAAAAGAGCCACATGGAAATTTCTAAACGAAATGAATATGAGTGGTTATTCATTTTCCTGTGAAGACAGGTGATCAGTAGGTACGTTTGGTGGTCAAGTATTTGTTTTAGATGTACATACATGTAAATACATACGAACAATAAGAATTATATGAATCAGCGACAGTGCAGAAGGTTCCTTTCCCAAGCCGCCTTGTTATGCAGATTCTTGGAATGTATCTTATGTCCATTCATTGGTCAATTGCAAACGTAGGTTTTATTCTGAACAACCATGTGCTTACATAATGTTTTAAACGGTTTTTTATCTACACTTACATTGTAAGTCCTCTAAAATGTGTTCAGAAACGGTAGGCAATGGCTAGCATTACAACAACCGATGATTATGATAAGTTTTTTATCTGTAGCAGTAACGTAATTTTAACATTTCATGCTCAAATATTGTTAAGTTATGAGTTTCAAAGGAACATCGATTTTTGGTCACGTAATGAGAATCCAGCCCGCCTCCCCGACCGCGGTTACCCTCCTCCTCAACCGCCGACACAATCCAGTTGGTCATGGCAGTCATTTTAATGGTTTCCGAACACGTCATTTAGGTTTTACAATTGGTGTGTAGATAAAGCAGTGTATGCAACTGTACGTAATTAGGCCTTATAACACTCGTGTGATCTTAGTATGACACTCGCCGGCGCGGCGGCTCGTTTCATAAAACCAGACTCGTATTTTAAGGACCCTTATTACGTAACAGTTACATAAACTACTATTATCTTGTATCTAATCGTATGCATAAGTACATAATAAATTCGGCAGATTTTTTCCACTTAGATATTACGAGTATACCTACTCGTAGATACTCATACATAAAGCATAGCGGGCACTCTGTGATAGCGGGGTACAGTCAGCAGCAGAAGTAGCTTAGCGGGTGAGGTATTTAAAATGAGATTGACACGACTTTATTTAATTTTCAAGAGAACGCGTGAAGGTAATTTTGAACACCTCACCCGGTAAGCTACTTTTGCTACAGGCTGTGCTTTAATTAAATATAACTTCGCAGAAGTTTACCGAAGCCTGTTTGGGATTTAATCATTGGTTTGTATGACACGAAGCCTATCGCCGATTTGCATTTATAGCCATCTGACGAAGCCTGTGTTGCAGATATTTATTAATTATTCAATAGTGTTTAGAAATACATGTGTGCTTTTCTTGAATAAAATTTCCACTTAGCAAAAAGGCACTTATAGCAGCAGGCACCTACGTTGTAGTCACGTTATATTCGTTGTCGTCGTTGTAGATTCACTCATAACACGTAACAATACCTGACATATAAAGTCTTGTCTTATATATATCAACACCTTTGCACCTTAAACTATTGCGATAAGGCGGTAATTGTTAACAGTTTTTGGCACAGACTGCACTGTACAGTGCAGCCCATATTTTAATATTCGTTCATGCGCTGTTGGCTCTGGTTTTTGCGCCGCACCGTTGCGCCTTGTTTTGATTTGCTGGACACGTTTCGGCCGTGCCGTTATTTACGAGCACAGGTTTATCACTGGTTGTGACTACTTTTACTTTTAACAAGGGTAGTAGGCAACTGAAGCAGATATATTCCTCCCCCGGCCAGAAACGTAACGCTTACGAGAAATCTATAACTATCTATAGTGCAGAGATGTGAATCGGAATTAATTACATGGCTGAATGTAAGATTTACCTAATGATTATGATGAGATATAATTGAAATCAAAATTGAAACGAAACGGAGCCTTCGCCATACTCTTGAAACGACGCCTCTGATATTGGTTATTAAAACAACATTTTCTCCGTTTGTGTGCGCCGCGAATTCCTAGGAACCGGTTGGAGAACATGGAGACCGCGGTACAACGTCACCTGTCTACGAGTTGGTAAGAAAATAAAGAATCTGGACTGGCTTCGGCTTATGGAAGACTTCAAATCTTTTGAAGTCACATGTACTTAGGGTATTATCTGAGAAAACCCTTATAAAATATGAAGATACATTTTCTCACTGAAATGTGTGTTTCTCACTGTCCACCTATCGATTTGACAACACATAAGACTAGTGATGCAACGAATACGAATATCAGTATTTTTACGAATATTCATAGTCGCCGAATACTTATTAGGTATTCGTAAGAATTACTAAGTATGCGTAAAAAAATTAAAAATATGGCAATAATAATATTAATAATATCTACTTCTGTGTGAAACGGAACTCACCTCGATATGTAAAAGACTCAGTACCCTCAATAATGTTGCTTGGAGATTTTCTTCTACCGACCCACTAGTACTATGTACTTACGGTGGTGTTGATAACATTCATTATAATGGATTGTCACACATGTTATTGCCATTAATGAATTGTATTAATATTCCTAAGCAATAAAACGTAAAGTACCTAAATGAAGGAATCCGTCACGAAGAGTTACAGAAAAACTACCGATAAACGAAATATTTTTCATTAAATTCTCTAATAATTCTCTACAATATTTCTTAAAGAAATATATTGTCAATTTTACAAATTATGCGTCGCGCAATTAGTGCACATAAATCATATAAGTAATAGCGCACATAAGTCATATATAATGCAGTACGAGCCGTATGAGCGAAGTGGAAGACGCTGGCCAATCAAAAATTATTTAATAAGTCATGTGAAGGGCTATGGACCAACTTTTGATACTCTATAATGGACAAAGCACTTCTAGGATATCTTGCTAGGTTACTCCCATACTGTTTTGTATCGGCGAAGTAATATTGCGCGTCTTAATTTGCGAGGAAACAAATCGAAAACCATAAGAAAAAAATATCATTTTATACTACCACCCGATGAACCCTTAACTAATAATAAAACTATAAATTCATGTCATTTCCTGTTACTTATAATTTATTTCTTGATCTTGTATGGGGACAACAGCAAAGATAAATTTGCATATCACTATTGGTATTCGTAAAATGACAAAAGTGATACTCGTATTCGATTCGTATTCGTAAAAGTGGTATTCGTTGCATCACTACAAATGATAAGACCATATACTTGATTTTTATCCGGCGAAACTTTTCTGACACTATAAAACAAGAGTCTGAAATAAATATAATTCGTACTTATTTTAATGTGTGTACGGACGGAGACGTTTAATGCACTAGAAAGCAGCATTGCAAGCTTATGGGAATTTGACATTAAAAGGTAAAGTGTTGTATAACGTATCGACTGTCATGTTTCGTCATCAAATCCCCTTTTTCCCGATAGTTAATAAGAACAATCCGAGCCCATTCCCACGAACATTAATTTAGTATTTCTCACCGGCATCGTCTATCGTAATAAACCCTATTCCGTAGGCCTATGGATGTTAATGTTGATTTACAAATAGTAAAAGAGCGCGATCAGCCATCCGAGCGAGACGTTCCTTCAACCTGAGTTCGTCGCTCTTTGAATCTATTAGTTTCCAGTATCGGATGCTTCTTAATGGGAAAATAAGAAAGCCCGATTATACAAAACTGAGACGCCATTATGTAATTAATAAAGATGGGACGAATAGTGGCTTGGCCGAATATCGAATATTCGGCGGAGCCATCGGCCGCCGAAAATTCGGCTAGAATTTTTACCTAAAACGAAGTAAATTCGAACGCGTGCGTGCGTGCGCTGTGCAAGTTGCAACTTGTTTCTCGCTGTAGGCGGTCTTTGATAGATATTTTTGTACTATCTATGGATATAAAGGTAGTCTGAAAGATTATACTGATTTTAATAATTGATTACTTGTAGTTTGCTACTTTTTTTACCCCTCGTTTACCGTTATCTACGTGTTAATGTACTATTCGGTATTCGGCCGAATACTATGTCCCTATTCGGTAGGTATTCGGCCGAATACTATGTCCCTATTCGGTAGGTATTCGGCCGAATAGTGAAATTGTGGCCGAATAGGCCGGATACCGAATAGTGGTCGAATATTCGTTGCATCTCTAGTCATTTATTACGAAGTTAGTATTTGGAAATCGGAAACCTAAAACTTGAAAGACTACGAGTTCATTATGAAAAAACTTTGTATTATCGTCGTGCATTTTTATTATTCCATACGTAAATCGTAGAACTGATTTGCATACGTGTTGCAACAAAAAAAATGCAGTACATTTTCTTTTACGGAACAAGTATGAAATTGTGTACGGATAATTCCATAAAGTAAGCAATTTCCGTTTCCAATAGCGAACTTATATACACGCATATTGTGTTGACGTTTACTTTCTTCCGTAATGAAATAAAATACCTACATTGACGACAGAAATACATCAACCATTTTAACATCAGGAAAACATAAGACGGAATAAAATATTGTCTCGACTTTCTCTTACTTTTAATTGTTTAAATTGATTGCACTTTATTGTACCTATTCAAGTAGCAATAAGTAATTGTTTCTTCTACTTGACTCAAGTACCAACTGGCAGTAAAGCGTTTGAAATAATAATAAATAATAAAGCATTTTTATTCCTCTTAAATGCTTTTTACATTACATTAACAAAGCCTCGAAAAAATGGTCGAACGATATAGCAGCCACAGCTGGCAATAAAAATTGGCTACATATGGCTAAAAACCGAGAAATGGAAAGATATGGAGGAGGCCTATTACCCGACAGTTAAGCATAAACCACATACCTATGAGTATTTAACTATTTTTATATTAAGTTTAAATATTAAAATTAATTTGTAGTCTCTCGTAGGTTTTTTTTTTACCTATGAGTACAACTGTTTTTTTTCAATAAGTTTAAGGGTAAACTAATGGTGCGTATTGTTGAGCTATGATGAGTAGGTTGTTTTTAATCTGCGATTGCTAATAATAAAAACTCAATCCATTCATGACACATGCATAATTGGATGCAGCGTCACGCTTGAGTTTGTTGAATTGATTTGTTTATTCCTTCTCCATCGAAAAAGCATTACTGCGAAAGGTCAAGTAATTCTGGTTGAAACGCACCGTTTAATAGTAATTAGTATACAATTTAAGCGTAACTTACCAAAAGCGACCTTTCAGTTGAGTGGTCACTAAAAGCAGGCCAAGGAAGTAGTCAACGGTCGTACGGTCGTGACTCGGATCCCGGTACGACCGTTAATGCTGTGATGAACGAAAGAACAAGATCAACAATTAAGCTGTCCACTTGCATGTGATTACGAATAGGGGGATACAATACATTGATGAGAATAGATTCATCATTATATATAATAAAACTAAGTTGAGAAAATGTGCGTGCCGATAAAACTTAAAAAGGAGTCCCAGCACGATAAAGGGACTTATATAGTGTGATAGCCCTTTATTCCCCCTCGAACAAGAAAGTTCCCGTTTTAACCTAAAGGGTGTGTCTTTAAAGATATAAGGGCTTTTCCAACCCTTCAACTCGGAAAGTAAGTGTAGTGGCGCCATCTGTTGTCGAGTAGTTGAACTTCATTCATTGTCCAAAGTGGCGCCATCTGTTGTCGAATAGTTGAATTTCATTCATTGTACACAATATGGACTTAAACGAACGATTATTCCCAAACTTTCTCGAATATCCTAGCGCCAACTTTCTCGAATATCCTAGAGCCTAGCTTTCTGAATATATAAGAGCCCGGTGTCACCCGCCCGAAAGAAATTATCTGTGTGTGAGCCTTTATTTTGAAGTATCACGTGTGAGTATTTTTAGTAGTGTGTTTAATTAATTCTCGATTTCGAAGCGAAGAAGAAAAAAGTTATCTGTGATCCTTTATTGTGAAATATCAAATGTGAGTATTTTTAATTGTGTATTTAATTAATTCTAATGGTTTTTTATTTATTTTCTTTTAATTGTAATTTCCTTAACTTTCAAGTAGTCGCGCGGCGTTGAATCGATGCCTTCTATATACTTTGGTCGTAAACAAAATATCGCGCGACCGCTTGAAGATTAAATAATTTTTTTTTCTTTGTCTCGACGTGCTCCACGTTTACGTAACAATATATTTGTCTATAAAATGTTCATTTAATTTATATTTTACAGAATACAATGCCTAGACGTAAAAGAGGTGGAGATCTTGCCAGTCCTGCAGCGAAACGGCGGAAACAAAAAGAAAATCGAAGAAATGAAACGGAAGAAGAGCGCGAAGCACGTTTACAAAATCAACGAACCAGAATGAGCACCCTGACTCAGGGTGCTCGCTTCGCTTTTTCCGCTTCTCAGGGTCCCTGAGAAGCGGAAAAAGCGAAGAAAGAAAAGAAAATAAAAGTATTGAAGAATCGAGCATTTTAAAAGATAATCTAACAAAGGAAGCATTCCACTACGAACCGACGAAGAAATATTACGATCATAAATATGATGTGATCGGAAAAATGAATAACATTTGCCAATTTTGCCACGCGAAAAAATTCAGTAAAGAAACACCAGGTCTCTGTTGCATGAATGGAAAAATTCGATTACCACCACTGGAAGCACCTCCACAGGAATTTCTACATTACATGACCGGGGAAACACCAGAATCAAAACACTTTCTTCAAAATATAAGATCATACAACTCCTGCTTTCAAATGACTTCTTTCGGTGTTACTTCGACTGACACTAATAGAGACAAATTTGAATATGTATTTTCAATTCAAGGGCAAATTTATCACAAAATTGGATCGTTACTACCAATGCCTAACGATGACTATAAATTTCTGCAAGTATATTTCATCGGAAATGAAGAAAACGAAATTGATCAACGATGTACAAATTTTATTGGATTGAAACGCGAAATAATCCAAGATGTACAGAGGATCTTACACAAATACAATCAACTGATTTACATATTCAAAACAACACTAGACCGCATGATTTCTGATGACTATAAAATTGTTATTCGAGCCGATAAAAGACCACGTGGAGAACACGAACGTAGATTTAATGCACCTCAGATAGATGAAGTCGCCATCGTAATTGTAGACAATGAAAATACAAGCCGTGACATAATTGTACAACGAAGAAGAAAAGGACTACAACGCATTGCAGAGACACACCGTTCATATGATGCTCTTCAATATCCGTTAATATTTCTGCACGGAGAGGATGGTTATCATTTCAATATAAAACAAATTCATCCTAAAACAGGCATAGAAACAAACAAAAAAGTCACTTCCAAGGAGTTCTATGCTTACCGCTTAATGATCAGAGACAATGAAATATACAATCACATTCTCAACACTCGCCGTTTATTCCAACAATTTCTGGTAGATATGTACGCAAAAATAGAAGCAGAACGGATGCTTTACATAAGACTGAATCAGAAGAAACTACGCACAGAAGAATACATCCACCTTCGAGATGCGATCATAAATGACGGCAATATTGACGATATTGGAACAATGGTAATCTTACCCTCATCATACATAGGAAGTCCAAGACATATGCACGAATATACTCAAGATGCCATGACCTACGTAAGAAAATATGGACGACCTGATCTCTTCATAACATTTACATGCTCATCATGGCCAGAAATCAAAGAACAACTAAAATACGGACAAACCTCCATGGATCGACACGACATGATAGCCCGAGTTTTTCGACAAAAACAAATAAGATTTATTGAAGTCATCACAAAATACCACATCTTTGGAACCGTTAGATGCTGGATGTATACAATCGAGTGGCAAAAACGAGGATTACCTCACTCACACAATCTCATATGGCTACACGATAAAATTTATCCCACGGATATCGACAAAATCATCCAAGCTGAATTTCCCAATCCACAAAATGATCCGGAACTATACAACATAGTAGTGAAAAACATGATTCACGGACCATGTGGACCATTAAACTTCAATGCGCCATGCATGAGTGATGGAAAATGTACAAAAAAATATCCAAAACCATACTTGGACGATACAAAAACTGAAGATGACGGCTATCCCAAATATAGAAGACGATCACCGAAAAACGGTGGCTTCACAGCAAAAATACGAATACAAGGCAGAGACGAACTGGAAATAGATAATCAATGGGTAGTACCATATAACCCACTACTTTCCAAAATGTTCCAAGAACACATAACCGTTGAATATTGCAATTCAGTAAAATCTATTAAATATATATGTAAGTACGTAAACAAAGGTAGTGATATGGCAGTATTTCAAATAGTCCAAAATAGCGAACAAAATAATAGAAATGATGAAATCCTCATGTACCAAATGGGAAGATACATCAACAGTAACGAAGCAGCGTGGAGGATTTTTAGTTTTCCCATACACGAACGCGAACCAGCTGTGCAACATCTAGCAGTACATTTGGAGAATGGACAGAGAGTTTACTTCACAAAAGACTCGGCTAGAAAAATTGCAAGCGAACCACCTCAGAACACAACATTAACAGCTTTTTTCCAACTTTGCCAAACGGATCCATTCGCAAAGACGTTACTGTATGTCGACGTCCCTATTTATTATACGTGGGACAAAACAAGGAAAATTTTTCAACGACGAAAACAAGGAATGCCAGAAGAGGGTCATCCAGAAATAATGAAAACTAACGCAATAGGTCGAGTATACACTGTACATCCAAACAATGCCGAATGTTTCTATCTCCGAATGTTGTTACACGAAATACGGGGACCAACAAGTTTCACAGATCTCAGGACTATTGACGGCTACATATGCCAGACTTACAGAGAAGCATGTCAACGTTTAGCACTGGGAATTAACACTACAAGAAGCCACACTCACAGCTTCAGCTGAACAAATTCGAGAGTTATTCGCCATAATTCTAACAACATGTAACCCATCAAACCCAAAACAGCTATGGGACTCTTTCAAAAGGAATATGAGTGATGATATATTGTACCAAATCCGACAAGCTAATCCAGAACTGACTATAGAATTCAATGACGACATCTTCAATGAAACACTCATTCGCTTAGAAGATAAATGTTTAGCAATAAATAACCAGACCTTAGTAGAAATTGGAATGCCAGCACCACAAAGAAATACTTTCAGTGTGCTAAACTACGAAATTACAAAGGAAAAAAGCTACAACGTCAATGAACTATTTGAATACATTGCTCACAACAAACCACTCCTCAATGACAATAAAAAAAAAATTTACAACGTTATAATGAACCGAATAAATAACAACACTGGTGGAATTATTTACTTGGACGCACCAGGAGGCACCGGTAAAACGTTTCTAATAAATCTAATACTGGCGGAAATACGTGCTGAAAACCACATCGCACTGGCACTAGCATCATCCGGCATTGCAGCCACACTTATGGAAGGAGGACGAACTGCCCATTCTGCCTTACAACTACCGTTGAATATAGCCGAACAACAATTCCCGGTATGTAAAATCTCAGGAACATCTGGACGGGGTCAACTTCTAAAACATGCTAAAATTATCTTCTGGGATGAATGCACCATGGCCCATAAAAAATCACTAGAAGCCATGGACAGAACATTACAAGAATTGCGAAAAAACTCTGAAATGATGGGAGGAGCTCTACTCATACTCTCAGGAGATTTTCGACAAACACTTCCAGTTATTCCCAAATCAACACCAGCAGACGAGATCAATGCATGCTTAAAAAAGTCACATCTCTGGCCGCAAGTACAAATACTGCAATTAACAAAAAACATGAGGGTTGAATTATCAAAAGATGAAACAACAGCACATTTTGCTAAAATACTTTTACAAATAGGCGAAGGTACATATCCTACTGACCAAACGACCGGCCTCATTGAACTCAATAGTGATTTCTGTAACATAGCCACTACTGAAAACGAACTAATCGACAAAATTTATCCAAATATTATTCAGAACTATACCAACGTAGAGTGGTTATTTCAAAGAGCAATTTTGGCCACTAAAATAATATTGTTGACGATATCAATTTTAATATTCTAAAGAAAATACCTGGTGAAGAGAAAGTATATAAATCGATCGACACGATGGTATCCATTGAAGAAAGTGTCAACTTTCCTACTGAATTTCTAAACTCTTTACAAGTACCAGGAATGCCATTACACTGCCTTCGTCTGAAAATTGGATCTCCAATCATACTACTCAGAAATCTCAACTCCCCAAAACTATGTAATGGAACGAGGATGATCGTAAAACAGCTATCGAATAATGTCATTGAAGCTGAACTTATTTCTGGAAAGAACAAAGGACACACAGTATTTATACCTAGAATACCACTGATCTCTTCTGAATTGCCATTTCAATTTAAAAGATTGCAGTTTCCAATTAAATTAGCCTTTAGTTTTACAATTAACAAAGCGCAAGGGCAAACTTTGAAATATTGTGGCATCAACCTCAAAGAATCCTGCTTCTCTCACGGTCAGCTATATGTAGCTTGCTCAAGAGTAGGAAGTTCGAAAAATTTATATATATATACCCCGGACAATAAAATTAAAAATGTTGTTTATAAACAAGTAGTGTAAATAATGAGAAAATGTAAATACATGTAAATATAGAAAATGTTTTCAAAATATATTTTTTACTTTTTACGTCATAGTATGTTTTTTTATTTCATCTACCACGTAATCTCATATCAACTCCCGAGCGAAGCCGGGTATCATAGCTAGTTACGTAATAATTATCATCATCGGGCAAAAGACCTCGACTGCAGGATATGACGAACAGAATTCTCATTGCTGCCATCATCTGACCATAGTACCTAGTCCCGCACCAGATGATTCGTCTAGCTACTCGTAATAATGAGACCAATCTTACTTTGCATTTTTCGGTACGTAGCGTAGCTATTATAGAATTATTCGGCCCCATTAAACAAGTTTTACGAGCAATGTCTTCTTGCCACTACAACTATGTCGTTCACCACTGTATTGTAAATAAAATGCTCCCGGCGGCTCGGATGGAACCGTCCCAGCCTGTGGCATTACTCTGCTGCGGTTTCCGCATGCGACGAAGGTGTGCAAGAAAGATAGCGCGCATGTATAGGTATAGCGCTGTTTCCTTCACCCATCTGGTTGCAGCGCCAGTGTGATTGCGTAAGGCGGCTTTCACACTGCTCCGGTTCCGCATGCGGGGCCGATGCGCGAGCGAGATAGCGCTCTGCATGTGTATAGCGCTGTTACGGTTGCACGCCGTCGCCGCATCCGGTTGCGGCGCTAGTGTCATAATCGCCTAGCACTTCACAGTCATCACACCGATCACTCGACACAACAGACTCACAGCCTCACACACGTGCTTGTTTCGGCTACTTTCCCCGGCGTCCCACGACGTTCGGTAATTACAAGCGCCGCCATTGTCTGGGACTTTCGCTAGCTTGTTTAGCTTTAGCTTCTCTAGCTTCTCTATTTATGTCCCAGAGTTAACGATAGCCAATCTTTACTGTTTACAAGGCAATGGCGAAGCAAGGCAGAAAGAAAAAGTATCCTGGTATAAGATTGGAAATCGCTCCCGTCAGGTCGAGTCACTAGTAGAACGATCCTGCAGTATGAAGCCAATGGTTCCGAGAACCAATCCAATACGATCAATGTATGTAATAGTTAGAGTATGTAAATGAGAGTGACATATGGTGCAAGTGCACTTTAGCATTGACTCAGTTGGTAGGTTCTCAAACTTCCTTACAAGTAAAGGATGATTCACGTTGTATCTTTCCACGTCCTTCACGACACTTCCGACTTCCGACACGACATTTTGTATAGAAAACATCACGTGACCTCCGGAAGTGTCGTGTTCGTCTAGGACGCGGAACGTAGCAGCGTGAGTCATCCTTAATAAGAAATATCACTTTAATTAACTAAATGGAATAAATTTCTAATTTCCAAAACTCAAAATGGCCGTCAAAGTCTAGTTAATATTGAAGTGGAAATAACAAGATTTCATGGCTTGACGTAACGCCCGTTGATATCTTTTCTATTGCGGTACGGCCACGGCAACCAGTAAGTTAACGTATGCGGAATGAAACCTGGACAAAAGTTTGAAGGCGTAAAAAGTAAGTAAAGAAATAAACTCAAATTTTATATAAATGCCAATTGAAAGCTTATACATCTGTTAATTAATCCCGTACTTTTAATGGGCATTGGATTCTTTATCTTAAAATTATGGTTAATCGAGGAGAACAACGTCGCGAAACAGTATGTAATTTCTATACAGTATTAATTCCCTATGGCTGAAAGCGAAGACCGTGGAAAATTTTGTGGAAATAGGATAGAGCTAAAGAGCTATTTATAATAATTTTGCGTCCTTTTTCTTTACAAAAATTGGCACAAGAAGGCTTGATTCAGGGAAATATTCCAGCATTAGCTAGTTTGCAGAGAGTTCGATTAAAGAAAATGACAGCCCGCTGAGTCACAAAATCTTATAGAGAACTCAGGAAGGCATTCAAATGTGGCAGTAAAACTGTTTTAAAATATCTTGAAGACATAGGTATCAGTTAACAATTAAGAAAAGTTACGCCCATCGTCTCCAAATTTTTTTAAAAATAACCGAAATTACTGCCACTTCGTTTGGTCAAAAAATGTAAAAACAGGTGTTTTTTTCATTTTTGGATTTTTGAATGACTAATATTATGTTGTTTAAAATGGAAATTCGTGGCAAGGTAACTACGGTCTTACGGTCAAGAATGTGAAAAATGTCAAGTATACGAAGCTTCCTTAAAAGTTATCCGATGGAAGATAAATTTAGATCTTAAAAAATCTGTACATTGTTGTTGTCGACAGCGATGGACATAAAGTACCACAACTTTCGTTTGAAACTTCGCATTGGAGTAAACTTACTCTGGCGTTAAATATGATTAAATACATTATTAAAAACCATGAAAAGATTATAAAAATAACTATATTAATTTTATAAGAAATTGAATGTTGTCCAGATTTCATTCCGCATACGTTATACTTTTTGCACGAAACGGAACAGATAATTCGGCGTCTGTTTGTGTACTTACGCGGACTTACGTTTCGTTGTTTTGTCAATAGATAGGATTGGAGTGCAAGTAATAAAAATAGTATAGACATTTGCAAAACAAATAGATTTAAACGTTCATGGGAAACCGATATCAGTCTGGTAACGTTTTCTACAAGCCATACATATGAAATGAGATATGTAGATTGTGCTCTGAGCTAGCTCGTTAATAATATGCCTGCAGTAGGAGTAAACACCGGTTAAGCGATGTTATTCAAGATAAGGTGGAATGTGCAAAAAATTTGTTTGTATACGTAGACGACGACCTATTCATACGCGATCTGATTCATAGATAATCGGGCCTATAACCGCAAACCATCTCGTTCATCGAATCGTCTGTTTGCATCACTCTCTTTCGAGTATGCAAGAGCGATGGAGACGGAGATTACGAAATTTCGAAATTCGCGGTAGGCCCTACATATAGGGTTGCCAGGTGTCCGGCTTTAGCCGGACATGATTGGCTTTTTACGGGTGTGTCCGGCCCAATAATTCCTCACCCGGCATGTCCGGCTTTTGTTAGGCTTTTGTCTGACTTACGCTACGCGCCAGTCACGCCAGTGGCACGATTAGAAAGACCAGCGTAACGTATGCAAAAAAGGCATGTCCGGCTTTTGGGATCAAATGTCCGGCTAAATTAAGCGCGGAGTCCGGCTTTTTCATTTTTGGGCCTGGTAACCCTACCTACATACCTACATACCTTTACTTTCCTTGTGCCGAAATCAACTCCATTGAATGCACACGACATACAAGTCATACAACGATTGCCTGTAATAGTAGATTGTACACCAAGGGGATAAAGCACTGTTTTATGTCACGGGCGCAATATTGAATCCTGAACGTAACGAAGGACTCCAGATTTTACTCCCGAGCGCAGCGAGGGGGTTATGAGTTAATTCCCGAGCGAAGCGAGGGAATTAAGACTGAGTCCTGAGTGCAGTGAGGGGTTCAAGCACGCCCGTGACAAAAACAGCTTTATCCCCGAGGAGTATACTCTACTTTTCTCACCTCTTGCGAGACAATAAAATAGCTAAGGCTACTAGAAACGGATTTTTATTAAAGTAAATCAAAAGTAAAAACCGGCCAAGTGCGTGTCGGACCACACATAGCAGGATTCCGTACCTTCAATGGAATAAGAACCAAACTAATACCAAAAGGTCGTATCTGATGCCTATGGAAAAAGTTTTTTGGAGATAACTCAAAAATGGCTAAACCAATAATGTTTAAAAAAAATTCCTAGAAAGTATATGATAAGGCGCATCTCCTCAATTTTTTTCATATTTTTTGGACTTACGGTTCAAAAGTTACAGGGGGGGCACAATTTTTCTGACTTTCGAAGCCATTATTTCAGAAAATATTCACTTAATCACAAAATGGTCAAAAAACCTCAGTGTTATTTTTAAAGACCTATCGATTTATGTGTCACATGTTGATATTTAGTCAAAAATATAAAAAATAAAAATTTTGTTACATGTATGGAGCGCCCCCCCCTAAAAATTTTTTTTTTTTCAAATTTAACTACATAACTGAGTAGCGGCATACAAAATACACCTTATGTGTAAATTTTATTCAGATACGTCGTATAGTTTCCGAGTAAAATGGCTGTGACATACGGACGGACAGACATACAGACAGACATGACGAATCCATAAGGGTTCCGTTTTTTGCCATTTGGCTACGGAACCCTAAAAATTGATTCTTGATACGTTAGTCCATTTTATTCTAATTTTATCTTCTATTTTTATAGAACCTGCAGTTTTACTCCGTATACTGCAGCGTCTTATGTATGACACTCGCGGCATTTGTTTTAGGTATTTAAAATTGAGGTGGCCAGCACGATTTTCCGAATAAATTCGATTTTCAAATCAGCTCGACGCGGCGGCGCGGGCCCCGGCTGGCGTCGCGGGGCTGTGCACCGTGCGGACTTTACGAAATTAGACTTTAAGCACATAACAATAAGAGCTATGGGAAGTGAATTCACATTATTAACCAGCGGGTTATAATGAGATTTAGTACAACATTATAACCCGGCTAAAGCCAAGGGCTATAATGATTTGCTTTCGGTGAGGTTTGCATGATATATAATTTGGCATTGTCGAGCAGGTGGTGTGAAAAATAGGTAACCAGTTCTCTTCTGTCGCGCAATGGCGGTAAGCTTGTAAAAACGCGGATAATATCAACACTGAATGAATAGCCACTCTAACAATGGTTTCTTAATAGGTACATAGTCTTAATCCATCGGTGACCTAGAACTATAGGTATTAAACTCATCGCAAGATGCAAACAATAAGAATTTTTCCATAGCGAGCTATTACACTACCATCAAGTACATATATACACCTCTACAAGATGTACATAAACATATTATACGTGTACGCGTGCCTCAGGACTCGTCCCGTTCACCTTGCAATGCCAAGTGCGAGTTCTTCACCCCGTGTTTGGTATGTGTGTGTGCACAATACCTGCATAATGGTCTTAACAGACATAACATACCAGTAGAGAGCTGCCCTTTTCAACAAGAAAGGCGAGATACGCTTACTTATAGGCTTTTGTGTTGCTGCCGGCAGAGTTCTCATTGGAAGGTATCGGATGTTGTGTGTAAATGTACTATAGTATAGGTGGGTGGACTACGTAAATATTTGCTTTGTAATCGTACTCTCCAGTACTTTCTTGAGGAAATGCCTATCTACCTACTTATTAATTATAAAATCTAATATTAGTTATATATTATTTTTCCAGATTGTAGGTAAAGGATTCGATGACGAAGCTATGGAAATAATTTTTATTATACATATTCATATGTACTCGTATTATTTATATTAAACGTAGGTGTAAAATACCGGTTTATTTTCATTCTTTTCGTTCTTTCGTTTTCTATTTTATATTTAATCGAAAAATCTTTTAATATGTAGTCATTCATTATACCAAACACAATATTGAGTTCTACATAAAAACCATAAAATAATTAAATACATTGGGTTATTTTGGGGTTTTTATGTATGAAGTTATACCTCCCTACCTACCTACATAAGTTAGGTAGGTAAGGTACCTAGACTTTTTAATGAACATTTGCTCTCAGAGTTAGTTAATTCGTTCCGGTAGTTTTCTTATGTGTTTTGAAACCATAATGACGTTTCTCATTGTTGTATCCACCAGACCTGAAAATGTTTTGAATGTCATCGTTTAATGTTACAAACTGTGAGGTACAAGTTCAATGGCATATTTTTTCTAAAAGTATATACGCACCTCTACGACTTTTTTTATCATCTCTGCCTTTTCGCATGAATCAAAGATTTCTATTTCTCTTAACTCTTGACTTTTCGTATGCTATCACTGATGACTGATGAGAAGTAACTTCTTCCCTTTGATGTAAACAAACCGATCGACTTTGCTACATTCAAACAACACACGTAGAAATAAATACCTTTCTTCCATCTATGCCCGCCAGGGCAGAAGGGAATAGGTTTTTTTTTTCATACTACTCATTCATCAATCATCATATAAAGCATAATTAATCAATTAATCATACGCGATCGAGGCGGGGACAGATGGTAATATGTTACACCCTTAGAAACCGCCCTTATTCACAACTGCCAATGTTGTATCCTTTGCTTAGAATAACACCAATACGAGTTTACTCGTAGACGTGAAACCAGTGTAAAACTCGGAACTTTCGACCAAAACTTTCTGGTAAGGACTCTAGTTGTAGCTGTTTGTAGGTACTTCATCAGGCCTGTATTTCAATACACATCCGAATCCTTAACACACATCTGAATGTGGGTTCGAATCCTGGGGCATTTATTTGTGTGTTTATCACGGATATTTCTTCCTGAGTTATGGATGTTTTCTATGTATTTATCTATATCTATCTATTATATCCTAGTACCCTCAACACAAGCCTTATTGAGCTTACTGTGGGACTAGGTTGATTTGTGTAAGATTGTCTCATAATATTTATTATTTAATATATATTTATATTTAATATTATTTGTTGTGTGTTCGAGTGCAATGGTGCGTCATTCATTTCAGAATTCATTATCCAGAAGTTTCGCTTGCGTTTTTTATTCGTGGTTTTCCCTAGCGATATTTCTTACGGTATGGACGCATTAAATAAATGATATTCCTTGTTTAGGTGAACCGCTTAGAACGCATAAATAGCTCACACCTGCCGCGCATCATGTTTCCTATCATCTGCCGCGATGTAATTTAACGCCATGACGTCGTACACCTTTGAAACAATGGTCTCACGTAGCCATAGACAGATTATATGGTGTAGGTTGTGCGGACGTGTTACTTACAGTATAATTTAATAAGGAGGATAAGAAAATTTATTGCCGGGGTGGTACCTAGTTATCAGCTGTAGGTAAATAAGGAATATTTGTTTTTTTTTAATGAAACAAAATTAATCATTCTGGAAATATCTGTCTCGTGTACAGTCGACGTCAAAGATATGTTTACACTTTTGTTCCTTTATCCGTTGTAATGTATCTATATACCTATTAGCAGTTTTTTTTACCGCAAACATAATAAATCTGATGTCATTCATGTCATCCTAGCAACCTCTTGGTTACTATTTCAAAACATTTTATGAAAGGAAAAAAACACTCATTCTGTCACATACCTTATAAGTAATTATTTTTCGTCATAAGCTCAATAAAGGTATTTATTTAAAATAGAATAACAAAATTAAGTATCTGTTAAGATGTCTGCTTCTATTACGAAGTGCTGAGCTAAGTTTATCTCAATTAATCAATTGTACACCTTGCTTTTATCAAATAAAGTTAAAAGATTTTGACTGAACGCATTATTAAATGTAGTTACTTCAAATACTTATGTTAATCGTGGACTAACAAGTTTCTAGCAGATGACCACTGCTGCTACGTAGTCACGCAAAAGAATAATAATAATAATAATAATAAATACTCTTTATTGCACACCTCATACAGTTACAAGCACAAATTTTACAATTAGATAAATTTAGGTAGAGGTAACAACAGGCGGTCTTATCGCTAATGAGCGATTTCTTCCAGACAACCTTTGGGTAGTGGAGACTAGAGAAAAACAATAAGCAGTAGGTGGTGCATAGAACCAAAAGAGACGAAATAGATAACACAGCACATTCATATGAATATACATACTTAAATAAATACAAAATAAACATACATATACGTACATATATACATATATAATACACACAATAAGAAACAACAGTGTCAACTTAAAAACCTAAGGAAGAGATAAATAGTATTCCTTAAGTTGCGATTTAAAGCTACCAATAGATTGCGCGCGTTTAATGTTGAGAGGGAGAGAATTCCACAAACGAACGGCCTGGAACGTAAATGAGCAATTATAAAATTTGGAAGATGAAGATGGCACTTTTAGGAGCAATTTTTGAGAGGATCTAATAGAATTAAGATAAGAGAAACGCTCTTTGAGGTAGCCGGGAGTTGCAGGGTTAAAAAGTATAGAAAAGAGTAAAGAAAGTATGTGAGAGTTACGGCGGTGACGGATAGGGAGCCATTTGAGTTGAGAACGAAAACTAGAAACATGGTCGAATTTGCGTAATCCGAAAATGAACCGAATGCAGGCATTTTGAATACGCTCAAGCTTATTAAGTTGCTCCTCGGTTAGGTCTAAATAGGAGATATCTGCATAATCAAGAATGGGGAGAAGTAACGACTGAGCAAGCGCAATTTTAGTAGCATTTGGCAGGAAATTCCGGAGCCGTCTGAGAGACCCTATGGCAGCAAACATCTTCCTGCTCACTTCACTCACCTGAGGCACCCATGATAGACAACGATCCATGATTACGCCAAGATTTTTCACTTGGTTGGAAAAAGGAATTTGGATACCATCGAAGACTATCGGAGGGAGCCTGAGAAAGTCAATTTTGGAGATTTGTTTAGCGCTACCCATCACAATTACCTGTGACTTTAGGGGGTTTACTTTTAAACCGTAATTTTGACTCCAATTTGATATGCGGAGCAGATCAAGATTCGTGGCTTCTATAACTGAATTGAGATCGCTATGCATACCCTGCGAATATATTTGAAGGTCGTCGGCATAGAGGTGATACGAAGAGGAGAGATCAAGAGTTATGGAATTAATGAAGATAGAAAATAAAAGAGGAGACAGCACACCACCCTGTGGAACACCAGCTGATGTGCTGCACCAGGAAGAACACGAAGAATCTAGTTTAATTCTTTGCCGACGACCAACCAAATAGCTGCGGAACCAGTCAATCGCTGCAGCCGATATGTTAAGAGACTGTAAGAACGCGAGCAAAATGTCAAAATCGACCGTGTTAAAGGCATTACTGAAATCTAGAAGTGCAAGAACTGTAAGCTTCTGGTCATTCATACCCGAACGGATGTCATCGGTAACCTTGACAAGAGCCGAGGTAGTACTATGGCCCGGACGAAAACCAGATTGAAATGGGTTTAGGAGGTCATTTCTATTCAGGAAGGAAGTTAGTTGCTGATGCACTAGCCGTTCGAGGACTTTGGATAGGAAAGGAAGAATGGAGATGGGAGAATACTACTTAACAAGCTGTAAGAGTATAATTATCTTACTAGACAACCTGCCAACTACGAGAAAAAAGATCCAGAAGATACATTGACACATTTACCAGTACTATTTTCTTCTATTAGGATTAATATTGAATATAGAATGTGCGGAAATAGAAGTCGTAGATATCACACGTTCCCATATAGACAAACCACGACACCTATCTTTCCGCACAAACACTTGCAGTATTTATACAACATTATTTTTAATAGTCGATTTAATTACAAGGTTCTAGGCCTAGATATTAATGGTTTAAAAATATTCGTACCTAAATTGCTCTGAAAGCCTCGCCAAACAAGTTCGCAACTAATGACACAATCATGATCATGAGACACTGCGCTGTGTGAAGAAACATTAGACAAAGATAAATTGTTGTCGAAGACATTGTATAGTAAATATCATATATGATAATGACTAATTAGAACAGTTCAAAAATAATTAGGTGGACTATTCAGAGCAAAGTATCTACGGCTGACACTGATCTGATATTTTGGCATAATATATTCTACAAACAAATAGGGATAATGCATTCTATGGAAGATGTTTTATCGTTAGAGTTATATACTTACAGACGCATAATAAGCCCGTTATGAGAAAAAAAAATGGCCCTAAGACAATAGGGAGATAAACTGTAACCAATAAATACCTAACCATAGTAGATCATGGGTATCAACGCCCTGAAGCAGGATTCCTCTTTGAGTCAATTTACAAAGGTTGATTGAGGTAAAACTCGTTAAGTCACAAGCAAACAGTGAAAGTCCGGAAAACTATAAAACAAGTGATGGTCACCCCCGTGCAATCGTGAAAGCAATGTGATGATAGGAGATTAGGTACACTTTCAAGCTTACATTATATTATTTTATTTGGTTAGTATTCGAAATATGAAGTAACATGGTGGCGGAGCAAATTATATTAGTGCCAGCATATAACAGTAACGTGACGCAACGTTACCGAATGTTTTAGGGTCTCGACCTCAACTTACGAACATTTTTAATTTCATGTTTTTTGTACTTATTATCTAAGCAGGTCTGGAAAGTAACGTTTTTCCTACACGTTGTTGACTAATAGTAAACCCTACTTATCGCTTGAAACCTTTTCATGCGTGACATAAAAGACAGTGCTGATGTCGTTAGGCTTGATTGGCTTGAACATCCATCTATACATTATTTTATTTAGTAACGTCGTCAACAGTGTCGTAACGTAACTCATAGCGTGATTGTCCTTTGTATCGTAACAGACTGTTCAAAACTAGTCACTTCCACGCGACCACATGTGGTTAAGTTTCCTTTCTGAACGAGAAACTGTAACATCCCCCAGTCGCTAGACCACTATTACCAGCCGCAATGACGCTTGACTGCAATATCCGCACGCGGCTTGGGCAAGCAAACGACAGATTATTACCACTTACCACACGACTATAATATAATTTTCGAAATACGTCACTGACAACATCTGATATCAACACGAGTGTCGCAAACTATAAAAATAATTAGAACAGAACTCGTGTGTAGGAAATGGCAAGTGTCCACCGCTTAGCGCTACCTTCTTGGTGCATCTAAATCTAAACCGTAGTGCAAAATTGCTCAAATTATATCCCCACATATACTTATATGTAATCCGATACTTCCGCCGATTATAGCGCCTCTTAAGCACTTCAAATCATGCCCGGAAGAAAGCGAATAGCACAAAAAGTGTAGGCATCGTCGCCATCGGCGGAAGTCATGAGAAGTAGGTGACACCACGCCGAAGAAAGCAGGTTGCTGTATTTTAATTAGCTATTGTTGACGCACTTAGTGACAACATCACGCAGCACCTAATAAACGTCTAGATGTATCACTAACATTTGTCTGCAGTCTTGGCTGCTTTTATTTATTAAAACTTTATTGCACAATAATAAAAAGTACAAGGGCGGACTTAATGCCATTCTCTACCAGTCAACCATCAGGCCAAACAGAAACTAAAATCTGAAGTTACATTACGTATAACTAAATATAAATTTATTCTACATAAATACTATTATTTTAAGTTAAGATGCTTGCGCAAATTGAGCTTGAATGAGAATTTAATCTGAGCTTGCCGAATATCCAAGGGGAGACTATTCCAAAGACGAACTGCCCGTTTCACGATAGAATTGGACATAGAACCGGGACGATGGTAGGGGACTGTGAGTAACAATTTACCGGAGGACCTAAGCTCACGGCCTGGCTGTGCCGTAACAAACTGAAATTTAGAACGCAAGTACTCAGGCGCTGCAGGATGAAATTGTAATTTGAATAACTATTTAAGTACAGTGTAATGCAGTTGTTTGGTATTTCGCAGTGTCTTGATAACAATACTGTGATACTGTGTAATGTTACTTATTTTAATTAAAATCTATAAGACCGCCTGTTATTACTACCATGTCAGATTCCTCTCTGTACCTATGTAATTACTCTTTTTTTGTGTATTTGTAGTGTTTAACGAGTTACAAATTCGTTATCTTACTAGAAATACAAGTTTATAAAAATAAATTTAGCTCTGTCTACCTAATTTAAAAATGCAGTTAGCGGTTATGGTTAGATATTATATTAAATATAACGGATTGCAAAATATAAAGAAAACGAATCCTTTGATTAGAGGTGTGGCCAAGGTACAAGGTGTTGTTCAGATATTTGTGACCACCTTGGCTGCTCCGATATATCTGATGGCGACTGTACAAGATGGAAATAAAACGGTCTACAATGGCAGGGTAGCCTGTTTAGACCACCCAAACAGCCTTTGTCTCTCAATAGTCTCAACTCAACCAATGGTGCTTACTTCCTTGACTTTTATTGCAGTTTTTATTATTTATAAAATCATTAGAGCAGCTTTATAATGAAGTTTATTGCTTAAAACATTATCGTTCTGCTTGAAAATGCCTTTATTGTGGTTATGTGGGTTTCCATCGATATTCATAACCAGTTAGCAAACCATTAACATTCTTATGAAGCCTAAATTTGGCAACAGATATGTCTTGCCTGATGATATTGTAAAAGTCTTGTAGAACAGAAGTTAACAAATTACTTTTACGTTACTTAGTTTAGTTACCACAAGTCTTAGGCAGTAGATACAAAGCTACAAAACTTCTCCATCCCCATGCAGATGCGTTGTATTTTTATCGTGTGTAACAAATATAACATCCGGTCCCTTCCCAGGTATGATAATAAACAAACTCGTGTTTACTAATTCGTTCTCTTCCTGTCTTGTCGGTAGTATTTTCAAGTTATTTTATCTGATTCATGTCACGATTTCTATAGAATGACTGGAAAATATGATATGAGTCACTCGGGCGCCGAGTTAGATCCGATATGCAGTCAACGTCAATTGATTTAAGCGGACAAAATGTTCAAAGCCATGCAACACGACTTTATTTCCCGCAATGTTCACTATATTAACAGATTTTTAAATGTATTATTAGGTCAAAGGCCTTATTCGACTCGAGAAGCCCTATTCGAATAAAAGCGTACCTATGTATAGGTATAGGTATACTACCTCCTATACTAGCTATGCTTAATTATTTAGGGGCCAATTAGACTTGATAAAACAGAAACTTTGGCATTGGTAGCCAATTTAGCCACATTCATGGCTATTTAAAAGGCGAAGAAACGTAATTTAAAAATTCGAAACTTCAAGAAGACTAAATTTGCCGTGCCGTTGTGGCCGCAGAAACTTGTCATAACCCTTTATACCACGAGTGCAGTAACTGGTATTCTCTGAGACAATTATGTTTTTTTTAATTAATTTCCTCGTATCATTAAAGTAGTGCATTTAAAGTAGCATGCAGTCTGTCTAGTAAACTTATGTAATGTTAAGAAATTGGATAGCACAAAGTTTCTCACTTTTGCGTGAAACTTTCCTTGATCTTTGCATAATGCATACCGTGGACGATGTCCAAACGAAAACCGATCGCTAAGCCAATAGAAAGTCTCCTCTCCATCCGTGCGATCTTTGTGCGACTTTAAAATACTATTACGTAGTAAAAGCCTCGTTTACATTACTTAACAGTGTGGCATTGAGTATTTCCAAGGTATGCATGATCTCAGATCATTTGGCGGGCGTGACTTTCTCGATCGATTTCTCTTGAACTCTGGCTGTGGCGCCAAATATAAAACTGTGGCTTCATAGATCACTCTGTACCGACTCCCTTGAGGCCTTAGAGCATAATTAAATCAAACATACTCAATACAGATACATGACAAAGATAATTCCGCGTAGAAATTACCAAAATTAACTAAATTACTTAAGACACCATACTTTTCTCTGCTAAATATAAGTTGGGGTCCTTTCTTTGTAAGTATTCAGATTTCATAATTGGATGCAATCAAGCAAGTCCTCAAGTTTAATAATAGTCTTTAAACGTTACTTAGTTACACTTTGTAATTACTCGTATGTAGGCAGCAGAAAACAAAAGAATGCGGGGTTTATATGTATTTTAATTAGTGGTTATTTAATTGCCTTTACGCAAGCAGGTAAGGAAATCTGACAATGAACTTCAAAGTTTCGTTCACAAACTGAAATCCAGATAGGCCCAAAGTTAATTTGGGTTCTCAGAAAGCTTTTACGAAACAAGCAGGTACAAGTTTAAAGCAATTTTAGGATAAAGTCACGTTTCAAAAAGATTATACAACAGCCCTGACGGAAAAAAAGTCAAGTAGCGCAGGTAGAGGGGTCGCCAAAACGGCTTGAAAGAAACTAGAATGCCCGACATAACTTTCAAGCAAATTAACCGTGCGACTTACCAGTTCTCGTGAATTATGCACTGTCTTAAAGTGTAGCCAGTTTGTACTAAATACCGTAATTTATTTCATTCATTACTTTAAGGTTTTGTGCTGTTGAGGGGTTTTTAATTAAGCTAATATTTAGTTTATCCGATTAAATTATTGGCCGCACATACACACGTCATTTTTGAAAAATCCGTTGAACGATTACAGAGTGTTTTATAACTTCTCAAATAGTAAGAACTTCCTATTGCTACAGCTCCGCACCGTAACTCATGATGCTTTTTGTTAGACCTACAGGTTAGACCTACTAATCCTACTATGATATCACGACGCGCTGACGGAAACTCCTCAAATATTATAGGGATAGCATCGTAGCAATGTGACTTCCTTCAGCATCATATCCGGGTTCAATAAAGATCATTTGTCTAGTCAAAGTATGTTTATATAATAACCCAAATAGGTCACCTAGTCGAGTTTCCCAAATATACCATAAGTCCCAGATGATGTCGAGATAACCGCTATCGGTCGTGCTTTTATCTGGGCCCTGCACGGCACCGTGTAAACAGCATGTGTAAGCATTAAGTGGTTACAATAAGTTTTATAAATGGTCAGACAGGTCAGAAAACGGACAGTTGTCAGTGAGACTAATTATTCACATTCTAGTAGGTACATGTCAAACAAGTAGCGATCTGTGATCTAGCATGGATATCCACGAGTGATGTCACTGCACCTTGGCATGTCGAATAGGTGTCCATTGAGGACCGTGATTCTGTCACCGAAGCGCTTGCGCATATTTATGCGTAACGCGCACGTTGTAACGGTGCAAGGACTTAGAAGACGTGGTCCGAATGGTTTTCGACGCTCGTTATGTCCGCTCAGCGAAAAGAATTCAATTGGAATGAAGTTGTACTTTTATCCCATTGAGTTTGTACTTGTCTGCAAAAATTTGCCTATTGGATAAAAAGTAAGATTAAGAGATATTTACGGCATTTTCTCGGACTGCACGATATTGAAATATGCCTGTGAGAATTTTCTAAGTATATTTATTCTAAGGATATTTCTATGACGTTTAATTTAGGTACCCAAGTTACACAAACCATGAAAATTTTGTACTTTAGCAGAAACCCGGAAACGATAACACCTTCGCCACTTATGATGCTTATTCTGTTCTAATATTCAACATTTTCCTTTTGTAAGTGCACCTTGCTCTATCTTCAGACGCATCGAAAGTATTATATAGGTATTTCCGAAACAATGGGATAGTGTTACACAAGGTGTTCAGATTTGCGATCATCTCGATTTTTCCATTGTTCTTTGGGTATCTAAAGGTAAAGGTACCTGTACACAATAGTAATACAATTATAAATTCTTTACCGTACCTAAGTATACACCGGAGTTCTGCATGTTGTAAAAAACAATCGTTTGTTTTATATTTAAATACAGACAAACATTGCTGTTTATCGTCAACGTACCTAGCTTCGTAAGTAGGTAACATCAGTTTTTTTCTTTTTAAATGTAAATTTATGGTACCGACCTTTAAGCTTCGAACATTATGAAGGGTTCGAAGGTGGCCAATTGGCTATCTTGGCCATAGGTACTCTGTAATATAAGCCACCCTAAAAATGCATCTTAGACAGGACAGTTGTAGAGTACCTAGCAGAGGTAGCTAAGAGGTAAGGTGTTGAAAATTATCTTTACGTCACTCGAGCGGTAAGTGACATTTACCGCCCGCGCGCACAGCGGCAAATGTCACTTTACATTCACACCAAGGAGAAGACGTAAAATGATGTACGCAGCACGTGCGGAAGGCCTCAGATCGCTTGTTTATGGGCCTCACCTTTGGTTCGGGACACAAATGCCCGTAATCTGAAGTTCTGGACTGTTCTGTATTTTACCGACTTGGGTGCGTAATGATGACACAACTTATTGTCCTCGGCCGCTTAGCTTCTTATTGAGAGAAAAGCTGATTTAGGGGTTAAGGATAGGTACTGAACTGTGGAACGTGGAACCTAAAAAAATACAGAGAAATCTCGCAAAAATTGAACCTTATGCTGATGAACTAAGCTTTAAAACTGGTTAGACAATTTCATTGAATTAAATTTCAATTATTTCGCTATATTATATTGATATGCTGTATGAACAAGCGAACGTCTAAACCGGTTTTCGAGTGTTCATTGAAACATAGGTGATTTAAAAAATTTAAAAAAAAAAAGTTTTTTATTAATCTTACCTGGATATTCGTTCGTTTCACTTCGATGTAAAGCCAGTTATCCGTCGAAAATGCTATTGCCATTAAGGCTGCAGCCACGATTGCTGTTATGGTCGCTATAGACAAAGTTACCGCTGAGCAAGGCATTTTAACAACCTTTGAAAAGGCAGTAATAAGGAAGAGCTAGAAGATATTCACAATCACAACACTTAGCTAGCAGAAAGTTCACCTATGCAGCATTTTTGTAAACACTTTGCGGACGAAGAACACGACAGCACACTCACGATTTAATATAAACTCATATAAATTGCGGTCATCGCCTGCAGCGTACCGAGTTCGCGCGCGAGACTTCTTTCTTTGCCTACTTCACTTTGCCTTGCCTTGCCGCTCTCTTGCGGATGTGAAACTTTCGAAAGCGAAGCGACTCCTCCAAGTGGCGGGAATGTAAATTAAAAACAGGTTTTAATGATACCAACTCCAAAAAATATTGTCTACCAAATAGTAGATTACACGTTTACAACACTGCATTCTATTCTACTCCCTTTATAGTACACAGTAGGATTTAATGATGGTGTATTTAAAAATGTATAATTTATTATTGTATTTAATTTTGATTTGTATTTATTTAAAGTAAATTGTTTGTGTTTTGTTTCAAGTTAAATTCAACTCTTAAAACTAATAGTAAAGATTACCATTGTAGAATGTAGGTATGGTATGGGCGAAGAGGTCTGGTTCAGATGAAGCTTCAGAGTTACCGCATAATGAATGGAACTGTACAGCGCCATCTAGTAAAGCTATCAAACTTGGAGCCTCAAAAAGTTCTTAGACTGTGCTCCTCTATCTATACATTATATTTGATATGAGTCAACCCACCCCACACGAAACCTATAATTTGGGAACCCAGTTTTGTCATTAACAGCAATCCGTACTACCAATCGTTCAAAATGGAAACGGCTGGAGGAGACTTTTACCCGCAGGGGACCACACCAACTACACCAAGACAAACTAATATAATACTTCCTAGTCCAATTATATATGAACCAATGTAGTAGGTTGTAAATTAAGCTCAATAAATGAATAAAAACACTATACTCATCCCTTGTTTGGGTGATAATGCTAGCGTAGAAAAGGCAACGGGTATGATTGCTTGATTGCCTCTACCAATATGATTGACTTACAAAAAATATTTTAATGGTTATCTCAAACAGAGTAGCAGTTTGCACTTTCGATTGGACTGCATTGTGATATTTGCGCAAATATGGCAGTAATCTTTCGTTAGCATTAAAGAAAGAAATTAAAAACAATTTTTTGGCAAATAAGTGTCTTGGTTACACACAACATTTTTATTTATATAAATCTACTAATACTCTGGTTTATATTTAAATTGGCAACAGTAGCAATAATGTTTCACACTAGCAACATTACATATGTCACTCACTGTCATTTTTTAATGCAAGAGCGTTCGGCTTCCACGTCATAATATAAAACTTATATTTATATAGACAGGATGATCACGATATAGAGTGCGTCGCAAGTAAGAATGATTTATTACCCTATTTTAAAATGTTAAAAAGATGTTTAACAACATTTTTTTCTTCAGTAATTTAGCTTTATTTTTACTAGTATTCTTTTTTCTTCAACTGCTGATATTAGAACGCTCTTCATTGACAATGACAACGTCAACTTGACAGCCCATCTTTCAGAACAAAAACAAACGCGAAATCCAATCCACCTAAATAAAAGTGATTCAAGTTTTGTAAGATATTTACCCGCAACGAAAGCTTACATTTTCAGTAATGTCGCTGGATACTAATTTAACCAAATACGACGACGTTTTATCATCCATCTTAGTAAACGAACAGTCAATACTGGGGTTTTTATCAGCAATATTCAACTTCCTTGCTAGACGGTAAGCTTATACCTGTTTGATTATGATATACTTTTAAAATGTAATAAAAGAGAACCGTTTTATTCCAGTACGGACTTCTACTATGTCCCTGACGGGCCTTACGAGAATATGGGCTTTCCTCCTGGAGTAGCAGAAGAGTTAGTTATAAAGGTCTTAAGAACATGCGACCCTAAAAACTGGAAGGACACAAACGGTGCCCGAAAACCTGATAACTTTAACAATGAGATCATGTGCTCCACGGTGGCCCAAGAAGTTGAAGTAGTGGCAGAGAATGAAGCTGATGAAGTAGAAGATTCTGGGGATATTGAAGCCATGAATGTGCCTGCAGAACCAGAACATGAGAAAAAAAATTCAGAAGCATCATCAAGTGGTGAATTAAAACCAGATTATAAACCACCTATGATTCCTGTGCAAAAGAATAGTGAGTCATACAATGGTGCTGTGAGAGATAAATACTCTTGGTCACAAACCATCATGGAAATTGGTAACTACTGTTTTTTTTTTTAAATAAGCCATAACCTATAAGAGAGATATCCTTTTACTTTTGAACCGTGGGTCCTAAAAAATTGGGAATATTCATGGAAGTGAGGCCTAAAAAGTACTTGAATGAAAATTATATTGAATAAAATCGGTTAAAATCAGTTTGGCATAGTAAATGGATAAGTGCCTCATATTGAAATGACACAAGTGATGCAAAATATTTCCCTTAATAAACAACCTTTTGAATGAAAGTTTTGTAACAAGCTGGCACCTACAGAACCCTACACTGAGCATGGCCCGACATGCTCTTGGCCAGCTTTTTATCTAATAGTACACAATGCACATTATAGAATACTTTAAAAATCACGAAAATTCACTTCAGTGGTCTGGTACACCCAGTGAGCCAGCAGTTAAATAGGGATGCAAGTAATTATTTTGTGTCCAACAGGCTGCTATCTGGTCTTAAACTATGACATTTCTCAACTAAAAACTAAAAAACAATTGATTTTCCTTAAAATATATTTGTCACCCTAAGATACCTCCAATAATATGCAAAATGTCTCTTATATCCGGTCCATTCCAACAATTTCAGATGTAACAGTACAACTGCCTCCAGATATAAAGTCGGCAAAGGATTTGAAAGTAACAATCAACCCAAATGACATACATGTTGCATATAGAAATGGTAACATCATTGTTAAGGATACGCTACAGAATAAGATCAAGGCCAGTGACAGTGTATGGACCATCAATGGTGGCAAACTGTTGATTCATTTAGGTAAATCTTTATAAGTTTGTGTTTTTACTAGAAATTAGTGAAATGGTTTCTTTTGAACTTGAAACTCTGCTATACCTATTTAGATACTTAAAAAATATAAAAGATCTTTATTCTTCACTTTAGAAATATTACAATTTAATGTTAAAAACGAATACTAGCTCTAAGCATAATACACCACAGCCCTGTGAAGATTATTCAGCCAACAGCCAGAAATTCCAAGGGACAAATTTTTACACATTTCCTTTATGCTAAATAAATACCTGCTTGCTTCGAGCAACAACGTAAAGGAGGTACAGTCTCAAACAAGATTTACTGAAAATATGGCTTGTGAAAATTTGTAACCGGCCAGACTTATACGTAATAAGACTGTCAAAGAAAGTACCGCACGAGTCGTTCTTGCAGTGCATTTGTAGTGCTATTGTAGTGCATTTTTTTGGGCTGATTGTGTATCCCTAGTATTATTTGATTGGTGCCTGCTTTTTTTAAATTCCATGCTTCAAAAATATTACTAATAACTAATAATATTAAATCAAGATTGTACATTGTTTAAATTAAGATTTCTTCACTTATTAGTTCGTTGGAATCACTATGTGTCACTACCTACAAACTTTAAGGTTGACTGGTATGGTTTAAATGGTATTTAGGCATTCTCATCACGGCATCAAGTCTGTCTGGAGTATGGTATGGTATATTTTCTTCTCTTCAATAATCATTATATAAATAAAAGTCAATGAGGATACATGCGTAAGGGCATACCTTCAGATGGCGCCGCAATCGCAAAGAAACAAACGTCTTGTTGGTTATGGTTCGGATATGTCAAATACATAGTCTGGTAGTCTCTAGACCTCAATTAAATGATTATAGATTTACAAAATGGCGGAAAATGCATCTGTGGGTTTTTTATCCTCATTAGTAATTCTAATAGATTCAAGGTTAAAACTAGTGACATTTTGAATTTAATGAATAGCTTATTTACCTGTTTAATCTTGACCTAATAGCATCCTGTCAGTTGAATATTATTGTCTAGTCATTTTAATGGAAACAGTACTACTATCTAGACTAAGTTCTAGGGAGCCTAAACTGAAGGGGAATAGATCAAGAGTATTACTAGTACAGGGGACCCCTGTTTATTGACGTGAAGTGGCACGGCACACATATGATGGCAGACTACAATGCGCAAGTGTCGTTCGTTAACTGTAGGTGGCAGCACAATTTATCACTATCACTACATACTACATAGTATAAAACACTCTTTCCGCTGTCTGTCCCTATGGACCCTATGTATGCTTAGATCTTTAAAACTACGCAACGGATTTTGATGCGTTTTTTTAAATAGGAATTCAAGAGGAAGGTTTATATGTATAACACATGCATAATATAATTAATATAGCAGAGAAACACTGATAATTTTAGAGGTTTCTAATTTGATGTCCTAAATAAACACATTGTTTGCGCTTTGCAAACGCTGGCTGAACCCTACGAGATAGATCAAAATAATGTACTACAGTATTATACACCTTAAAAAGGTCTACAAAAAAAGGCGGCGATGGTATATGTCTATCTCTCAGGGATAACCAACAATAACGATTTTTTGATCCCGTGGGTCGCTAGTATTTAATATATACCTAACTACCACCACAATGTGGCAACCCCTCCAACGCGCACGGTCCCTAATGTAGATGTTTTAATTGCAGAGAAGGTAAAGGAGCGTTGGTGGACTAAACTAGTCAATAGTGAGGAAGCTATTGATTTGGACAAAATCGATTGTTCAAGGCCCTTAAATGAATTGCCAGAAGATCATATCGCCAAGGTATTAATGCCGAAACATTACTTTTTGCTTTTAATTCGCCTTTTACGGAAAGCTACAAACAAACACACTTAAGGACGAAAGATAACGGGTCGACTTGAACGGGAATTTCTATACGAGGTGACCTGTTTTCAGTGCCCTGGGCCTCTTGAGTATATTTTAAACTAGCTTTTGCCCGCGGCTTCGCTCGCGTTAAATTCGGGGTAACACGGTTCCCCTTTGCCCCCCGTAATGCTCCATACAAACTTCCACCCCCCATTTTAGGGAAGTGGGGGGTTAGAAAGGGACAAAAAGTAGCCTATGTCACTCTCCATCCCTTCAACTATCTCCACTTAAAAAATCACGTCAATTCGTCGCCCCGTTTTGCCGTGAAAGATGGACAAACAAACAAACACACACACTTTCCCATTTATAATATTAGTATTAGTATAGATGACGACACCAAGACCACACATATGTAATCTATGTCACAAAACATATCATAGACAAAATGTAATTTCAAGAATTAGATGTGGCCTTTTACCGCTAGGCGGCGCCACAATCATACACAGCCATTTACACACTATAATAATATAGGAACACGCTGTAGTGTTTATTTGGTACAATCGACTACAAAGAAATGCATCCATTTTTTCACCTTATGGCGTTGTAATAAGGTCCAAAAGTGGATACATCTTTTTTGTCGTCGACTGTGTACGGAGCTTTGGCACTCAAAATGTTCACAAGAGAAAAAAACTCATTGCAGGTAAGAGAACTGCAATGGAACCAAGAGCAGAAACTGAAGGGACTACCAACAAGTGACGAGATTAAGAACATAGAGATTCTCAAGAGAGCATGGAATGCCGAAGGCTCCCCTTTCAAAGGAAAAGAATTTGATCCCAGTGTCCTACAGCCACGTTAATGAATTAAACACATATCGTGAATATATATTTTTATTTACATATTTAATATCGAGTACCATATGTGACAGACTCGATCAAAATCAAAATGTTTCATTTCGCGGCCGGCGCTAAAGCTTATATTGGCCGAATACAATATTAAATCTGTACAACGTGTACGTGATGAGGTGATGACTGTAGTCATCTACAATAGTATATTCCTTCAAAGGCCGCAAAAAATTCTGACATCCTTATTTGTAGGGCCATAAGAGCGTGTCACATATTTTTGCGGCCTTACAGGTGACTGTAAAACGTAAGCGCCTTACTCTAAATCAGCGGTTCCCAAACTTTTAGTCACGTTCCCTGCTGCCTAAAATGAAATACCCACACCCCCTCGCTTCGATGCAAACGGAAGTAAATGGTCTAGCTAGCCCTGTTCGAATTTCCCGAGGCGCCGCGCCCGCTTTAGAACGTGGTCGCGCCCCCACTTTGAAAACCCCTGCTCTAAACGGTACCTTTTCTAAAAAAGTATCACTTAAAAATTATAGATCTACACTAGTTGCCTGCAAAAGCGAGACAAAACACCTTATACAAGTCTAAGGCGTTTTATCTCGCTTTAGCTCGCTTTAGCTTAAGAAACCTTACCGGAGAATGGAAAATATTCCTATAACATCTCTACAGAGCACGCCCTCCCTCAGGCAAGTTCAAATCTGAAAACCAAAAGCATGGTCAAAATAGCTAGAACACGTTTCACGCCGTGATAGCCAAAAACCCTATTAATCTTTACTTACGATTCTCCTTTGCAGATAACCGAGGATTATTGAACCGCCACCTTCGCTGCCACCAAGGGCAAAACACTTATACAAGTCTAAGGCGTTTTATCTCGCTTTTGCAGAGAATTTTAATACTTATACAAAAACTTATTGCTTCTTTAAGATAAGAGTATAGGATTAATTCAAGATCCACTAAGAACAATCTTACCAATAGTCTTTTTCTCTTCTATAAGCCTATGGGCCTCTTTGAGATTATCCGCATTTATTGGTGACAATGTCTTAGTCAATGTAGACTTCAATTGACCTGCTTCAAGCATCCGACTTACATCCTCCAAGATTTCATGATATCTATACTTGTCTTCAGTATTGTATTTCCATTTAGTTGCCATCATTTCTGCCACAAGAGTGAGACTCTTTTCTTTCAGTGCTTCTGTCACAAAGGAAGCAAATACTACCTTGGGGTTTAGCAGCCGCCATTAAAATGTCCCAATAGGGATAAGGGTTATAGTTTACTAGTATAAAGTCTACTCCATTGCTATATCCATGAGATTCCAGTTGTGGGAGTAAATCCTTTGAGTGGTTAAGAATGATGTCTGCCCCATGCTGTAGACTGAAAGATTCAGTTTCTGCGCGCGCAGCAGTGCCAATAACCTTCAGCCCCAAGTTCTTAGCTAACTGAGACGCTACGGAAGTTACGGAACCCACTCCTCCACCGTTGTTGATTATCATTAAAGTTTTCCCTTTATCCTTTTCAGAAATCTTCAACCTATCGTATAAAGATTCGTAGGCAGTGACACCAGTCCACGGCATGGCAGCCGCTTCCCCAAAACTCATGTTTTTCGGTTTTAATCCGACCAATATTTCATCAACTGCAACGTATTGGGCGTTCGCATCGTTCCTTCGCAAATCGGCTATGAAAAAAACTTCATCGCCGATGTTAAAATATTTACATTTTTCACCTTTAGCAACGATGATGCCTGCGCCATCGGAACCCAAAATTCGCGGGAGTTCAAACCTCGGAGGCACTGGTTTAGCCCTCTGTTTTGTATCGAAACCGTTAACAGATATTGCCTTCACTTCCACCAATACGTCAGTAATCCTCAAAGTTGGAAGGGGTACCACTAAATTCAAGAGACTTTCAGCGTCTGCAATCGGTAAGTTTGTGTAAAGACCGACTGCTTTCATTGACTTCGGTAGATTGGTCGTCATGTTCCTTCAACGTTGAATTTTTGAAAACTGACCTGTTGGTTAGAACGCGCAACAGTTAATAACTGATACTAGTACAATGCAAAACATTCATATTTTAGTACTTCTGCGCATTGTGTAATGTTACGTAATTGACACTGAATCATTCACATGTACGCCTATCCCATGGATGTATGAAATAATTACGGATGCCGCGCTACTGACAATTTTGTCATTTCACAGTTTTGCAAGCACACTTACTTCTGGGGTTAGAGCCGCAATCACCGCACTGCTCAGTTGTGAATGTATGCGTGCCGCGTGTAAATACGAGAAAAATCCGCTTATGATGGGATCGTCTCAGCGGCGCAGTATCCGTAATTATTTCGTAATGCTTGTGCAATACGTGTGTAACGAGAACGCAACGGGCAGTCTTATCAATCACTTATATAAATAAACATACCTTATACCTATTGTTACTTGTACATAAATTAGGTTTCCGGTAAAAAAATATTTAAAAACATAACACTCATTTGTAGCCGGATGTAGCCTGTAGCCTACTTTAGACCCCATGACTTAACTTTTTATAAAGTAGGTATGCAATGAACTTTAAAACAATTAGTATGCTATTCTATTACCTGTGATCCAGTAACTTTATACAATCATCGTGTGCGTCACATCCGGTAGATATGATTTTATTGCAGACTTGTTTGTGGCCCAATAAATAATTCCTAATTCAATAAATGAATGTGACCTCGAGCGCCGAACGCAACTTTGTCAAAAAACTAATAATCAGATTTTGGCGATTATAACCCTTAAAGACTAGTCTTTGACAGTACATTTTCAAGACATTATTAAATTAGACTAAATTTGCTACAATATAAGGCTAAGATTGTTTCTATAGACCCAATAGTTTCCAAGATAAAGCTTTTCAAAATAGAACCGTTTTTCCCAGAAGAGAAGGGGAAGGGTAAACTGTTCTGGGAAAAACTGTTCTATTTAGAAAAGCAAGGAAACTATTGAAACTACAGAGAGAATTCAAGTCTCATATTGTAGCAAATTTAGTCTTCTTTAAAAATTTCTTGACAAGGTACAATCAAAAATCAGTCCTCTAGGGTCACAATCTCCAGTCTAAAAGAAAACGACTTTTCGATTTGTGACAAAGTTGCGTTCGGCGCTCGAGGTCACAAACTTGGATGGTTCATTGGGCCAACATCATAAACAAGTCTGCAAAAAATTCGATTTGCCGCACAGTACCCCATACTTTTGCGACAAGGTTCCTGGATTACTGCGATAATAATTTATACAGGATGTTTGCTCCATCGTTTGCCAAAAAAAAATGGCGGATTGCTGGGGTCATTTTCTATCACCTCACGCCGTCTAAAAAATTATTGGGCCCACGTATAATTTCTTTTCGTTTTTCTTGTAATTTATAAAAAATCTTCAGGGCCGATATGCTTAAACTTCATTTTTAAAAAAAGTAAGTGGTAGAGAGATGCAATTTTTACTGCATCGTGATCTGTAACGTTGCACGGCTCGAATAAGTCAAACTTACTGACACGTAATGTCTAATTTTTTTTTATTGGCCCTCAAATGTTTTACAACGTGTAAAAATTTAGTCAAATGTCAACTTTGATTTGCAATTAAAATTTTTTTTAAGGAGACAGCGGTCTTGAAACTGTTTAAAAAAACTGTGTTTTGTGTTCTTTCTAACGATGTACAATTATCTCAATAAAACCTTTCATAACCATCATTTTTTTCACGATTTAGTAACGAACGCAACGGTCAAGTTATCGAGATTCAAACATTGACACTGTTCCCTTTTGCTGCCAGCTTTGAAATCCCCATTTTCTTTCCACACAAAGATTGGTCTACAGGTTGTAAAGATTTAAAACTTATCTTTCGTAAATTTGGACTTCAAGGTCAAGGTCAACTTTCACAAACTTGAGCGTAAGCGATTAGGCATGATAAGATAAGAAAAAAATCTTGAAAACAATACGTGCGAAGCAGGTAAAGACTGCTACCTCTCTCTTACACAGCACAATAAGTGCAGTTGTCTTTCTGTGTTGAACTGAAAGATGACCTTGAACTTAAACTCCAATTTGACAGGTTTTTTTTGAGAACATAGGCAGACAGTACACAAGACACAGGTTTCTTTTAAAACAGACTGAAGACCGTGGTCTCCTCATGCTGACTTCTTTCGAACGCGATGTATAATAATCTCAAACACCTTTCATGAACCTCTTCAGATTTTGGGAAATGGAATGGAATCAATCAAATCAATCAATCAATCAATCAATCATGGAATTGTCGGCATGCAATAAAAAAAAACATTTTTTTGTAAATTTTCAAGTTTTTTTATTAAATCAAATCTTTTACACTACAAATCTTGCTCGAACTGACGACCTTCATTGCGAATGCATGCGTAGCACCTGTTTCATTTCGACCGTAGTTGTTCGCATTCGGATTTCTCCTTTGATCACATCAAACGCCGCCAATATCCGCTGGGACAAATCTTCTCGTGATTCTACCTCCGTTGTGTAGACGAGTTCCTTTGCCCGTCCCCAGATGTAAAAGTCCAAGGGAGTTAGGTCCGGGGACCGCGGGGGCCATGGAATGGGGCCGTCTCTTCCAATCCATGAATTAGGGAAAGCGTTGTCTAGGTGCTCCCTGACTGTTATCCTCCAGTGTGTGTGACAACCATCTTGTTGAAAGACGATACGCCTATCTTCATTGAAATTATCGGTACATCAGCTAGTAATTCAGGTAGATCATTTTGTAGAAAATTAAGGTAGTTGTCTCCATTCAAATTATCGGGTAGGAAGTGTGGCCCAATCACTTGATCGCCAATAACTCCCGCCCATACATTGACGCTGTATCTTCTCTGGAACCCTCTAGCTCTTTTCACGTGTGGGTTTTCATTTATCGGCGACCAGTGGTGCAGGTTGTGTAAATTCAGTATCCCCTCTCGTGTAAATTTGGACTCGTCTGTCCAAAGAATGCTTCTTAAAAAGTCGCGGTCCTCTAAATCTGTGTGCAGCAATAAAAGACAAAACCGGACATGATTTCCAAAGTCGTTATCTTCAAGACCTGCAGAGAAAGAAAGACCAATAAAAATCTGACAAGGTTTGTGAAATGGAATGTGGGGTGATTAGGTACATGCACGATAACGTGAAGGACACAGTGACGTTACGTTTCAAAGTCAATAACAGCAAAACAAACGCGAAAAGCTGAGGTACGATTCAGTTCTCTAGTCAATTGGTATGGATTAAAAGTAATTCAATCGTTTAATACCTTGGACTGGAGTGTAGTAAAATGCGTGCATGTTGTTTTGGCGAAGAACTTTCCACACCAGATTGAAATTTCCAGTTGTCCAGCTACATCTCTGATGCTCTTATTCAGGTCTTCTTCCATTATGGCTAAGAGCCTTTCATCAACTGCAACATTGTGTCAAACCACAATTCCTCTCGGTTCATTGACGTTCAAATTGCCAGTTTCCCTTAAGCGTCGGTAAGTGTTTAGAAACGTATTGCGGGTTGGTAAGCGTCTATTAGGGAATTGTTCCTGGTAGATTATTTGCGCTGCTCGTGCTACACCATCAGCATTACCGTACGCCATCAAAATGTCCGCATACTCTTCATTCGTAAAGGCAGCTATTTTTGAACGATCAAAACTCAACAAAACAGAGATTAACAAAAACAACAGAAAACTAACAAAAAAACAACAGTACAAAGATCGCAAATGCTTCAACCATAAGAGACAGTCAAATCACGACTAAAGTCTAATTGATACCACCACCACCCCCCAGGTTCGTCTTTGCTGGGTTCATGGGTTAAACGTCGAGTAAAAGAGAAAGACAACTGCACTTATTGTGCTGTGTAAGAGAGAGATAGCAGTCTTTACCTGCTTCGCACGTGTTGTTTTCAAGATTTTTTCTTATCTTATCATGCCTTGAAGTCCAAATTTACGTAAGATAAGTTTTAAATCTTTACAACCTGTAGACCAACCTGTGTGTGGAAAGAAAATGGGGACTTCAAAGCTGGCAGCAAAAGGGAACAGTGTCAATGTTTGAATCTCAATAACTTGACCGTTGCGTTCGTTACTAAATCGTGAAAAAAATGAAGTTTATGAAAGGTTTTATTGAGATAATTGTACATCGTTAGAAAGAACACAAAACACAATTTTTTTTAAAACAGTTTCAAGACCGCTGTCTCTTTAAATTTTTTTTCATTGCAAATCAAAGTTGACATTGACTAAATTTTTACACGTTGTAAAACATTTGAGGGCCAATAAAAAACTAAATTAGACGTTACGTGTCAGTAAGTTTGACTTATTCGAGCCGTGCAACGTTACAGATCACGATGCAGTAAAAATTGCATCTCTCTACCACTTACTTTTTTTTTAAATGAAGTTTAAGCATATCGGCCCTGAAGATTTTTCATAAATTACAAGAAAAACGAAAAAAAATTATACGTGGGCCCAAGAATTTTTAAGAGGGCGTAAGGTGATAGAAAATGACCCCAGCAATCCGCCATTTTTTTTTGGTAAACGATGGGGCAAACATCCTCTATTTTTAGTGTTTGCTTGAAATAATTACTTACGACCAGGGATCGAAAAAAAAGCGCTTCTAAATTCTAGTCTATTCTATTCTATATTTACCAGTCACTTTTCGGTGAAGGAAAACATCGTGAGGAAACCGGATCTAAGAAAGGATCTGCCGGAAAGGTACGATGATGGCAGTATTACATTTCGTAAAAACTAGTGCCTACGCCAATTCCTGGGATTAGGTTGTCGAGCGGATCCCAGTCTCAATAGAGCAAAAAGCTGGGACAAACGCTAGGAGGAAGAAGAGGTTTTTAAGGAATATTTTTTTGCACAATTGATAATTTATTACGTTTACCTAAATTACATTTCATAATATCAGGTAAACATTACGTACAGGTATTGCAAAGCTAGTTAAAACTTGACAGATAGTTTTTAACCGTTTGAAATTCTACCTTATCGCGGACAAAATAAAGTCGATATTTAAAACACGGCACCAAATAGGGTAATGTTTGTAATCTTGACTTTATGACTAGGACAACAAGGTAGAAAATCAAATGTATAAAAATCATGTGTCAATCGTAAACTAAAGATAATCGCAGTGTACGTCGGCCGCTATTTTGATTTTTAGTAATACCGGTAACGATCCCTGCTTACGAATACGGCCCCATACACTATGTGGTAACTCTGGAGCGCCATCTGACCCAGTTACCGCATAATGTATGCGGCCGTACAGCGCCATCTATTAAAGCTATCAAACATGGAGCAAAATGTTCTTATACTGTGCTCCTCTATTTATACCTTATCTTTGCTTAGGACCTAATTCAGTACGCCTAGCTACGCCTAGCATATCTTGACGTATGACGCGCGAGTTCATACTTCAAGCGCGACTCGAAGTATGAAGTGACAGGCGACAACGTAAGATATGCTAGCCCTACAGGCCAGGATACTTAAAGACTTAGGTAGCTTATACCGCCATTCAGGAGTACTTAATGAATAGCAACCGATTAGGGTTTAGATACAGTTTACAAAAAATGCATAACTTTGAAGTCATCATCTCAAAAAAATTGGTAGGTACCGTAATTCAGGATTCTTACTTTACGAAAGTGACATCTAGCGATTCTAGCGTACAATTCATAAACTAATTATAATAATTTTAATTTGCACTATCACTATAGGTTCCTAAAGGGTAGGCAACGGCAACGCGCATGTGATTCCTCTGGGGTTGCAGGCGTCCATAGGCTACGGTAACTGCTTACCATCAGGTGGGCCGTATGCTTGTTTGCCACCGTCGTAGTATAAAAATAAAAAAAACTTATCTTTTACATAATAAAATCATATAATAACTTAGTTTTATTTACCAAGTTTTATTTCATGAATCAATATCACATTGTAAATTTAAAAACCACTTAGGACAATCTTTCCAATTACTTTCTTCTCTTCTATGAGCCTGTGGGCCTCTCTCAGGTTGTCAGCGTTAATTGGTGACATAGTCTTTGTCAATGTTGATTTTAATATTCCAGTATCAAACATTTTAGTCACATCTTCAAAGATTTCATGATATCTATACTTATCCTCAGTATCATACTTAATTCTTGTCGCCATCATTTCAGAGACGAGAGTAAGACTTTTATCTTTAAGCGCCCTAATGTCAACCAAACCACTGCTGTCTACGATAAGGCAAATCCTTCCCTGAGGCTTAGCAGCTGCCATAATAGTATCCCAATAAGGATATGGGTCATAATTGACTAGTATATAGTCCACTCCATTCCCATATCCATGTGCTTCCAATTGTGGTAATAAATCTTTAGTATGGTTAAGAACAATGTCTACACTGTGTTGAAGACTGAACGATTCAGTCTCGGGCCGGGAAGCAGTGCCAATAACTTTCAAGCCCAGGTTCTTGGCTAACTGAGATGCCACTGATCCAACTCCACCACCACTGTTAATAATTAATAAAGACTTCCCTTGATCCTTTTCGGATAACAACAGTCGATCATACAAAGACTCGTAGGCTGTGACCGTTGTTAAAGGCATTGCAGCGGCTTCTTCAAAAGTCAGGTTTTTTGGTTTAACTCCTACCAATAACTCATCAATAGCAACATACTGAGCATTTGATCCATTTCTTCTCAAATCAGCTGTGAAGAACACTTCATCACCAACATTAAAGTATTTACTATTTTCACCCTTAGCTGCAATTATTCCTGCACCATCCCAGCCCAAAATACGAGGTAGTCCTTGTGTAGGAGGAACTGGCTTAGGTGCTCGCTGTTTTGTATCTATGGGATTAACAGCAGTTGCTTTGACTTCCACCAAAACATCAGTACTCCTCAAGGTCGGAATAGGAACTTCCAAATTCAAGAGGCTCTCTGACTCTGCAATTGGTAAGTACTTGTAGAGGCCAACGGCTTTCATGGTCTTCGGCAGGGCTCTGGCCATCATGTTGTGAACACCTTGAGTTTCTTGAGCACTATTAACACTCGGGAATCTGCCGGTTAGAGCGAATAACAGCAACAATATACAATTCATAGTGAATCGCAACGTATTTATAACTAGTAGAATTGCAAGTCATTCACATATAAGTTAAATCCATGACATCGAGTGAGATATGAAGTGTTTTTATCAAAATATGAACCGGTTGTAATTCAACTACTTTTATACATCATTTCGTCACCTTCATTATATTATGTCCATAGAAGCCCAAATTTTAAATAAAATTAGTAGTTTATGTAACTGTTACGTAATAAGGGTCCTTAAAACATGAGTGTGGTTTTATGAAATGAGCCGCAGGCGAATTTCATAATAAGATCACACGAGTGTTTTTTTAAGGCCTAATTACGTACAGTTGCATACACTGCTTTATCTACACTCATATTATATATATTAAATTAATTGTTCGGAAACCATAGAATGACCGCCATTGTACCGTCATGGCCTACTCGATTGTGCCGGCGCTCGCGCGGGACCAATCGAGTTGGCCATGGCGGTAACATTATGTTATCAAATTCGATGTTCCAAATTTGAAACTCATTGCTTAACAATATTTGAGCATGCATAGTTAAAATTACGTTACTGCCGCAGATAAGAAACTTATCATAGTTAAATCGTTTGTTGTAATGCTTGTCATTGTCTACGGTTTTTGAACGCATTTTAGAGTACTTACAGTATGATAAACATAAATTATGTGTAAAGAATACTTACTTTATTTAACTTAAAGCCCTGTTATGTTACACTTGTCCTAGTTGGCTTACTAAATTAATTTCTAAATTTAGTCAAGTCTAACCGCATTTAGCAAGTAAAACAATTATAAAGTTAGGATCCTAATTAGGATGCTATAGGACACTAAAAAAAGTAAAGTGTAACAGGGCTTTTACGTTACGACTTTTTAGCTAAAACGACACTCGGCAGCTTATCATATCAATATCATTCGACACTAGGCAGTACAACATTTTCTTTTATTGTGATAAGACCTGGATAAGACTGATAAGATAACATACTAATGCTGACCACACTTCGCCTATGCGGACAAATATTCGTGTTGCGTCTCTTTCCTATCCTATAGAATAGGAAAGAGACGCAACACGAATATTTGTCCGCATAGGCGAAGTGTGGTGCTACCATAACCATAATATGTGTGAATCCACTCCACTATCAGCCGAACGAAAAATGCCCAGCCAAATAAATCGCGCTGCGTCTATTTTCACGACACAACACAACACTATTTATGAATAAGCCGTGCATTATCAATGAAACTCTATGTTTCGTTCTATTAACAAGTGCGATAAAGAGGGTAGTAACGAAATATCGACGTTCGCGGTAGACCTGCTGTTACGGGTACATTTACTACTTGTGACTCGTAGGCCTTTAGTTATGCCAGAAAACAGCATTTTAAAATGTTTTATCTACACTCGCATTGTAAGTCCTCTAAAACGTGTTCAAAAGCGGTAGGCAATGGCTAGCATTACCACAACCGATTTTACTATGATAAGCTTTTTATCTGTGACAGTAACGTAATTTTAACTTTACATGCTCAAACATTGATGTGTTATGAGTTTTGATAACATAATGTACACCTGCACGCGCCCGCGCGGCCGCCGACACGCTCCCCCCCGACCGCCGGCACTCTCCCTCCCGACCGCCGGCACAATCGAGTTGGCCATGGCGGTGCAATGGCGGCCATTCTATGGTTTCCGAACACGGCAATTAGTATAAATAATATGAGTGTAGATAAAGCAGTGTATGCAACTGTACGTAATTAGGCCTTAAAACACTCGTGTGAACTTATTATGAAACTCACCTGCGGCTCGTTTCATAAAACCACACTCGTATTTTAAGGACCCTTATTACGTAACAGTTATATAAACTACTATTAAATATAGGTCGACACTTTTTTGAGATTCATAAGTTTAATTTAAAATACAATATAACAATAAATAACACATTAAACACTTGTACACTACCCTATTGAAAATTTTAGCTTTATAAAACGTGACCCAGATGAGTGCCTTAATTCGTGATATGACGTTGATGTGCGTATGCCTGATTCACATACTAACGCCAACGTAGACCATTACAAGGGACGAAACAATGCGATAGAGAGAGCAAGCGATATTGCGATCCAGTTCCGTTTTTATACCTATGTCCCGCCACTCCCGCCTACGCAATATGTGCATCAAGTCCCTATTTGCGTTTGGTTGTTGCGTCAAGCTAGTATTTCTGCCCAGACAAATAATGCGCATCCTGACTTCCTGAGTGCCGAACTGCCGAGTGGCCGAGTGATGGTTTTTACTCCTCATTGACTTTATCGAGGTGGATTCTGCCAATTGTAGATTTTTACTACCAAAAGAATTCTCTTTTGTTAGAAATATTCTCATATGTTTAGATTACGAATTTTGATTTTTGTGGAACCTATAACAAATATATATTATTGACTAGATTATTATTTGCTTATTTACGATAGTAGATATTATGAATTCTTACGACGATGGCCCGAATTAACGCTGACAGGATTGTCAGCGATTGTGATGGCCGGATATTATTGGTTGAGCATTATCATGGCTGTACATTATTGACTTGACGATATTGACAATAGATAACATTAATAAAATAATATTTTTTATATCCTGTAATTTATAACTTATAAGATACTAATAACACCTTATATTATATTATGAATATTATGATCATAAGATCATAACCTTTCTTCTTTGTATTTGTTCCTAAGCAGACCCGAGGGTGTGTTCAAGGATCAGTGATCGGAATCGGACCACTTATGTGGAACCTCATTGTAGACAGCCTGTTAGACATAACACTTCCAGACGGAAACTTCATTCGGGCCTATGCGGACCAGAGAAATGGGATGAAGCGCCATTTTATATCAATGATGCGGACGATATCCTTCTCATCTGCACTGTCAAAAGTGTCAAAAACAGCCACCAATCTACCTACTTACAAAGAAGCCCTTGAAGAGCAACCGCGCCACGCGTGTAATTTCACAACGTTGCAAATGTTTCAATGCATATCACTTTGCCATCTATGTAATCTATTACATTGCAAATCAATGGGGAAAGCCCGACTGAAGGACATGTATCCATGGTCACGAATAAATTTTAAAAAATGGGGAAAGCAAAAAGCAACTGTCAAAGTGACATCTCCAAAACATTGGTCTATGGATGGTATAGAAAGGATGGAACTCTCTTATAGGAAAACGGTCGAAAAAGTGTCAAGCGGTTAAGCACTAAACAATAGTTACAAATATCTCCGGGTGGCGCTAGGTATAGTTCAGCACTTGAAATGAATTACCGATATTTAATACTTCTATGACTTTCTAAATAAAATTAATATTCAGAGTGTTTTTCATCTCCGCAAATAATTATTTTGGATTTAATTTTTTTTAATGTCAAAATTAATTTAATCAAATTTAATATCATTGTGGCGCCATCAGTTTATCGCCTTTTGACGGACACTTCCATATAAGAAAGGACCAATGTATGGATGGTACAAGAAGGATATAAATCTCTATGTTACAAAAGTGTCCGTCAAAAGGCGATAAACTGATGGCGCCACAATGATATTAAATTTGATTAAATTAATTTTGAAATTAAAAAAAAATTAAACGAAAATAATTATTTGCGGAGATGAAAAACACTCTGAATATTAATTTTATTTAGAAAGTCATATAAGTATTAAATATCGGTAATTCATTTCAAGTGCTGAACTATACCTAGCGCCACCCGGAGATATTTGGAACTATTGTTTAGTGCTTACCGCTTGACACTTTTTCGACCGTTTTCCTATAAGAGAGTTCCATCCTTCCTATACCATCCATACTTCCTTAGATAAGTTAAATTTGTATGGCGGGAAGCAGTTATTATTTATTTTCGCGAAAATTGCTCAATGTTTTGTCTGCAATTACTCCGAAATATGTAGAAATCCACTGGTTTCTGAAATAATCTAAAATTATAATGCTGTAGACTAACGCCATAGGAAAGGATTTTGCCAAACAAAAACTTTTTGACTGTATAATACTAGTGTATATGTTTTGTCCCTTTCTGATTCCCGGGGAAGTACACAGAGAATAGTTTTAGGCGCAACACACACTTGAGCGGAATTCAGGAATCATACACAAAAATCAACCGGAAGTTGGACTTCTCCGACTTTCACCAGATTTTGTCTGGGTGTTCATCCTCACACGGTCACACCCAGCAGCTTAAGGGGTCGCGCACTGTACGGTTTAAGAGGAATTTCCTCCCAAGAACGCTGCGGCTGTGGAATTAACTCCCTGGCGAGGTTTTCCCAACGGGCTACGAGGTTCTTCAATAAAGGAGTGTATAGGTTGTGCAACGCGCATGTGAATCCCTTGGGGTTTCAGGCGTTCATAGGCTACGGTAACTGCTTACCATCAGGCGGGCCGTATGCTTGTTTGCCACCGTCGTGGTATAACAAAAAATTCCGCTTGAGTGTGTTTTGCGCCTTAATCAAGGTAATCATTCCTTAAGGGGGTGAAAATATAGGAATTTACTATAGAAGTGCAATCCATACTAATATTATAAATAGGAAAGTGTATGTGTGTGTTTGTTTGTTTGTTTGTTTGTTTGTCCGTCTTTCACGGCAAAACGGGGCGACGAATTGACGTGATTTTTTAAGTGGAGATAGTTGAAGGGGTGGAGAGTGACATAGGCTACTTTTTGTCTCTTTCTAACCCCCCACTTCCTTAAAATGGGGGGAGGAAGTTTGTATGGTTTGTTACCCCGAATTTGACGCGAGCGAAGCCGCGGGCAAAAGCTAGTCATTTATACATTTGATGTATCTAGAACTGTAGTCCGCCTCGAACTGATAACTCGCGATTAACTTGCAAACGAGATATAACAAGAACCTTCTGAAGATTTTTTTCTCCTTCTAGCTCCACAACCCCTCGATCGATCCTGCTCATACACGAACTCTCAAATTATATGTATCTCTGCTACAACCCCAAAAAATTTCATAGAGATCAGAAAAACATTACTAAAGTTATCGCGGAACAAACTCTTAAAATCAAAAAGCCATCGAAATGCCAAGACGTCCCAGTAGCCGAAGTTGTTTGTAAGAACTCACTTCGCTTACGCTCCGCTCGTTCGATGAGGCTAAGAAATTAGATTATTTCGAAGAATTAATTTCCAGCAGCCTGGAAATTGTTTTAATACTTTCATGTGGTCCTAAATGCATGTAATCTGAGTTTGCCCAATCCCAGGACGTGTGCATAACTTTTTAGCGAAACTTTTGCTCTTTGTCAGTTTTTTGCTTCTAGCTCGAAAACGGTACGTCCGACGGAAAATGTCACATAGATCAAGATTAAAGATGGTTAAATTATGCGTCGAATGAGCATCTTTACTTCTAATTCAGTTCAGAGGTACAGCCGAAATAAAAAATTATAAATCGGGAAAATGTCTCATTTATTTGAAAAACTCATATTTTGACTTCCATACCACATATCTTTGAAACAGATGACTCCTGTTGAAAAATCTATAGAATAAAATTTCACGTTATATCGACATCTCAATTTTCAAATTCAGTCATTTTGAAAGACTAAATTTGGCATGAATTAAAAATCGTTTTTAGGGTTCCGTAGTCAACTAGGAACCCTTATAGTTTCGCCATGTCTGCCCGTCCGTCCGTCCGTCCGCGGATAATCTCAGTGACCGGTAGCACTAGAAAGTGGAAAAAAATGTTTATTAGGGTACCTCCCCTATACGTAAAGTGGGGAGTGATTTTTTTTTTCATTTCAACCCTAACGTGTGATATACCTATTGTTGGATAGGTATTTAAAAATGAATAGGGGTTTAGTAATAATCATTTTTTGACAATGTAAATATTTTCGGAAATAATCGCTTCGAAAGTCGAAAAAAATAGCGTCCCCCCCCCTGTAACTTTTGAACCGTAAGTCCAAAAAATATGAAAAAAATTGAGTAGATGCGCATTATGATAAACTTTTTATAAACATTATTTTGAACATTATAGGTCTAGCCATTTTTTGAGTTATTTCCAAAAAACTTCTTCCATAAGCATCAGATACGACCTTTTGGCATTAGTCTGGTTCTTATTCCATTGGAGCTACGGAACCCTCCATTATGCGTGGTCCTGGTCCGACACGCACTTGGCCGGTTTTTTTTTTCTAAATCCTTCTAAGTAGCATTTTTTCCATAAATATGAAGTGTGAGGCACATTTAATGCATTGTTACAACTAAGAACATTTAAGTGCAAATTTCTAAAACGTACCCAATTAGAAAACTATTTATACACCGTGTTTGTTTTTTTTCGGTAATTTCAAAGGTATATTCCTGAGCTTAAGTTTATTTCTCATAGACGAGGTTCTGAGGTAATCGATATTTCATTTATGTCTTTCTAATTGTGTAAACCTACATTAAATATTTTTTTTACTCTGAGAACCCGCTACAAAATGATGGATCTGTTTGCTAAGTCAATACAATATGCGTCCTTTGTATCTCAGATTTTATTTCCGGTAATTCCAAGGGTAAATTTCTGAGCTTAACTTAAGTATATTTCTTAAAGACGCCAGTGTCCTAATTTACACACCTCTTGAGATTGGGCAAACTCGGATTACATGCATTTAGGATCACATGAAGGTATTAAAACGATTTCCAGCCTGCTGGGAATTAATTCCTCAAAACGCTTTTTAAAGATCTTATTTGCTTGGCCTAAATTGAATGTTGCCTATTACATTTTATTAGGCGTTTTATAAAAAAAGTAATTCCACACAGACAAAGACGGAAGACAGAAGTTAGTTAATATTTAATAAAAAAAAACGCTCCAATGCTCATATATTTATTTAATATAGGTACTAATAAGATATGACTATATTTGCAATAGGTACATTGACAGTTTAAGTATTATTTTCAAACAAACATTTAACAATAGGTAATAAGTTATTACTAATAACTATATTACATACAATACAAGCAGATCATATATCACAGTATATGCATAACAATTCACAACATGCGAAAAATAAATCATTATATGTAGGTATTAGGTACCATAGGTTTCCGTCCCTCAGTTTTGTAATAATTATTCTTGACCTAACACATACATACATAATTAAATATAGGTACATAATCAGTAGGCTTAGTACTTATCGTAGCATACCGTGGTTCTAAAATCCATGGAGCCGCCATATGTGAAATATAATTTGCGAAGTCAAAGTCAAAAAGTGTGATGTAATATTAAAAATAATTATTTATACTGTCACATCGTTACTGAGTTCATTTAAATTGAACGTATTATGGAACGAAATTAATTTGATCATAAACCTGTTAATTACTGATCAAGTGATCACATGTGATGCTACAATATGATTTAACTAATTAGTAATCATGCATCCTCTTTAATGTCCGTGTTAATAGCTCACCGAACAAAGACCACTAACTGCCGAATAGGGGGAATAATCAGTGTATAGCCGAATTTTGGTATAGTTATAGATAAAGGTGTAGGTGTAAGGTTTGGTATAGTTATAGACAAGACACTAAAAGTACTGGTGGGTGGGGGTGGGGTATAGTGGCCGGAAAAGGGGGTTGATGTAAAGGTTGAATAGTTTTGGCGCTACGGTGGAATACAAACATACATAGATAGACTGCTAAAATCATAGCCCTTCCCTTTTGCTTCGACGTATAGTCGGGTAAACAATTCAAGTTGCTTTTAATCATTAAATTATCAATCTATGCGCAACACTTCCTAATGGAATGTGTTCGGACTCGACTGACTCGAGCCAAGAGGATGCAATTATTTAAAGATAGGGGTTATTCGGTAACTGACATTGTTGTAACTATTCCAGTCGATATTGGAGGAACCCCTGTCTAAAACTGCGAAATTTGTATACATTTTTTACGATATTTAGTTACACAAACCTTGTAATGTAGATTCCTAACGGAGCCGACATGAAACAAAGGTTCCTTAAAAATAGATTTTAAAAATCAACTCTACGACTCTAGCCAGTAAATGCAAAACAAATAAGCGGCAACGTCTACTTGCCATGGCACGCGCTCTTTTAGCAAGTGCTGGTAACCCACTGATGACCCAGGTATTCGTAATACGCTTTGTTTACAGTATCTAATGGTAACAGACATAGAGTTGATAATTCATTAACAATAATTACTTAGAGCTCTTTTTTAGCGACTCCAGTTTGTGGTTTTGAATACGATAACTCGAAACAAGCCGAATAATTATACTAAGGCCTTATCTCTTCGAAATGAGGCTTACAATAGTCGGTTAACATGGCATCGATGGTACCTATTATTATACATGTGTAATTTACAAATGCTTTCGACCATTTTTGCGTTGACTAGATAAAAATAAAATTCTACGTATTTTATAACAATTTAACGATGATTGAACGGTGATTTGGTGATGATGAATATAACGATGATGATGGTGATGACGAATGATATGAATTTAACGATTTGATGATGATGTTTTTTTTAACGATGATATGTTACCCTTTATGAATCTAAGTAGCTTCCGTGTTTTATGTTGCAAATAAATGTAAATTATTTAACTTTTTACGTAACTAGGTATACAGCTGAATGAACAAAACGGGTTATGGCTGGCATTTAAAAGACTCGGTACAGCTTACTCAGCTCTTTCTATAGATAAAGAGTAGGTACACAATGTAGGGAATGATAGAATGAAGTGTATGATGTATATAACTCTCATTTAACACCATCCAAAAACACTGCCTATAATTTCTATGATCATACATAAGACATCATAACATACAATATTTTTAATTTGTCTTTGATATGTTTCTTACCTAGGTATAACATTTCCAGAAGCCATTTACTTTTGTAAAGGAAATAACTTTTTGATATACCTACTAATAATCATTTTGTACTAGTAAGTATATAGGATAGGTATCTACGTTAAAAACGTCATGATTCGAATTAATTTTGTCAAGAGCCTTTTTGTAGGCACAAAACACACTTAGCGGATAGCCGGAAGGTGGTAATTTGTCTATGGTGTCTGAATTTTTGTATGGAGTCCTTAGAAGGAAATGACAGGCCACTGTATGTTGAACAAACACATGTTTCGTATGGGTAAGAAACAGGACTCAGTATGCAGGTTCTGCCAGGAAGAAGAGGAAACAGCCTTGCACATCCTCTGCTCCTGCGGACCGCTAATGCATAAAAGAAGTACCCACCTAGGGCGACATGTACTGCAACCCGATGAGGTACAACACATTACAGCCCAAAGAATCTGGAAATTTCTAGATGCAACGGGAATCAGTAATGAGCTATAAAGGGCTGCCACAATAGATCAAATCTGGTCGACGCGGCACATCGATAGCCCAATTAAATTAATAATAATAATAGAAGGAAATCAGCTGATAGTAGCCGTATTCCAAGCTGAATTCCGCTGAAGTATGTATGGGCCTTATGCCATAAGTGCCATAACACGTGTATTGTTTCTGTTTACGTCGTTCCGTCATCTTTCGTGTGATAACTTGAGATAAGTTAATACAAATAGCACACCCAGATTAAGACGATAAAGATAACTAAGATATCTAGTCATCATTATAAAAAAAATTATTAGGTACAGTATTCTTGATTTTTGTTTGGCGCCAAATTATAAAATTTAACTTTTGTCAAATATCTTTGGCAAACTAAAAAAGATGTCATAGAAAAAGTGACGAAGTCCTCCGGTGTCCGAGGCCGGATTTAAACCGACATCTTCAGCTTTGGCGGCTGATATCATTGTCAAATATCATTAAATAATTATTTATTGGTAACTTTGTTAAAACTTTTGCATATACCTACTTTAATAACAGGTACGTATATAATTAATACCGTTAATTAATTGATAAATTGATATATTAATTCTAACAATAATTATTCTACGTATTACTTTGTTATTAATAAACACATGTGCTTCCCAGATACAAATAAAAGATATAGTAAGCTTCAATAACATAATGTCAATACAATTTGTTTGTTGATTTGGCAAAAACCGACACATTATGTTTAAGTAGCTCTTTACAATGCAATCTCATAAATTCAAATCAATTCCTGTATCTCATTAAATATGTGAAATAAAAATGCAAATGTGCAACGAAAAAACATGTAGGTATTGAGCAAAAGGCGCAAAAGGTGACTTTAAGACTTAAGTATCTATATAAAACTGTGTTTATTTACTAAAATAAGGCGGAAGTAAACTCAATTTTGACTCCAAGGGCAAAAAAATATTAGTATTTTGCATAGCATAATTAGAATCTCTGAATGAATAAGTCATAGCCAGTGATAGCATCAGCTGCAGCTATTGTACGACATCCCAAATGCAGGGTCTGCAGTAGGTAGGATAAGAGAACAGTCATCTATCCAAGTTTGTTAGTGGGAAGTTATTGCTGACGCTTGAGGCCCGATAGTAAGATTTGCTGCACTACTGCACAACAAATTTGGTGGAGTAGACATCGGGCTTTGTTTTAGTTAGTCGGTGTTTTAGTTACCACTGACGTTTTAAGACCGACTAGCTGCACTACTGTACAGCATACTTGCAGAAGTCGTGTTCCCCATTGCACTCCACGCTCGGCCGATGAGCAGAGTCCCAGATGCCGGGCCCGCAGCGCTGGCACAGGCCGGCCAGCGAGCAGGGGATGCGGACCAATTGCCGGAATTGGTGGAGTAGGCCTCGAGCTTTGCGGAGGATCAGTTGGCCGTCCATGTACATCGCTGTAGATCAATGATAATTTCATATTAGAAGCATTCCACCGTAAGGTCATCAGAGCAAATGCCTCTGCTACTGTAAAAAATATTGAAATTACTATAGGTGTGCCTATAATATTTGAAAAGTTCCCTCGATTTCTCCAGGATCCCGTCATCAGATCCTGACCTTGTGACAATGGGACCAACTGTGAAGGACTACTTTCAAACAAAAATAGAATTTTCCAAATCGGTCCAGCTGTCTTCGAATAATCGGTGAATAAGTATACATCAAAAGAAAAACAAAAATCCCGACGAATTGACAACCTACTCCTCCTACGAAATCTTGAAGTCGGTTAAAAATATTCGACCCCGTGTGCAATAAACACTATTGCGTAAGCGTGATTTGGATTGACCTCTTGAATATAACTAATATAAGACGAACCCAAAGAACTGAAATGCAGTAGGATCTCATCGGTATTGAGATCCTGCGCGATGACGTCATCGGCGTAGACCGCTATGATGGCCAGACAGAGGAACAGATTGAAGTAGTGCGGCTGGTAGTTCACCCAGCATACTTCCCTCATGCGGGCGCCACAGCTTCATTACACTCGTATTCGAATCTATAATGTGATAGTTACGTACCTAACGAGCTGAAGTGCAGCAACATCTCATCAGTGTTTAGACCCTGCGCGATGACGTCATCGGCATAGACCGCTATGATGGCCAGACAGAGGAACAGATGGAAGTAGTCCGTCTGATAGTTCGCCCAACACGCCTCCCACATACGGAGCGCTACGGCTTCCGTAAATTCTCGCTTGAAACATCTGAAAAGGACATTAGACATCATAAGTTTACTTCGACCTCGGAAATAGTAAATATAAATAATAGTGGCACCGACATATTACTATTGATTGCTCAAAATAAGCAATTTCAGCTGGGGAAAAGGCCATTTTAATCCCAGCCGGTTCAGGTAAGTAACAGATGGGTGACCGTTTTGAGTGATAGACTGCAAGTCACGCGCGGTAAACCTAGTGTCTACATTAATTCCCGGGACTAATTCCAAGTAGCCATCTAGCCGAAATAGTGAAACGAGGAATAGTTAAACATCAGCAGGTCACTTACAATAAAATCCATCGGTGACAGAAGAGAAGCTCCATTGCATCTACATGTTTTTCCAGGTGTTTGTAGAAATGTGGTAACATTATCCTAATCAATTCACGTAAGTAACTCTGAAAAAGACAATAATATTAAATCTCGAGAAACCTCATTAACCCTTTGACCGCCAAAGACTTCAAATCACGCGCAGGGAAAGTCGTGCCTTCAGCGCCAGCACGTGTTATCGGGTCCAAAATACAACCGGTTTGCCTTCGTGCGCGTTGGCACTGACGGAACGATTTTTCCGTCCGATGCTTCACGGTCGACAAAGGGTTAAGATAAGAATATAAGAATCGTCATGCCGTCAAATCGTCTATTCTGTCGAATACATGACGACTAAGTAGATCAGCAGTTAACTGCAAAGATGTCGGATTTTCCTTACATCAGAAGTTTTTAAGTGGGGGTTTTGGCATCTCTTATGGTTGAGCTTATTGTACATGAGAAATTACTAAGACATTGGCAACTTTGATAAATAAAAAGTACATTTCTACCGCAGCCTAATCAACAGCTAAAATACTAAAAGACTTATCTGCGGTAGTCATCATTACAGTTCTAAGCTTGCATAATTTAAGATTAGCTCTGTCTGTACTCATCCCCTTTTGTCTCATTGTCAGTAACTAAGCCGATATTGTTTTCACCGATTATGAAGGACTTACAAGATTAATATCCATGTCATTGTCTGTAGGTGTGCACACAAAGATGGCTCGCTGCATCAGCCCCACGAAGCACCAAAAGGCTTCTGCTTCGCACTTTATTTCGCAAAGCACAGGCGCCAACAAATCACTCATGCCTTGTGTATAGCTGCAACCAAACATTACATACATTTGATTTTTGGCCGATACTTAGGAATGGGTTCAGCCGTGGCGTGGGAGGTATTGATGTGAGCTGAACTTATAAATTTGTGGAGATAAATGTGGATAAATTTTAGTTGTAGGTACTCACCCTAAAACAGGATTGTAAACAGCGTAATTCAACAAAACATTCTTCATTATCTCTACATTATAATTGTTCTCGCCAGCAAAGAACGGGTTCCCCCGATCCGTCCTCACCACGTCCTTCTCAATCACACATTGCACATTCTTCCAAAACACCGCATATTGTTCCGGAGTCATCTTCTCAAGCCTTTTCCGAGTAATTTCTTCATATTCTCTTGTCCTTAACTGGAGAATGATTTCCCGTTCGTCATAAGTAGTATTATATGGGTAACAGTGAAGTAAAAACGGCCAGACCTCTCTTCGTAATTCCTTATCTAAGCCTCCAAAGAAAACGCCTTTTCTTAAAAATAAGTCGTCTTCAATCAATCCTTTGCCGTTCATGACTTTTCCGTAAAATATTTCTGGCGTAATTTTCAGTATCTTTCCTTCTTCAGGATGCTGCTCTGATTTTTGTACTTCGGGACGACAGACCATGAAATGTCGATATGGCAAATTGGGCTCTTCTGATCCTGTAATTGAGTTTATATTGCATTAAGAGTGTTGTGTTGATATTTCTTGGGGCGTGAAAGTAGCGTAACACATTAAGATAATGGAATTAAGTACGGAGTTGTGTAACCACTCCATTAACAGACCAAGAGGCGGAATAAGTAAGAGTCGCTCCGACGTCCTGATTTTGTTACTAAGGGTTGAGTGTAGCTTTCATAGGAATGATTGCGAATATTTTTCATTTTTTATTAACGTTTTGATTTAATTAATATTAATAAGATTTTCAAGGAATACCAGAAACCGATGGAGGGATCCGAATCCTAAGTTAGCAGACACAAATAAAAAAACAAAAGCAGCTATCTATATGACCTGCTACTTACGGGCAAGATTAGGGTAATAGAGTATAGGGTAGGGAGGTAAATATGTAGCCGAAGCAGTTCTTTACTGGTGCTGAAAATGTAGTCCAGCTGTGAGTGACACCAATGCGCCCATGCTAGGTGATCCAGCTGACAGTGACGGAAGTTTAGAAGTAGGTAAGGTTGGCAATGTAAAGAAAGCTTACCAGGAGCTTGCTTGCTGTTGTGTAGCAGCGAGTGCAACCCGTTGTAGCACCCGCGCCAGATGATATAGTCCGCCATTTAATTATGGAAGTGCATGATCTTGTATCGGGACTACCGTGTGCCAGCTGCAGTTGTGTACTGGTAACTAAAGGTCAGAGAGGTTTTATAACAGAGGCCTCTTACCAGGAGCTCGCCTGATGTTGTGTAGCAGCGAGTGCCACCGATGCAGCACCTGCGCCAGATGATCCAACCCGCCATGATGGAAATGTAGAATCTTGTACTGCGACTCGCGCGAAGCGACCACCAGCTGTCCGCACGTGCAGTTGTCGTCGTTGAAGAACAGCCGCAAAGAGCGCATTTGGCTCAGATCCACTGAGAACCTGTTGCCAGCGTACAAAAGACGTCAAATCAATATCTACATATCATCGGATACGACAAGTACATACGTATTTGTGGTTGATTACTTACTGATTAAGTGATTAATATAATATCGGTCGATGACGTTGTTATCTAAACTATCACAATACCCTTTTAAATTGATGCAATTGAGTAGGGAATATTTTTCAAATTTGCGTGTACTATCTTGAAAATAAAAGAATTTACCTACGATTAGTTACGGTCACGTGTGGAAATATGGATATATTTAATGTGAGAAAAATATGTATGCAAGATTTTACGCCTTGGTAATAGAGTCATGCTACATATTTTTGTCACATTAAATGTATGAAATGAATGTCCATATTTTTCGACGTGACTGTACCTAATGGTGGTCCCACAGTGATGTCGTTATATACTTACGTTAAAAGATAAAAAGAAGAATAAGACGATGGTGGTGATGATCTGATGATGAAGATTTTATTATGGGTTTTTTTCTTACGTAGCGGCGGAAGGGGGTCAAGATATCGCAAAAATTGTCTTAGGTAATAAATTAACGACGCCTTGTTGTATAATAAAACCTTCTCCATAATGTAACAAATACTTTTCTGAAAACAAAATCGGTTCAACCAAACACGAGATAATCTCGAAGAAACATACATATAGCTACACATATACATACAAAAAAACATACGGGTCAAACTGAGAACCTACTTTTTAAAGTTTGTTAAAAATCGCTATTTATACCTGTAGTATGTTATGGTTAACTTATTCTTATTGAGGAAACTGTAAGTCTACAACCTAAAAACCCTCTATTGTACCTAACTAATGTAAATGTATACGACTGTTTGTTTCTAAAATAAAATAAAATAAAAATCGGTCGAGTTGAAGTAATATATCGCTTAAGAACGGATCCATGCGGACGACGTCACGGGTGGGATACCGGATATTTGGACGCCATTCATTTATTACGTAAGACGATTTAGGGGGTATTGACCATGCGATACTTCTACTTACGAGAGGAAGATTTTTTCTTACGTAGGGGTGGAAGGGGGTCAACAAGTGGCAAAAAATTGTCTTACGTAATAAATGAACGAACCCCTTGTTGTATACTAAAACCTTCCTCAGAATATAACAAATACTTATCTGAAACCGATTTAAAATCGGTTCAGCCAATCTGCGAGATAATCGCGAACAAACATACATACATATGGGTCAAACTGAGAACCTTCTTTTTTTTGAAGCCGGTATAAAATCACATGCAATGTAACGAGGATACCGTTATTATGTCACCATCCATGTTACTTTGCGTTTTACTTATAACATTTCGTATCAAACGTTCAATTCGTAATTGATAGATTCTGGTATATCCATCAAAGTCTCGATATGTCAGGGTTACGATAAGTACCTAGGCGACGGTTCCTCCACCAGCAATAATGAAATTCTCGACATTCTTACAGAACAATGCCGGATTATTACGATACAGAGCGCTCCTCGACGGCATAATGATGAGTGGCGACCTTTCTCTTTCAGAAATTTCATAGATGAAATAATATTGAATTGATTCACTTTTAGAAAATTATATTATTTGAAATTACTATACGTGCAACAGTCAAGTCAACCAATTTGATTCCTACGCCACTATATAACTTTTTTTTTTTCTAAGCAGAAACTTCAAGCGTCTGCAAGCGAAATTACAATTTTATAATTGAAAAAAAAATGGAAAAATTCACCGCGTCGAGCAATATTTGAACATGCGACCTTTCGGAACACCAGCCCGATCCCTCTGACCAACTCAGCTATCGACGCTTACTCGACCCCGATAAATTTTTCCATCAGTTCCTTCATTGCATTATATTTTGGCATTTTTAGGGTTCCGTACCTCGAAAGGATAAAACGGAACCCTTATAGGATCACTTTGTTGTCCGTCTGTCTGTCTGTATGTCTGTCAAGACCATTTTTCTCAGGAACGCGTGGAGGTATCAAGCTGAAATTTTTATAAAATACTCAAGTCAATTGTCCCTTGGAGCTGTGAAAAAATCAAACTTAAAAGCCAACGCAATCAAAAGATGCAGTCGTTTATGCTGCAAATTTTAGTGTTTTTCGGCACTCGCAAAACCTACCCAAGTAACACATCAAAGCAGTATAACGGCCGTCTTACAGCATATCTGTATGCTTTTAGCATTTTGAGTTCGTTTTATAGTAGCATTATAAACGTTTATAGTGCTGATATAGGTCTTAAATGGGCACAAATTACCCAGCTTGAGATCCTATACAGGTCATTTAATAGCATTACAGGCGCATTATGTCTGCGCTATTAGCATTATCGTTGTCATGGAAAGTTCCAATCGCATTAAGGAAGCATTAGTACGCTCTATTAAGTTGCCAACCGCATTAAAGAAGCATTAATACGGCCAAAAAACTTGCTAATCGCAGAAAAGAAGCATTAGTACTCTCGATTAAGTTGCCAATCGCAATAATAAAGCATTATACTAGCATAAGAGTGAAGTAAAATAAACCTTACGTCAATGAAAAAACGTCTCTAATACCGACGGAACAAATGTTATAATACAATGAACGTTGTGATTTAACTACTTTGTCTCGTAATGGACGAAGACGGTACAAAAAACTGAATGAGTGACATGTCATATTTGTTTGCATCGTAACAAAATTTATAAAAGTTTTTGACTCTTTTACGTTATTATATCCTTCAAATATTACTGCGCAATGTAGTTTACTGTAAATGTGTATATAAGTTTCATTGAAAATTTTCACGCGCCTTTGATTTATTGTGGTTTTGCTATAAAATATTATAAAAAGATATGCGTCAAATAAACAAAACAATTGTGTAATCCTCGTATAGAACGAGTTTTGCATTATTAACATAATAGTGTTGGTTGAGCAGTCTTAAATTAAGTTATTTCATTATTATATAGGTATTTTCCTTGTAAAAATAGGTCCGCATGATTTTATTTTTAGGTTATAAATTATTTACAAAACGGCGTTGGTCTATATAGGCGGAGAGCTAGCCACGTCAGATATGACACAATAATGAGAGCAACCAAACCCCTCTAGTCAGTTTGGTATACTATGCTTATTTCTAGATCTGGACATCTGGCAGATTTAAAGTGTAAAGAATGCAAACCATTTCAAGAAAACAAATCCTAGAGATCTGGGTTTGATGCAATATTATGAGAAACTATACAAGTACTATACAATATTAAGAGAAATTATACAAAAGTTTATGTTGGGGCAAAGTAGTGCCAAACGATGTATAATATACAGTCGTGGCCAGATAATTAAGGACAAGATTATTTTTGCCATACAACTGCATACAAATATGACATTTTAAATTTGATAAAAATATAAATTTTGCTTATGCTATTTATATTTTAAAAAATACTGGAGTATCCGTGTTTAAACAAGACTTAATATGGGCCATAAACATCTTCCATAAAATTTGAACTTTAAAAAATACAGACGGTCAAATCAATACTTTTTGTAAATAGGAACGATTTTCATACATCGTTCCTAATTATAGTATGAACTTATAAGCAAAATTTATATTTTTATCAAATTTAAAATGTCATATTTGTATGCAGTTGTATGGCAAAAATAATCTTGTCCTTAATTATCTGGCCACGACTGTACTTCATAGTTTGTCGCCTACTGTTTTTGTTTCCGTAATAATAATACACAATATTTTTTGGGCTAACGTTTTATATCGATTTTTGACCAGTTTTGAGTCGATATTCCAACATATTCACTACAGATAGAATTATAAGGCAAACGACTATCGGTTCTTCAATCTTTTATCTCCATTCTGTAGAGCCGGACCTTGAAATAAATGACCCGTTATTTTTTATTATATTTTTAAAATACGGTCTAAAAAACACTTTTATCGATATTAGAATGCTGTATAGAATTTTACTTATACGTAATCTACATATTAGGGTTCCTCTTTGATGTCTCTAAAAACTGTAGAGAGATTTTAATTTTTAACCAATTAACACAAAATGTATGACTATATAAACACTTTTTCAGCCTAAACTGGTTCGACTTTGATGTCAAATATCTCGAAGATAATGAATATTGAAGTAAATATAGGATACTATATTATTTAAAGCCGTTACTGATAATATGATAAGCTATATAAATCATTAGAAAACTAAGGGAATCAGAGCTAAGGTCGTTGGCAACTTCGGCAGTTTTTACCTAGTTTGGTATTACTATTTTCCAATTAAAACATTTTTCTAGTCTGTCACTGTGACCTCCACCCATTAAAAGCTGCCAGACGCCAGGATCTAGCAATAAGAATAGTATAGCATTCTAACCAGACGCTTTTTGTTGCTCTCATTATTGTGTCATATCTGACGTGGCTAGCTCTTAGTCCAATAGCAGCTAAGTGATACTTAAAAATAGCTTATTAATGCCTACAGCATTACACGTGAGTAATTATGCTATTAAACAACATTAAGCATTATACATATACTACTTAAAATTGCTATTGTAGACCCTAAGGCACTAAAACAGCTAAAATCTGTATAGGGGCTGTTCATAAATTACGTCATCAATTTTTGATGATTTTACCCCCCCCCCCCTAAAATCATCCAATCCTCCCCCTGCCAAATAAAGTGACGCCATTTTTACAAAAATGCGTTTTTAGCTTAATTGTAAAATAAAAAACTATTTAGTAGATAATATTTTATAGCATTAAAAGTTTATAGAAACACGAATTTCATTCCTTTTTTTTACACATTGACCGCCCCCCCCCTCCTACTTCATGCTACCATCATCCTATGTCCAGACCCCCCCCCCCGACTTGAAATGACTTAATTTATGAACAGCCCCTTATAGTGAATTACTTGCCTTTATAATGGTTTACATTATTGCTATTATACAGCATTTATTACCTACTTATAAATGCTATTGTACACCCTAAGGCATTAAAAATAGCTGAAAGCTGTATAGCGAATTTACGTGGCATTATAATGGCTAATATTCATGCTCTTAAACAGCATTAAGCATTTATTTGTGCTATTGTAGAACCTAAGGCACTAAACCACACCGAAGCATTAGTGTAGCAAACCAAAACGCAACTGTACTGCATTCAGCTGTACAGTTGCATTTTGGTTCGCTGCACTAAAACTAAAGGCTTTAAAAAAGCATTTTCATATGCCATTATACAACCGTTATACAGCTTAAAGCATTATATAATATCACCTATTGTAGAACCTAAAGCACTAAAAACAGCTGAAACCTGTATACCGGATTTACGTGGCATTATAATGGCTAATATTCATGCTCATAAACAGCATTAAGCATTTATTTATGCTATTGTAGAACCTAAGGCACTAAACCACACCGAAGCATTAGTGTAGCAAACCAAAATGCAACTGTACTGCATTCAGCTGTACAGTTGCATTTTGGTTCGCTGCACTAAAACTAAAGGCTTTAAAAAAGCATTTACATATGCCATTATACAACCGTTATACAGCTTAAAGCATTATATAATATAACCTATTGTAGAACCTAAAGCACTAAAAACAGCTGAAACCTGTATACCGGATTTACGTGGCATTATAATGGCTAATATTCATGCTCATAAACAGCATTAAGCATTTATTTATGCTATTGTAGAACCTAGGGCACTAAACCACACCGAAGCATTAGTGTAGCAAACCAAAATGCAACTGTACTGCATTCAGCTGTACAGTTGCATTTTGGTTCGCTGCACTAAAACTAAAGGCTTTAAAAAAGCATTTACATATGCCGTTATACAACCGTTATACAGCTTAAAGCATTATATAATGCTATTGTAGAACCTAAAGCACTTAAGTGCTTTTAAACAGCTGAAAGCTGTACAGTTGCGTTGTGGTTTGCTGCACTAAAGCTAAAGGCTTTACAAAAGCATTTAGATATGCCATTATACAACCGTTATACAGCTCAAAGCATCATATAATGCAACAAGTTGCTCGGTGAACGTATATAAGGGTTTATACGGTCCTTAAGTTCGAAATAAGTTATCTATTCATATAATGCTTACTGTGTTACTTGGGTACGGGGTACTTCCCGTTAACTCAGAAACTTGAAATTTGGCACGAAACAACGTCATATAGCATAGACAATGGAGAAATTACAAAAAGTAGACATTTTAGTAAAATCATACAAAAAATTTTTTTTATTTTTTTTTTAAACTTACTACCTTTTTCCTCGTAAACGCGTGGAGGTATTTAATTGAAATCCATGTCAAATACTCAGGGCTACCTTTCAAATGTAGCAAAACCAAACTTGTATGTCAACGCAATTAAAAGAAATAGCAATTTGAGTAAGTTTTAATATGAGTTCCTCTTCCCATACTTTGACTTGCTCCCATTGCCCTGGTTCGTCTCGCAGATTCACGTCACACGGACTTAAAATACACATTGGACACCTTCACAAAGATGTAGCTTGCCGGCGTCACCAGCCTTCGGCCCCTCGGGTGGCTCCCAGCACCAGCCAGACTGACCGTAACAACACCGCTCCACAGTGCCCGCAAGTCACTCAACCACCTGGCAACGTCCTTAACCGACTCGGAGCCCTTAAATTAAATCATCGGTACGGGTGCTTCGCCACATCCCTAAGGGAGCGAGAAACCTGGCTGCGGAAAAATTAAGTAGTGTTATTAGTAAATCTATTAATACCAATGAGACTGCGGATTGGTGTGCGCTACTTACATTTGCGTAGTCTGCGCTAAAAGCACCAGACGTCAAGGGCCCGGGTAATCTCACCACAAAAGTGAAGCATAATATCAATAATTATTTGCCTTGTTCTTGTGAAAGTGTTAGCAACGTGCAGCCTTCCGCTCGCTTGTCCTGTGCACAGAGGATAATCGAGTCCAAAGTATTCGAGGGTGATGTGAGAGGGGCCGCTCGAGTGTTGATGTCAGACGACTGTATAGCACCCCCGGGCCCTGAGACTCTTGGTTCCTTACAGTCGAAGCACCCGTCCCCGTCCCGCCCTTTAGTTTTTCCTCGGGAGCCCGATAATTCCATTCAAGCCTTAACTGTCAACATGGAGGAAGTAGTTCAATCGCTAAGGGATGTTCCACAATGGGTCAGCTTCTGGTTTGGACGGAATTAGACCGGCTCATTTAAAAGAGTTGACTGCGAGCTCCGCTGGCGATAACGGACAACGTTTGTTAGAATGTCTAACGAAACTCTGTAACTTTTTACTCAGTGGACAACTAAACCCAGAAGTCTGTCCGTATATCTATGGAGTGTCTTTGTGCGCTTTGACTAAAAAAATGGAGCTCATGCTGGACCCTGGGGATCCCCACTGGACTTAATTTTTCAGTTTTCAGTTTTCAGTTTTCAGTTTTTAGATTTCAGTTTTCAGTTTTCAGTTTATTGAGTATTGATGTTTAAATTTTACATTGCTAGCTACCAAGCCAGTCTAGTTTATAAAAAATAAAAAAAATAGTTCCTAGTTTGCTCACCTAGCGCCACTGTCAATGTAAAACTCTTCTTGTGAAACCTTATAGAAATACCAGTCGCGAATAAATACGTTCTTTAGAATTTCCTGCATTTTATTAAGAAAGCTGTCGATATCCTGTGATATTCAATACAGTTTTCAGTTTTCAGTTTTCAGATTTCAGATTTCAGTTTTCAGATTTCAGTTTTCAGTTTTCAGTTTTCAGTTTCAGTTTCAGTTTCAGTTTCAGTTTCAGTTTCAGTTTTCAGTTTTCTGTTTCTGTTTCAGTTTCAGTTTCAGTTTCAGTTTCTTGACTGAACAGTTTCAGCTTCTGAACTGAAAGTTCGTTTTTAAGTTTTATGTTTGTTGCCTAGCAGCAAAGGGTGTATTGTTTTTAATTTGACGTATGACTGTCAAAAAAGGTCACTGAACTACTGCTGTGTTAGCATTTGTAACTAATTTTACTAACTACTAAAATCAACGAAAGGACGGATGTGCTATTTTGCTGTGTTTATTATTTTATAATAGTACATTACTTACCAAGGACTGTAAAAGAAAGAAAGCCCGAAATCGCAGGTATTTGTGACCCGAGCCGCAGGCGAGGGTTGTAAATATGCGATAGAGGGCTTTCTTTTTTACTGCCCGTGGTGAGTACACAATTTTACGTCTCCATCTGGCCATAATGCGAGTTTTACCGTACGCGTAGCGTGCGGCAAAACTTACGTTATGGCCAGGTGTGACGTAAACAAAATTAATTGGTTTCATTATAGTACACGTATTAACATAACGAATTAAATAACTCATTAGAGAAGATATCACAATATAAGTCACTTAGATAATGACTATCGTAATATTCGTCGTCCCAGGTATAGGACAATGTTATCCTGCAGTCATCGCAATATCCTTTTAACATAATATTTTCGTCAGAGAGCGATATCTCAATATCTGGTAAAGACTGTAAAAACAGTTGCTTCGCTATTAACTGTGGCAAGTTGAGCCGAAATATTTTTGATTTTATGATTTCCATCTGAAAGAATGTATATACATGAAGTTTCTGTTTTATTTTATTTACATTTAAAGCTTACTTTCGCCATTATGGAAAAATCGGACTCCTCTTCTACATAACGTGTTGTATATTCCCTTAAACAATCCACTATTATGTTAAATGTGCTAGCGTATAAACTAAGCGTTTGTCGATTCCGAGTAACATAACATTAGACATTATGATTTATTAGGTATGAGCTATCTTTAAATTATACAATAATATTATACAATTTATACGCTAGCACATTTAACATAATAGTGAATTGTTTAAGGGAATATACAACACGTTATGTAGAAGAGGAGTCCGATTTTTCCATAATGGCGAAAGTAAGTTTTAAATGTAAATAAAAAAAAAAAACGGAAACTTCATGTATATACATTCTTTCAGATGGAAATCATAAAATCAAAAATATTTGGGCTCAACTTGCCACGGTTAATAGCGAAGCAACTGTTTTTACAGTCTTTACCAGTATTGAGATATCGCTCTCTGACGAAAATGTTATGTTAAAAGGATATTGCGATGACTGCAGGATAACATTGTCCTATACCTGGGACGACGAATATTACGATAGTCATTATCTAAGTGACTTATATTGTGATATCTGCTCTAATGAGTTATTTAATTCGTTATGTTAATACGTGTACTATAATGAAACCAATTAATTTTGTTTACGTCACACCTGGCCATAACGTAAGTTTTGCCGCACGCTACGCGTACGGTAAAACTCGCATTATGGCCAGATGGAGACGTAAAATTGTGTACTCACCACGGGCAGTAAAAAAGAAAGCCCTCTATCGCATATTTACAACCCTCGCCTGCGGCTCGGGTCACAAATACCTGCGATTTCGGGCTTTCTTTCTTTTACAGTCCTTGGTAAGTAATGTACTATTATAAAATAATAAACACAGCAAAATAGCACATCCGTCGTTTCGTTGATTTAGTAGTTAGTAAAATTAGTTACAAATGCTAACACAGCAGTAGTTCAGTGACCTTTTTTGACAGTCATACGTCAAATTAAAAACAATACACCCTTTGCTGCTAGGCAACAAACATAAAACTTAAAAACGAACTTTCAGTTCAGAAGCCTACTCTTGATACTTGAATACTTTCGTTAGTTTTTTTTTTTACAGTATGTTGCACCAAATATAATCAATTGATTTTTTGTATGCTAGTAGCTAATACTATAAGCAATTTACGTGATTTTTTTCATAATTGTACTTTCAAAAAAACGTGTTGGAAAGAGCTGTCAAAAAATAAATTGACATTTATTTCTTTTATTTTTCACGTATAAAATATTAATAAAATTATAGGGTATACTCCCACTCAAACTACGTAGCTGTGATTTTGTTTCAACGCTTTAGCTGCTATGGATTAGGAGATATACGAGTTTGAAAAAATTGTTAAAAAAATACATTTTTGACATTATCTCTGAGACAGTTCAAGATAGAGGGCTGAAAGTTGGAGTGATTACTAGTTATGAGGCGACAAACAATTGACATTTACTAATTCAACTTTTCCTCACAGGGGCCACACGTCCTTCCTTAGCCTGCTAAACCCTTTATCTACAGATGTAGTGAATAATCCTTTCCTTTCGTATTTTCTCGGAAATGTTCGTTTTTGTCTTACTACTTCACTCGCACTCAGTACCCATCGAGACAACGTAGGGAACGGTCGCATTGCAAGAGGAAGTATCTATATAGAGTAGTTAATACCACAGAAATATTTTGTTGATATTTATGTTAGATTTTGTGATAAACTTCATAGACTCGTGTATTAATGCAGGCCACCTATATTTTGATAGACTTTTTATATGTCACTCTTGTCTGTCATTTTTGTAAATAATAAACATTGATTTTATTCGATCCACATTAACAATTTATAACAGACATGCCGAAAGCACTAAGAAAAGGGAAACGTTTAGATCGGCAAGCCTGCGAAGTTATTTTCAATATTTATTTATATTTCTTAACTGAAAATGATAAATTCAAACATACCAACTATACTGCTTACTTTTGTAAAGTCCAAAAACGAGTTTCGGAGGCCAGTGGAATTTCTCAACGAACAGTAAATAAAATATTGCAAAAAGAATACATAAATCAATCTACCTCCAATAGTCCGAAGTCGGCAAAGTTGGGTAGACCAAATAAATTATTTTGTCTAGGTCTTGACGATTTTGACTACAACGTTATACGCCGATTAGTGTATAATTTCCATTTGATATACAAACAAGTACCTACAATTAAAGCCCTGAAGTCCAAGTTATCCGAAGCCATAAATTTTAAGGGATGTGACTTTACGCTAAGAAAAATTCTTAGAAAAATGGGATTTCGGTATAAAAAAGTTGAAAACAACAGAAAATTACTTATCGAGAAAGATGATGTTCGTTTAAAAAGAGTAAAGTTTTTAACCGCGATAAAAAAGTACAGATTGCAAGGGAGAGAGATTGTTTATATGGATGAAACATACATCCATACCTCACATTTGGCAGGTAAAAGCTGGGCTGACTCGTCAGAAAACGGAGTGAAACAGTTAATTTCTAAAGGACAACGTCTTATAATAGTGCACGCTGGTAGTAGAAAGGGGTTTATACCTGGGGCATTGTTAATGTATCAGTCTACTGATAAAACAGGTGACTATCACAACGCGATGAACAATGAAAACTATGAAAAATGGCTTCGTAATCAACTCATTCCAAACTTAGCTCCACATTCGGTACTAGTAGTAGATAATGCTGCATATAATAATAAGTACGTAGAAAAACCTCCTAATTCAAATACCCGTAAGCAAGACATGATTGATTGGCTATCACATACATAACGTTCCGATTGATCCGTCATTAACAAAACTTGAAATATATGAAATTATTTGCAAGTACAACCAAGACTTTGTAGAATACTCTATAGATAAACTTATGAACGAATATGGACACAGCGTACTAAGATTGCCACCATATCATCCTGATTTCAATCCGATTGAAAACATATGGTCTCAAATAAAGGGATACGTATCCAAAAGAAACATCAGTATGAATATGACTACTGTGAAACAATTGGTACAGGAAAAGGTTAATATGATTGGTTCCGATGTTTGGGCCAAAGTATGTGACCACGCCATCAAATGCGAAAACGAGTACCGAAAACACGAACCTGAGTTGGAAAATTATATGGCTAGTTTTGTAATCACCGTTCATGAAAACTCTGACGATGATACACCAGAAAATAGTTCTGATTCTGACTGTGATATGGAAGTTGGAAGTATTGTTTCGCATCACACTGTCCACCCCGCTCCTCCTCCTCTTATCCCGCTGTCATAATCGAAGTCGTTCATCCAATCAGAAAATCATATTTATTTATATTAATTTCTCTGCTGGTTTGTTTTGTTTTATGTTGAGGTGTCTTTTTTGTTATGTCATAGTATTTTTAATTAATTACAAAAATTTATTGTTATAAAAAAGGTCTGCAAAATCCTACTGTAGTTTTGACTTATAGTTAGTTGGGGTTCCAATCCTTATAGAATCATTAGATCATCCCAACCGGAATTTGGTTTTTATCAGTGCGTTTTATTGAAATAAAACGTCCTCGGTAACTAGTTATATTTTTGTTTACCTAACGAATTCTTTATATGATAGAATCGTGGTGGTTTTAACATCTCAGTGTAATATACGTCAAACGGGCAGTTTGACATTTGACATTGATAATTAAAGTATGCGATTTATTTGATACCTACACGTAATTTAATAATACAGTAATTCATAGACACATCGGCACCATTCGGGTGTTATCGTTGTTCCGAGTTTTGCCGATAGGAAAGGATTATTCACTACATCTGTACACCTATATCATAAATCCTCTATTCTGCGTTCGGAAACCGTGTGTAATTATTGCAATCAGCATTATCGTCGTCTAGTACCCACAACACAAGCCTTATTGAGCTTACTGTGGGACTAGGTTGATTTGTGTAAAATTGTCCCATAATATTTATTTATTTAACTAAAACTAAAACTTAAACTGAAACTGAAAACTGAAAACTGAAACTGAAACGGAAAACTAAAAACTGAAAACTGCAAACTGAAAACTGGGACTGAAACTGAAACTGAAAACTGAAACTGATAACTGAAAACTGAAACAGAAACCTGAAAACTGAAAACTGAAACTGAAACTGAAACTGAAACTGAAACTGAAACTGAAACCTGAAAACTGAAAATTTAAAACTGAAAACTGAAAACTGAAAACTGAAATTGAAACTGAAACTGAAACTGAAAACTGAAAACTGAAAACTGAAAACTGAAACTGAAACTGAAACTGAAGCTGAAGCTGAAGCTGAAACTGAAACTGAAACTGAAAACTGAAAATTGAAAACTGAAAACTGAAGAGTGAAAAGTGAAAAGTGAAAAGTGAAAAGTGAAACTGAAACTGAAACTGAAACTGAAACAGAAAACTGAAACTGAAACAGGAAACTGAAAACTGAAAACTGAAAACTGAACACTGAAAACTGAAAACTGAAAAGTGAAACTGAAACTGAAACAGAAACAGAAACAGAAACTGAAACTGAAACTGAAACTGAAACTGAAAACTGAAACTGAAACTGAAAACTGAAAACTGAAAACTGAAAACTGAAACTGAAACCGAAACCGAAACTGAAACTGAAACTGAAAACTAAAAACTGAAAACTGGAACTGAAACTGAAACTGAAACTGAAAACTGAAAACTGAAAACTGAAAACTGAAAACTGAAAACTGGAAACTGAAAACTGAAAAGTGAAAAGTGAAAAGTGAAAACTGAAAAGTGAAAAGTGAAAAGTGAAAAGTGAAAAGCGAAACTGAAACTGAATACTGAAAACTGAAAACTGAAAACTGAAACCTGAAACCTGAAAACTGAAACTGAAACTGAAACTGAAACTGAAACTGAAACAGAAAACTGAAACTGAAACAGAAACTGAAACTGAAACCTGAAACCTGAAAACTGAAACTGAAACTGAAACTGAAACTGAAACTGAAACAGAAAACTGAAACTGAAACTGAAACTGAAACTGAAACCTGAAACCTGAAAACTGAAACTGAAACTGAAACTGAAACTGAAACTGAAACTGAAACTGAAACTGAAACTGAAACTGAAACTGAAACTGAAACTGAAACTGAAACTGAAACTGAAACTGAAACTGAAACTGAAACTGAAACTGAAACTGAAACTGAAACTGAAACGGAAACAGAAACAGAAACAGAAACAGAAACAGAAACAGAAAAAGAAACAGAAACAGAAAACTGAAACTGAAACTGAATACTGAAAACTGAAAACTGAAAACTGAATACTGAAACCTGAAAACTAAAAACTGAAACTGAAACTGAAACTGAAACTGAAACAGAAAACTGAAACTGAAACTGAAACCTAAAACCTGAAAACTGAAACTGAAACTGAAACTGAAACTGAAAACTGGAAACTGAAAACTGAAAACTGAAAACTGAAAACTGAAACTGAAACTGAAACTGAAACGGAAAACTAAAAACTGAAAACTGCAAACTGAAAACTGGGACTGAAACTGAAACTGAAAACTGAAACTGATAACTGAAAACTGAAACAGAAACCTGAAAACTGAAAACTGAAACTGAAACTGAAAACTGAAAACTGAAAACTGAAAATTTAAAACTGAAAACTGAAAACTGAAAACTGAAATTGAAACTGAAACTGAAAACTGAAAACTGAAAACTGAAAACTGAAACTGAAACTGAAACTGAAACTGAAGCTGAAGCTGAAGCTGAAACTGAAACTGAAACTGAAAACTGAAAATTGAAAACTGAAAACTGAAAAGTGAAAAGTGAAAAGTGAAAAGTGAAAAGTGAAAAGTGAAACTGAAACTGAAACTGAAACAGAAAACTGAAACTGAAACAGGAAACTGAAAACTGAAAACTGAAAACTGAAAACTGAAAACTGAAAAGTGAAACTGAAACTGAAACTGAAACAGAAACAGAAACTGAAACTGAAACTGAAACTAAATAAAATATTGCAAAAAGAATACATAAATCAATCTACCTCCAATAGTCCGAAGTCGGCAAAGTTGGGTAGACCAAATAAATTATTTAGTCTAGGTCTTGACGGGTCTAGGTCTTGGAAAGTGAAAACTGAAAACTGAAACCGGAAACCTGAAAACTGAAAACTGAAAACTGAAAACTGAAACTGAAACTGACACTGAAACTGAAACTGAAACTGAAACTGAAAACTGAAACTGAAAACTGAAAACTGAAAACTGAATCATGGATACTGAAAACTGAAAACTGAAAACTGAAAACTGAAAACTGAAACTGAAACTGAAAGTGAAACACAAACAGAAACAGAAACTGAAACTGAAACTGAAACTGAAACTGAAACTGAAAACTTAAACTGAAACTGAAACTGAAAACTGAAACTGAAACTGAAACTGAAACTGACACTGAAACAGAAACAGAAACAGAAGCAGAAAACTGAAAACTGAAAACTGAAACTGAAACTGAAAACTGAAAACTGAAAACTGAATCATGGATACTGAAAACTGAATACTGAAACCTGAAACATGAAAACTGAAAACTGAAAACTGAAAACTGAAAACTGAAAAGTGAAACTGAAACTGAAACACAAACAGAAACTGAAACTGAAACTGAAAACTGTAACTGAAACTGAAACTGAAAACTGAAAACTGAAAACTGAAAACTGAAACTGAAACTGAAACTGAAAACTGAAACTGAAACTGAAACTGAAACTGACACTGAAACAGAAACAGAAACAGAAGCAGAAAACTGAAACCTGAAAACTGAAACTGAAACTGAAACTGAAACTGAAACTGATTCCTGAAAACTGAAAAGTGAAAAGTGAAAAGTGAAAAGTGAAAAGTGAAAAGTGAAGAGTGAAAAGTGAAAAGTGAAAAGTGAAACTGAAACTGAAACTGAAACTGAAACTGAAACTGAAACTGAAACTGAAACTGAAAACTTAAACTGAAACTGAAACTGAAAACTGAAACTGAAACTGAAACTGAAACTGACACTGAAACAGAAACAGAAACAGAAGCAGAAAACTGAAAACTGAAAACTGAAACTGAAACTGAAAACTGAAAACTGAAAACTGAATCATGGATACTGAAAACTGAATACTGAAACCTGAAACATGAAAACTGAAAACTGAAAACTGAAAACTGAAAACTGAAAACTGAAAAGTGAAACTGAAACTGAAACACAAACAGAAACTGAAACTGAAACTGAAAACTGAAACTGAAACTGAAACTGAAAACTGAAAACTGAAAACTGAAACTGAAACTGAAACTGAAACTGAAAACTGAAACTGAAACTGAAACTGAAACTGACACTGAAACAGAAACAGAAACAGAAGCAGAAAACTGAAACCTGAAAACTGAAACTGAAACTGAAACTGAAACTGAAACTGATTCCTGAAAACTGAAAAGTGAAAAGTGAAAAGTGAAAAGTGAAAAGTGAAAAGTGAAAAGTGAAGAGTGAAAAGTGAAAAGTGAAAAGTGAAACTGAAACTGAAACTGAAACTGAAACTGAAACTGAAACTGAAACAGAAAACTGAAAAGTGAAAACTGAAACTGAAACTGAAACTGAACCTGAATACTGAAAACTGAAAACTGAATACTGAAACCTGAAACCTGAAAACTGAAACTGAAACTGAAACTGAAACTGAAACAGAAACAGAAAACTGAAAAGTGAAAACTGAAACTGAAACTGAACCTGAATACTGAAAACTGAAACCTGAAACCTGAAAACTGAAACTGAAACTGAAACTGAAACAGAAAACTGAAATTGAAACTGAAACTGAAACTGAAACCTGAAACTGAAACTGAAACTGAAACTGAAACTGAAACTGAAACAGAAAACTGAAACTGAAACTGAAACTGAAACAGAAAACTGAAACTGAAACTGAAACCTGAAACCTGAAAACTGAAACTGAAACTGAAACTGAAACTGAAACTGAAACTGAAACTGAAACTGAAACTGAAACAGAAATCTGTTTCTGTTTCAGTTTCACTTTTCACTTTTCACTTTTCACTTTCCAGTTTTCAGTTTTCAGTTTCCAGTATTCAGTTTTCAGTTTTCATTTTTCAGGTTTCAGTTTCAGTTTCAGTTTCAGTTTCAGTTTCAGTTTCAGTTTCAGTTTTCAGTTTTCAGTTTTCAGTTTTCAGTTTTCAGATTTCAGTTTCAGTTTCAGTTTCAGTTTTCAGTTTTCAGTTTAAGTTTTCAGTTTTCAGTTTTTCAGTTTTCAGTTTCAGTTTAAAAGTGGAGCTCATGCTGGACCCTGGGGATCCCCACTGGACTTAATTTTTCAGGTTTCAGTTTTCAGTTTTCAGTTTACAGTTTACAGTTTTCAGTTTTCAGTTTTCAGTTTTCAGTTTTCAATATTCAGTATTCAGTTTCAGTTTCAATTTCAGTTTCAGTTTTCAGTTTTCTGCTTCTGTTTCTGTTTCTGTTTCAGTGTCAGTTTCAGTTTCAGTTTCAGTTTCAAATTTCAGTTTCAGTTTCATTTTCAGTTTCAGTTTCAGTTTCAGTTTCAGTTTTCAGTTTTCAGTTTTCAGTTTTCAGTTTCAGATTCAGTTTTCAGTTTCAGTTTCAGTTTCAGTTTCAGTTTCAGTTTCTGTTTCAGATTCAGTTTTCAGTTTCAGTTTCAGTTTCAGTTTTCAGTTTTCAGTTTCAGATTCAGTTTTCAGTTTCAGTTTCAGTTTCAGTTTCAGTTTCTGTTTCTGTTTGTGTTTCAGTTTCACTTTTCAGTTTTCAGTTTTCAGTTTTCAGTTTTCAGTTTTCATGTTTCAGGTTTCAGTATTCAGTTTTCACTTTCCAAGACCTAGACCCGTCAAGACCTAGACAAAATAATTTATTTGGTCTACCCAACTTTGCCGACTTCGGACTATTGGAGCTAGATTGATTTATGTATTCTTTTTGCAATATTTTATTTACTGTTCGTTGAGAAATTCCACTGGCCTCCGAAACTCGTTTTTGGACTTTACAAAAGTAAGCAGTATAGTTGGTATGTTTGAATTTATTTTCAGTTTCAGTTTCAGTTTCAGTTTCAGTTTCAGTTTTCAGGTTTCAGTTTCAGTTTCAGTTTCAGTTTTCAGGTTTCAGTTTCAGTTTCAGTTTCAGTTTCAGTTTCAGTTTTCAGTTTTCAGTTTTCAGTTTTCAGTTTTCAGTTTTCAGTTTCCAGGTTTCAGTTTCAGTTTCAGTTTCAGTTTTCAGGTTTCAGGTTTCAGGTTTCAGTTTCAGTTTCAGTTTCAGTTTTCTGTTTCAGTTTCAGTTTCAGTTTCAGTTTCAGTTTTCAGTTTTCAGGTTTCAGTATTCAGTTTTCAGTTTTCAGTTTTCAGTATTCAGTTTCAGTTTTCACTTTTCAGTTTTCTGTTTCTGTTTCTGTTTCTGTTTCTGTTTCTGTTTCAGTTTCAGTTTCAGTTTCAGTTTCAGTTTCAGTTTTAGTTTCAGTTTTCAGGTTTCAGGTTTCAGTTTCAGTTTCAGTTTTCTGTTTCAGTTTCAGTTTCAGTTTCAGTTTTCAGGTTTCAGGTTTCAGTTTCAGTTTCAGTTTTCTGTTTCAGTTTCAGTTTCAGTTTCAGTTTTCAGGTTTCAGGTTTCAGTTTTCAGTTTTCAGTTTTCAGTATTCAGGTTCTGCCCGTTTGACGTATATTACACTGAGATGTTAAAACCACCACGATTCTATCATATAAAGAATTCGTTAGGTAAACAAAAATATAACTTCAATAAAACGCACTGATAAAAACCAAATTCCGGTTGGGATGATCTAATGATTCTATAAGGATTGGAACCCCAAAAGTCTAACTATAAGTCAAAACTACAGTAGGATTTTGCAGACCTTTTTTATAACAATAAATTTTTGTAATTAATTAAAAATACTATGACATAACAAAAAAAGACACCTCAACATAAAACAAAACAAACCAGCAGAGAAATTAATATAAATAAATATGATTTTCTGATTGGATGAACGACTTCGATTATGACAGCGGGATAAGAGGAGGAGGAGCGGGGTGGACAGTGTGATGCGAAACAATACTTTCAACTTCCATATCACAGTCAGAATCAGAACTATTTTCTGGTGTATCATCGTCAGAGTTTTCATGAACGGTGATTACAAAACTAGCCATATAATTTTCCAACTCAGGTTCGTGTTTTCGGTACTCGTTTTCGCATTTGATGGCGTGGTCACATACTTTGGCCCAAACATCGGAACCAATCATATTAACCTTTTCCTGTACCAATTGTTTCACAGTAGTCATATTCCTACTGATGTTTCTTTTGGATACGTATCCCTTTATTTGAGACCATATGTTTTCAATCGGATTGAAATCAGGATGATATGGTGGCAATCTTAGTACGCTGTGTCCATATTCGTTCATAAGTTTATCTATAGAGTATTCTACAAAGTCTTGGTTGTACTTGCAAATAATTTCATATATTTCAAGTTTTGTTAATGACGGATCAATCGGAACGTTATGTATGTGATAGCCAATCAATCATGTCTTGCTTACGGGTATTTGAATTAGGAGGTTTTTCTACAGACTTATTATTATATGCAGCATTATCTACTACTAGTACCGAATGTGGAGCTAAGTTTGGAATGAGTTGATTACGAAGCCATTTTTCATAGTTTTCATTGTTCATCGCGTTGTGATAGTCACCTGTTTTATCAGTAGACTGATACATTAACAATGCCCCAGGTATAAACCCCTTTCTACTACCAGCGTGCACTATTATAAGACGTTGTCCTTTAGAAATTAACTGTTTCACTCCGTTTTCTGACGAGTCAGCCCAGCTTTTACCTGCCAAATGTGAGGTATGGATGTATGTTTCATCCATATAAACAATCTCTCTCCCTTGCAATCTGTACTTTTTTATCGCGGCTAAAAACTTTACTCTTTTTAAACGAACATCATCTTTCTCGATAAGTTAATTTCCATTTGATATACAAACAAGTACCTACAATTAAAGCCCTGAAGTCCAAGTTATCCGAAGCCATAAATTTTAAGGGATGTGACTTTACGCTAAGAAAAATTCTTAGAAAAATGGGATTTCGGTATAAAAAAGTTGAAAACAACAGAAAATTACTTATCGAGAAAGATGATGTTCGTTTAAAAAGAGTAAAGTTTTTAGCCGCGATAAAAAAGTACAGATTGCAAGGGAGAGAGATTGTTTATATGGATGAAACATACATCCATACCTCACATTTGGCAGGTAAAAGCTGGGCTGACTCGTCAGAAAACGGAGTGAAACAGTTAATTTCTAAAGGACAACGTCTTATAATAGTGCACGCTGGTAGTAGAAAGGGGTTTATACCTGGGGCATTGTTAATGTATCAGTCTACTGATAAAACAGGTGACTATCACAACGCGATGAACAATGAAAACTATGAAAAATGGCTTCGTAATCAACTCATTCCAAACTTAGCTCCACATTCGGTACTAGTAGTAGATAATGCTGCATATAATAATAAGTACGTAGAAAAACCTCCTAATTCAAATACCCGTAAGCAAGACATGATTGATTGGCTATCACATACATAACGTTCCGATTGATCCGTCATTAACAAAACTTGAAATATATGAAATTATTTGCAAGTACAACCAAGACTTTGTAGAATACTCTATAGATAAACTTATGAACGAATATGGACACAGCGTACTAAGATTGCCACCATATCATCCTGATTTCAATCCGATTGAAAACATATGGTCTCAAATAAAGGGATACGTATCCAAAAGAAACATCAGTATGAATATGACTACTGTGAAACAATTGGTACAGGAAAAGGTTAATATGATTGGTTCCGATGTTTGGGCCAAAGTATGTGACCACGCCATCAAATGCGAAAACGAGTACCGAAAACACGAACCTGAGTTGGAAAATTATATGGCTAGTTTTGTAATCACCGTTCATGAAAACTCTGACGATGATACACCAGAAAATAGTTCTGATTCTGACTGTGATATGGAAGTTGGAAGTATTGTTTCGCATCACACTGTCCACCCCGCTCCTCCTCCTCTTATCCCGCTGTCATAATCGAAGTCGTTCATCCAATCAGAAAATCATATTTATTTATATTAATTTCTCTGCTGGTTTGTTTTGTTTTATGTTGAGGTGTCTTTTTTGTTATGTCATAGTATTTTTAATTAATTACAAAAATTTATTGTTATAAAAAAGGTCTGCAAAATCCTACTGTAGTTTTGACTTATAGTTAGACTTTTGGGGTTCCAATCCTTATAGAATCATTAGATCATCCCAACCGGAATTTGGTTTTTATCAGTGCGTTTTATTGAAATAAAACGTCCTCGGTAACTAGTTATATTTTTGTTTACCTAACGAATTCTTTATATGATAGAATCGTGGTGGTTTTAACATCTCAGTGTAATATACGTCAAACGGGCAGTTTGACATTTGACATTGATAATTAAAGTATGCGATTTATTTGATACCTACACGTAATTTAATAATACAGTAATTCATAGACACATCGGCACCATTCGGGTGTTATCGTTGTTCCGAGTTTTGCCGATAGGAAAGGATTATTCACTACATCTGTACACCTATATCATAAATCCTCTATTCTGCGTTCGGAAACCGTGTGTAATTATTGCAATCAGCATTATCGTCGTCTAGTACCCACAACACAAGCCTTATTGAGCTTACTGTGGGACTAGGTTGATTTGTGTAAAATTGTCCCATAATATTTATTTATTTAACTAAAACTAAAACTTAAACTGAAACTGAAAACTGAAAACTGAAACTGAAACTGAAACTGAAACGGAAAACTAAAAACTGAAAACTGCAAACTGAAAACTGGGACTGAAACTGAAACTGAAAACTGAAACTGATAACTGAAAACTGAAACAGAAACCTGAAAACTGAAAACTGAAACTGAAACTGAAACTGAAACTGAAAACTGAAAACTGAAAATTTAAAACTGAAAACTGAAAACTGAAATTGAAACTGAAACTGAAACTGAAAACTGAAAACTGAAAACTGAAAACTGAAACTGAAACTGAAACTGAAGCTGAAGCTGAAGCTGAAACTGAAACTGAAAACTGAAAATTGAAAACTGAAAACTGAAGAGTGAAAAGTGAAAAGTGAAAAGTGAAAAGTGAAACTGAAACTGAAACTGAAACTGAAACAGAAAACTGAAACTGAAACAGGAAACTGAAAACTGAAAACTGAAAACTGAACACTGAAAACTGAAAACTGAAAAGTGAAACTGAAACTGAAACAGAAACAGAAACAGAAACTGAAACTGAAACTGAAACTGAAAACTGAAACTGAAAACTGAAAACTGAAAACTGAAAACTGAAACTGAAACCGAAACTGAAACTGAAACTGAAACTGAAAACTAAAAACTGAAAACTGGACATGAAACTGAAACTGAAACTGAAAACTGAAAACTGAAAACTGAAAACTGAAAACTGAAAACTGGAAACTGAAAACTGAAAAGTGAAAAGTGAAAAGTGAAAACTGAAAAGTGAAAAGTGAAAAGTGAAAAGTGAAAAGCGAAACTGAAACTGAATACTGAAAACTGAAAACTGAAAACTGAAACCTGAAACCTGAAAACTGAAACTGAAACTGAAACTGAAACTGAAACTGAAACTGAAACAGAAAACTGAAACTGAAACAGAAACTGAAACTGAAACCTGAAACCTGAAAACTGAAACTGAAACTGAAACTGAAACTGAAACAGAAAACTGAAACTGAAACTGAAACTGAAACTGAAACCTGAAACCTGAAAACTGAAACTGAAACTGAAACTGAAACTGAAACTGAAACTGAAACTGAAACTGAAACTGAAACTGAAACTGAAACTGAAACTGAAACTGAAACTGAAACTGAAACTGAAACTGAAACTGAAACTGAAACTGAAACTGAAACGGAAACGGAAACGGAAACAGAAACAGAAACAGAAACAGAAACAGAAACAGAAAAAGAAACAGAAACAGAAAACTGAAACTGAAACTGAAACTGAATACTGAAAACTGAAAACTGAAAACTGAATACTGAAACCTGAAAACTAAAAACTGAAACTGAAACTGAAACTGAAACTGAAACAGAAAACTGAAACTGAAACTGAAAACTGAAAACTGAAAACTGAAACTGAAACTGAAACTGAAACGGAAAACTAAAAACTGAAAACTGCAAACTGAAAACTGGGACTGAAACTGAAACTGAAAACTGAAACTGATAACTGAAAACTGAAACAGAAACCTGAAAACTGAAAACTGAAACTGAAACTGAAAACTGAAAACTGAAAACTGAAAATTTAAAACTGAAAACTGAAAACTGAAAACTGAAATTGAAACTGAAACTGAAAACTGAAAACTGAAAACTGAAACTGAAACTGAAGCTGAAGCTGAAGCTGAAACTGAAACTGAAACTGAAAACTGAAAATTGAAAACTGAAAACTGAAAAGTGAAAAGTGAAAAGTGAAAAGTGAAAAGTGAAACTGAAACTGAAACTGAAACAGAAAACTGAAACTGAAACAGGAAACTGAAAACTGAAAACTGAAAACTGAAAACTGAAAACTGAAAACTGAAAAGTGAAACTGAAACTGAAACTGAAACAGAAACAGAAACTGAAACTGAAACTGAAACTGAAACTAAATAAAATATTGCAAAAAGAATACATAAATCAATCTACCTCCAATAGTCCGAAGTCGGCAAAGTTGGGTAGACCAAATAAATTATTTAGTCTAGGTCTTGACGGGTCTAGGTCTTGGAAAGTGAAAACTGAAAACTGAAACCGGAAACCTGAAAACTGAAAACTGAAAACTGAAAACTGAAACTGAAACTGACACTGAAACTGAAACTGAAACTGAAACTGAAAACTGAAACTGAAAACTGAAAACTGAAAACTGAATCATGGATACTGAAAACTGAATACTGAAACATGAAAACTGAAAACTGAAAACTGAAAACTGAAAACTGAAAACTGAAACTGAAACTGAAAGTGAAACACAAACAGAAACAGAAACTGAAACTGAAACTGAAACTGAAACTGAAACTGAAACTGAAAACTTAAACTGAAACTGAAACTGAAAACTGAAACTGAAACTGAAACTGAAACTGACACTGAAACAGAAACAGAAACAGAAGCAGAAAACTGAAAACTGAAAACTGAAACTGAAACTGAAAACTGAAAACTTAAAACTGAATCATGGATACTGAAAACTGAATACTGAAACCTGAAACATGAAAACTGAAAACTGAAAACTGAAAACTGAAAACTGAAAAGTGAAACTGAAACTGAAACACAAACAGAAACTGAAACTGAAACTGAAAACTGAAACTGAAACTGAAAACTGAAAACTGAAAACTGAAAACTGAAACTGAAACTGAAACTGAAACTGAAAACTGAAACTGAAACTGAAACTGAAACTGACACTGAAACAGAAACAGAAACAGAAGCAGAAAACTGAAACCTGAAAACTGAAACTGAAACTGAAACTGAAACTGAAACTGATTCCTGAAAACTGAAAAGTGAAAAGTGAAAAGTGAAAAGTGAAAAGTGAAAAGTGAAGAGTGAAAAGTGAAAAGTGAAAAGTGAAACTGAAACTGAAACTGAAACTGAAACTGAAACTGAAACTGAAACTGAAACTGAAAACTTAAACTGAAACTGAAACTGAAAACTGAAACTGAAACTGAAACTGAAACTGACACTGAAACAGAAACAGAAACAGAAGCAGAAAACTGAAAACTGAAAACTGAAACTGAAACTGAAAACTGAAAACTGAAAACTGAATCATGGATACTGAAAACTGAATACTGAAACCTGAAACATGAAAACTGAAAACTGAAAACTGAAAACTGAAAACTGAAAACTGAAAAGTGAAACTGAAACTGAAACACAAACAGAAACTGAAACTGAAACTGAAACTGAAAACTGAAACTGAAACTGAAACTGAAAACTGAAAACTGAAAACTGAAAACTGAAACTGAAACTGAAACTGAAACTGAAAACTGAAACTGAAACTGAAACTGAAACTGACACTGAAACAGAAACAGAAACAGAAGCAGAAAACTGAAACCTGAAAACTGAAACTGAAACTGAAACTGAAACTGAAACTGATTCCTGAAAACTGAAAAGTGAACAGTGAAAAGTGAAAAGTGAAAAGTGAAAAGTGAAAAGTGAAGAGTGAAAAGTGAAAAGTGAAAAGTGAAACTGAAACTGAAACTGAAACTGAAACTGAAACTGAAACTGAAACAGAAAACTGAAAAGTGAAAACTGAAACTGAAACTGAAACTGAACCTGAATACTGAAACTTGAAAACTGAATACTGAAACCTGAAACCTGAAAACTGAAACTGAAACTGAAACTGAAACTGAAACTGAAACAGAAACAGAAAACTGAAAAGTGAAAACTGAAACTGAAACTGAACCTGAATACTGAAAACTGAAACCTGAAACCTGAAAACTGAAACTGAAACTGAAACTGAAACAGAAAACTGAAATTGAAACTGAAACTGAAACTGAAACCTGAAACTGAAACTGAAACTGAAACTGAAACTGAAACAGAAAACTGAAACTGAAACTGAAACTGAAACAGAAAACTGAAACTGAAACTGAAACCTGAAACCTGAAAACTGAAACTGAAACTGAAACTGAAACTGAAACTGAAACTGAAACTGAAACTGAAACTGAAACAGAAATCTGTTTCTGTTTCAGTTTCACTTTTCACTTTTCACTTTTCACTTTCCAGTTTTCAGTTTTCAGTTTCCAGTATTCAGTTTTCAGTTTTCATTTTTCAGGTTTCAGTTTCAGTTTCAGTTTCAGTTTCAGTTTCAGTTTCAGTTTCAGTTTTCAGTTTTCAGTTTTCAGTTTTCAGTTTTCAGGTTTCAGTTTCAGTTTCAGTTTCAGTTTCAGTTTTCAGTTTTCAGTTTAAGTTTTCAGTTTTCAGTTTTTCAGTTTTCAGTTTCAGTTTAAAAGTGGAGCTCATGCTGGACCCTGGGGATCCCCACTGGACTTAATTTTTCAGGTTTCAGTTTTCAGTTTTCAGTTTACAGTTTACAGTTTTCAGTTTTCAGTTTTCAGTTTTCAGTTTTCAATATTCAGTATTCAGTTTCAGTTTCAGTTTCAGTTTCAGTTTTCAGTTTTCTGCTTCTGTTTCTGTTTCTGTTTCAGTGTCAGTTTCAGTTTCAGTTTCAGTTTCAGTTTTCAGTTTCAGTTTCATTTTCAGTTTCAGTTTCAGTTTCAGTTTCAGTTTTCAGTTTTCAGTTTTCAGTTCTCAGTTTCAGATTCAGTTTTCAGTTTCAGTTTCAGTTTCAGTTTCAGTTTCAGTTTCTGTTTCAGATTCAGTTTTCAGTTTCAGTTTCAGTTTCAGTTTTCAGTTTTCAGTTTCAGATTCAGTTTTCAGTTTCAGTTTCAGTTTCAGTTTCTGTTTCTGTTTGTGTTTCAGTTTCAGTTTCACTTTTCAGTTTTCAGTTTTCAGTTTTCAGTTTTCAGTTTTCATGTTTCAGGTTTCAGTATTCAGTTTTCACTTTCCAAGACCTAGACCCGTCAAGACCTAGACAAAATAATTTATTTGGTCTACCCAACTTTGCCGACTTCGGACTATTGGAGCTAGATTGATTTATGTATTCTTTTTGCAATATTTTATTTACTGTTCGTTGAGAAATTCCACTGGCCTCCGAAACTCGTTTTTGGACTTTACAAAAGTAAGCAGTATAGTTGGTATGTTTGAATTTATTTTCAGTTTCAGTTTCAGTTTCAGTTTTCAGGTTTCAGTTTCAGTTTCAGTTTCAGTTTTCAGGTTTCAGTTTCAGTTTCAGTTTCAGTTTCAGTTTCAGTTTCAGTTTTCAGTTTTCAGTTTTCAGTTTTCAGTTTTCAGTTTCCAGGTTTCAGTTTCAGTTTCAGTTTCAGTTTTCAGGTTTCAGGTTTCAGGTTTCAGTTTCAGTTTCAGTTTCAGGTTTCAGTTTCAGTTTCAGTTACAGTTTCAGTTTCAGTTTTCAGTTTTCAGGTTTCAGTATTCAGTTTTCAGTTTTCAGTATTCAGTTTCAGTTTTCACTTTTCAGTTTTCTGTTTCTGTTTCTGTTTCTGTTTCTGTTTCTGTTTCAGTTTCAGTTTCAGTTTCAGTTTCAGTTTCAGTTTTAGTTTCAGTTTTCAGGTTTCAGGTTTCAGTTTCAGTTTCAGTTTTCTGTTTCAGTTTCAGTTTCAGTTTCAGTTTTCAGGTTTCAGGTTTCAGTTTCAGTTTCAGTTTTCTGTTTCAGTTTCAGTTTCAGTTTCAGTTTTCAGGTTTCAGGTTTCAGTTTTCAGTTTTCAGTTTTCAGTATTCAGGTTCTGCCCGTTTGACGTATATTACACTGAGATGTTAAAACCACCACGATTCTATCATATAAAGAATTCGTTAGGTAAACAAAAATATAACTAGTTACCGAGGACGTTTTATTTCAATAAAACGCACTGATAAAAACCAAATTCCGGTTGGGATGATCTAATGATTCTATAAGGATTGGAACCCCAAAAGTCTAACTATAAGTCAAAACTACAGTAGGATTTTGCAGACCTTTTTTATAACAATAAATTTTTGTAATTAATTAAAAATACTATGACATAACAAAAAAAGACACCTCAACATAAAACAAAACAAACCAGCAGAGAAATTAATATAAATAAATATGATTTTCTGATTGGATGAACGACTTCGATTATGACAGCGGGATAAGAGGAGGAGGAGCGGGGTGGACAGTGTGATGCGAAACAATACTTTCAACTTCCATATCACAGTCAGAATCAGAACTATTTTCTGGTGTATCATCGTCAGAGTTTTCATGAACGGTGATTACAAAACTAGCCATATAATTTTCCAACTCAGGTTCGTGTTTTCGGTACTCGTTTTCGCATTTGATGGCGTGGTCACATACTTTGGCCCAAACATCGGAACCAATCATATTAACCTTTTCCTGTACCAATTGTTTCACAGTAGTCATATTCCTACTGATGTTTCTTTTGGATACGTATCCCTTTATTTGAGACCATATGTTTTCAATCGGATTGAAATCAGGATGATATGGTGGCAATCTTAGTACGCTGTGTCCATATTCGTTCATAAGTTTATCTATAGAGTATTCTACAAAGTCTTGGTTGTACTTGCAAATAATTTCATATATTTCAAGTTTTGTTAATGACGGATCAATCGGAACGTTATGTATGTGATAGCCAATCAATCATGTCTTGCTTACGGGTATTTGAATTAGGAGGTTTTTCTACAGACTTATTATTATATGCAGCATTATCTACTACTAGTACCGAATGTGGAGCTAAGTTTGGAATGAGTTGATTACGAAGCCATTTTTCATAGTTTTCATTGTTCATCGCGTTGTGATAGTCACCTGTTTTATCAGTAGACTGATACATTAACAATGCCCCAGGTATAAACCCCTTTCTACTACCAGCGTGCACTATTATAAGACGTTGTCCTTTAGAAATTAACTGTTTCACTCCGTTTTCTGACGAGTCAGCCCAGCTTTTACCTGCCAAATGTGAGGTATGGATGTATGTTTCATCCATATAAACAATCTCTCTCCCTTGCAATCTGTACTTTTTTATCGCGGCTAAAAACTTTACTCTTTTTAAACGAACATCATCTTTCTCGATAAGTAATTTTCTGTTGTTTTCAACTTTTTTATACCGAAATCCCATTTTTCTAAGAATTTTTCTTAGCGTAAAGTCACATCCCTTGAAATTTATGGCTTCGGATAACTTGGACTTCAGGGCTTTAATTGTAGGTACTTGTTTGTATATCAAATGGAAATTATACACTAATCGGCGTATAACGTTGTAGTCAAAATCCTCAAGACCTAGACAAAATAATTTATTTGGTCTACCCAACTTTGCCGACTTCGGACTATTGGAGGTAGATTGATTTATGTATTCTTTTTGCAATATTTTATTTACTGTTCGTTGAGAAATTCCACTGGCCTCCGAAACTCGTTTTTGGACTTTACAAAAGTAAGCAGTATAGTTGGTATGTTTGAATTTATCATTTTCAGTTAAGAAATATAAATAAATATTGAAAATAACTTCGCAGGCTTGCCGATCTAAACGTTTCCCTTTTCTTAGTGCTTTCGGCATGTCTGTTATAAATTGTTAATGTGGATCGAATAAAATCAATGTTTATTATTTACAAAAATGACAGACAAGAGTGACATATAAAAAGTCTATCAAAATATAGGTGGCCTGCATTAATACACGAGTCTATGAAGTTTATCACAAAATCTAACATAAATATCAACAAAATATTTCTGTGGTATTAACTACTCTATATAGATACTTCCTCTTGCAATGCGACCGTTCCCTACGTTGTCTCGATGGGTACTGAGTGCGAGTGAAGTAGTAAGACAAAAACGAACATTTCCGAGAAAATACGAAAGGAAAGGATTATTCACTACATCTGTAGATAAAGGGTTTAGCAGGCTAAGGAAGGACGTGTGGCCCCTGTGAGGAAAAGTTGAATTAGTAAATGTCAATTGTTTGTCGCCTCATAACTAGTAATCACTCCAACTTTCAGCCCTCTATCTTGAACTGTCTCAGAGATAAGAGTCCGGTAAAGTTTTTTTTCGATTTCGCTCAACTTTTTGATACTAGTTTACAGTAACTAATAAGACTATTTTTAGTTTGTATACATATATTGAAAGGTAGTTCCTTGTTAAACTGTATAAGTGTAACACTTTTTTGATTTTATGTGTCGTTTATAAATTATTCACCTTAATCTAACAGCTGTTTCGCGATTTTTGCTTGGAGAGGTGAAAAGAGTAAGATTTTTATTGATTAAAATGATGTTAAACTAGTAAGTAAAACATATAAATACGTTGAAAAATGAGTCGTTTAAGGAATAAGTACAACAGTTTTTTTCATTTTCATACATAATTTTTAAGCAAGTGTATGTTTACCTAGAACGATTTTGGGAAAAATTACCGAAGTTTAGGTGGTATTTATGGGAATATGTTAAAGTATTTTACAAAAATTTTAATGCAGAAATAAACTTGGCTTCATGATTTATTCAGATAATATAAAACATATTGGAGGGGATACAAATAATAATAAAAAAACAAGCGACAAGATTGCACGAATCAACGTCCTCACTAAACAAGCTCTGCAAGAATTGAGTTTTCGGGTATTAAATATCAAAAAATGTGGACCAAAAGTATTTTTTTGCAATACCAAGACTTCAAACTATCTTATAAAATACAATTCATGTGCATTATTTCATTATTAGCGATTTTCGTTTTCAAATCATTACCGGACTCAAAAATGTATTTTTTTAACAATTTTTTCAAACTCGTATATCTCCTAATCCATAGCAGCTAAAGCGTTGAAACAAAATCACAGCTACGTAGTTTGAGTGGGAGTATACCCTATAATTTTATTAATATTTTATACGTGAAAAATAAAAGAAATAAATGTCAATTTATTTTTTGACAGCTCTTTCCAACACGTTTTTTTGAAAGTACAATTATGAAAAAAATCACGTAAATTGCTTATAGTATTAGCTACTAGCATACAAAAAATCAATTGATTATATTTGGTGCTACATACTGTAAAAAAAAAAAAACTAACGAAAGTATTCAAGTATCAAGAGTAGGCTTCTGAACTGAAAGTTCGTTTTTAAGTTTTATGTTTGTTGCCTAGCAGCAAAGGGTGTATTGTTTTTAATTTGACGTATGACTGTCAAAAAAGGTCACTGAACTACTGCTGTGTTAGCATTTGTAACTAATTTTACTAACTACTAAATCAACAAAACGACGGATGTGCTATTTTGCTGTGTTTATTATTTTATAATAGTACATTACTTACCAAGGACTGTAAAAGAAAGAAAGCCCGAAATCGCAGGTATTTGTGACCCGAGCCGCAGGCGAGGGTTGTAAATATGCGATAGAGGGCTTTCTTTTTTACTGCCCGTGGTGAGTACACAATTTTACGTCTCCATCTGGCCATAATGCGAGTTTTACCGTACGCGTAGCGTGCGGCAAAACTTACGTTATGGCCAGGTGTGACGTAAACAAAATTAATTGGTTTCATTATAGTACACGTATTAACATAACGAATTAAATAACTCATTAGAGCAGATATCACAATATAAGTCACTTAGATAATGACTATCGTAATATTCGTCGTCCCAGGTATAGGACAATGTTATCCTGCAGTCATCGCAATATCCTTTTAACATAACATTTTCGTCAGAGAGCGATATCTCAATACTGGTAAAGACTGTAAAAACAGTTGCTTCGCTATTAACCGTAGCAAGTTGAGCCCAAATATTTTTGATTTTATGATTTCCATCTGAAAGAATGTATATACATGAAGTTTCCGTTTTTTTTTTTTATTTACATTTAAAACTTACTTTCGCCATTATGGAAAAATCGGACTCCTCTTCTACATAACGTGTTGTATATTCCCTTAAACAATTCACTATTATGTTAAATGTGCTAGCGTATAAATTGTATAATAGTATTGTATAATTTAAAGATAGCTCATACCTAATAAATCATAATGTCTAATGTTATTTTACTCGGAATCGACAAACGCTTAGTTTATACGCTAGCACATTTAACATAATAGTGGATTGTTTAAGGGAATATACAACACGTTATGTAGAAGAGGAGTCCGATTTTTCCATAATGGCGAAAGTAAGCTTTAAATGTAAATAAAATAAAACAGAAACTTCATGTATATACATTCTTTCAGATGGAAATCATAAAATCAAAAATATTTCGGCTCAACTTGCCACAGTTAATAGCGAAGCAACTGTTTTTACAGTCTTTACCAGATATTGAGATATCGCTCTCTGACGAAAATATTATGTTAAAAGGATATTGCGATGACTGCAGGATAACATTGTCCTATACCTGGGACGACGAATATTACGATAGTCATTATCTAAGTGACTTATATTGTGATATCTGCTCTAATGAGTTATTTAATTCGTTATGTTAATACGTGTACTATAATGAAACCAATTAATTTTGTTTACGTCACACCTGGCCATAACGTAAGTTTTGCCGCACGCTACGCGTACGGTAAAACTCGCATTATGGCCAGATGGAGACGTAAAATTGTGTACTCACCACGGGCAGTAAAAAAGAAAGCCCTCTATCGCATATTTACAACCCTCGCCTGCGGCTCGGGTCACAAATACCTGCGATTTCGGGCTTTCTTTCTTTTACAGTCCTTGGTAAGTAATGTACTATTATAAAATAATAAACACAGCAAAATAGCACATCCGTCCTTTCGTTGATTTAGTAGTTAGTAAAATTAGTTACAAATGCTAACACAGCAGTAGTTCAGTGACCTTTTTTGACAGTCATACGTCAAATTAAAAACAATACACCCTTTGCTGCTAGGCAACAAACATAAAACTTAAAAACGAACTTTCAGTTCAGAAGCCTACTCTTGATACTTGAATACTTTCGTTAGTTTTTTTTTTTACAGTAACTTGCACCAAATATAATCAATTGATTTTTTGTATGCTAGTAGCTAATACTATAAGCAATTTACGTGATTTTTTTCATAATTGTACTTTCAAAAAAACGTGTTGGAAAGAGCTGTCAAAAAATAAATTGACATTTATTTCTTTTATTTTTCACGTATAAAATATTAATAAAATTATAGGGTATACTCCCACTCAAACTACGTAGCTGTGATTTTGTTTCAACGCTTTAGCTGCTATGGATTAGGAGATATACGAGTTTGAAAAAATTGTTAAAAAAATACATTTTTGACATTATCTCTGAGACAGTTCAAGATAGAGGGCTGAAAGTTGAAGTGATTACTAGTTATGAGGCGACAAACAATTGACATTTACTAATTCAACTTTTCCTCACAGGGGCCACACGTCCTTCCTTAGCCTGCTAAACCCTTTACTTGCTAAATGCGGTTACACTTGACTGAATCAAAAATACTAAATCATTATTGAAAGCTGATTTAGGACAAGTGTAACATGGCTTTTACTAACGTTAGCATTGACATTATTTAAACGCGGAATTCCTACGATGTTCAAACGACAAGCAGCCTACCTAATTTGCATTGAGAATACTTACATTTAGCGAAGTCTGACATTTCGTTTAAATTATCAGAGTGAGTGGCTTCATAGTGATAACACTGATAACGTTACTTTGAAAGTCGTTTCCTTTCGGGGGCGATGTTAGGTTTCAATTTTATGAGGTTCTGTTGTTATATTTTAGTTTTATTTTCTTAGCTGTAAGTATACATATATTAAAGCGAATGTTTAAATGCATAAGTATTAATATTTATCTAGCGTTGTAATGAAAGAACAAGAAAAAAACCTTTACAATAAACTGATATACGTAGGTAATATGTTACATTACTTGATTACGATTATCTAAAATACTAAACAAGATTTTTCGTGACAAGGGCGATATATAACTAGGAAGGTAGTTTTATAATCTACAGAAGCTAACTGCTAACTTTAGCACAGAATAGCCCACATGGCATTATTTCTCTACTCATCCTTCTCATCCTTCATATATATTGAAAAGGACGGGTAGAGAAATAATGTCATTAATCATTATACTCATTATTACTGTACTGACACTGACAGTGTCTGGTGGCCTATTAAAATAGCAAAAAATCTGAGTGCTTAAATTCCGACTGCAACTTAAAAGAGCGCATGGTGTGGCTCTGCCTTCTGTCGCGTTACATAGTCATATCACCTTCTCTAACCCAAAAGAAAAGCTTTATAACTAAACTAGCGACCCGCCCCGGCTTCGCACGGGTGCAATGCTGATACTAAATATAATATACATGTATTGTACATTAACTCTGCCGTAGCCGGTCCCAAGCCCGGATGAGAAAAGAGGAGGGTTGGTTAGAGGGTGACAATTCTACCATAAAACGTCAACGCCGAGTACTGGGCGGCGGTAAATAACCCAGCCACCCGGATCCACAGACCCGGAGCGGTACCAGTCGCCGTGAAGGATTAAATCCCTTCGAAATACTGATGTGGAAGGACGTGGGAACCCACCACAATTATCTCCCAAGATAGTCATGAGCAGTGGAACATTTCATAGAAGGATGTCGGACGATCCGGCTGACGCCCGGCGCCATCTGATACCCGGGTCGGATGGTGTGAAATCTGCTACCGAAGCTTCCAAAGAGGCGAGTCACCAGGCCTCTGCAGGAAGGAATGCTACTGGTGTTTCTACAAAAACTACTGGCAACAAGATCTCAATACGATCACACCACCGTATTGGCACCTGGAATGTTAACGGTTTGCTCCAGGCCGGAAAGTTGAGCATCGTGGACAATGAGAGAGATAGCCACCACATTTCAATCCTAGGCATCAGTGAGACACATCTCCGTGGCCAGGGACATTTCACTACCACGTCAGGAAGCACACTGTATTTCTCAGGACTAGAAAGCTCCAGCAGAAGCGGTGTCGCCATACTCCTACCACCGGATATGAGCAAGTTTGTCCTGGGGTACAACCCAGTGTCTGATAGGATCATCACATTGAAACTGAACACCAAACCTTGTCTCCTCAACATAGTGCAAGTTTACGCCCCTACTGCACAGTCATCGGAAGAAGTAATAAGCGAGTTCTATGGCAAACTGGAGGAAACCCTTGAGGGGATACCACGCCGGCAGATAACTATGATATTAGGGGATTGGAACGCCAAAGTAGGCTGTTCGGAACCTATCCACGAAATCAAGGATATCATCGGCAAGTACGGTCTAGGCACTAGAAACGAACGAGGGCAGAGGTTTGCCGAGTTTTGCACCGCTAGAAATCTGTCCATTACAAACACCTTCTTCCAGCATCATAAAAGACGCTTATATACTTGGAAATCACCTGGCGATCGCTTCCGGAACCAAATAGACTATATACTAGTGGACAAGCGTTGGAAATCCTCGGTAAGGAATGTCAAGACCTTCCCTGGGGCTGAATGTGGTTCCGATCATATACTTCTTGTCGTTTCCTTCTCAGTTCGTCTTAAAGCTGTGCATCAGAGCAAGAGACTAAAGCTCAGATCTCTGAACGCAATAGAGAAATTACACTTCCAGGGTCTGACCGAAGCAAAGTTCGCTGATTCTGCTTCATCCTTGTTAGAAGCTGACGCTGAGCTCATGTGGAAGCACGTAGAAAAGAATATTAGTACAACTCTTAATGAAATAGCACGGACGAGAGGAAGCGACTGCAAACGATCTACATGGATAACGAAACAGACTTGGGATCTGGTTCGGCGCAGGAAAGTCATTAAAATCAAAGGCCTCCAGGATCCGGAAGTGAGGAAGGAATACTCCGACTTGTGCAGATCAATCCAAAGAGAATGCCGCCGAGATAAAAACGACTACATACTGACTATTTGTCGCGAAGTGGAGGATCATGCATTAAAACTACAGACAGCTGATTTGTTTAAGAAAGTTCGCCTTCTCAGCAAGAAGTTCAAACCCAAATCCTGGGTCATTGAGGACTCCAGCGGTCATCCTCTACATGAACTGGAAGAGATTGCAGAACGTTGGCGTGAGTATTGCGAGCAGCTGTATAGTAATTCCTCTATACAACTCAATACCCGATTGGACTGGAGGCTCTTGGAGCTGGAGCCTGATATTCTAAAATCGGAGATAAAAGCAGCCATTGATCGCCTAAAACCGAACAAGGCTCCAGGACCGGACGGCATAACCTCTGAGATACTCAAATCCCTTGGTGACCTAGGCATTGATTTAATACATAAGTTGTGCAACCACATATGGCGAAGTGGCGACTGGCCAAAGAGCTGGACACAATCAGTTATCATCCCTCTGCACAAGAAAGGCTCAACCAAGAAATGCGATAACTACCGTACCCTTGCCCTAATTTCGCACGCTAGCAAAATTCTGCTTCATGTGATCAACAATAGAATCCGTCACTACCTCGATTGGCAGATTCCTCAGGAACAAGCAGGTTTTGTGAAAGGCAAAGGGACTAGGGAACAAATTCTTAACGTCAGGCAAATTATTGAGAAGTGCTACGAGTTCGACATACCAACAATCCTGTGCTTCGTCGATTATAGCAAGGCCTTTGACTGCGTCGATTGGGATCGCCTATGGGATGTCCTGCTGGAGTTGGGTGTACCACGACACCTCACTGCGCTGCTGCAATCCTTGTACTATACCAGTCAGGGAGTAGTCAAGGTCGACAAGACTACATCTAACCCTTTTAAATTTCAAAAAGGCGTTCGTCAAGGATGCATTCTTTCGCCAATCCTGTTCAATGCGTACGGTGAATACATCGTGAGAAGGACTTGCGAAGGCTGGAATGGTGGTGTCTCTGTTGGAGGGTGTAAAATCTCAAACCTACGATACGCTGACGACACCACCCTGCTGGCTGCCAGCGAAGCAGAGATGGACTGTCTTTTGAACAGGATGGAAAGCACCAGCGAAGAGTTCGGACTCACAATCAATAGATCTAAAACCAAACTCATGATTGTAGAGCGCAAACTTAAGCTGGCGCGCAGTGGAACACTGGACTTGGAAACCGTGGACAATTTTGTATACCTTGGCTCCTGTATAAGCAACAATGGATACTGTGAAACTGAAATCCGAAGAAGGATCGGAATGGCGAAAGGTGCCATGGCGCAGCTGGAAAAAGTATGGAAGGACAGAAATATCTCTACCAACACAAAGTGCACATTAGTTCGGACTCTGGTTTTCTCCATCTTTACTTACGGCGCAGAGTCATGGACCCTTAGGAAAGCTGACCGTAACCGGATTGATGCTTTTGAGATGTGGTGTTGGAGAAGGATGTTAGGTATACACTGGACAGCGCGCCGCACTAACGTATCCATCTTGGCTGAACTCAAAATAAAAACCAGGTTATCTACCGTCTGCCTGCGCAAGGTTCTTGAATATTTTGGCCACGTTGCTAGAAAAGACAGTGATAACCTCGAAAAACTGGTCATTACTGGCAAAGTCGAAGGCGAACGGCCGAGATACAGGAGCCCAATGCGCTGGTCTGATCAAATTCGCTCAGCTCTCAACACTACCGTCCACGATGCTCTTCACTCGGCGACAGATAGAGGAAGATGGCGTCAGATCATCAGAGAGAAGCTGTTGAATGACCACGACCCTCAGTGATGAGGAAACCGACGCAAGGAGGAGGTATTGTACATATAAACCTTCCTCTTGAATCACTCTATCTATTTAAAAAAACCGCATCAAAATCCGTTGCGTAGTTTTAAAGATCTAAGCATACATAGGGACAAACAGCGGAAAGCGACTTTGTTTTATATTATGTAGTGATATCAGACTAGATATTTCTTGCATGTAATCTGTTCTATACCAATACTAACCAAAGTGGTTAATAGAACTACGTACGGTAGTAAAGTATTAAGGGAGTACTGCAACTTTTCACGATTCATCATAATATCTAACTATAGATAATTTCCCAACACAACAAAGGTCTCTAATATTCCTACTACACAACATTGCGTAGGTATATTCATATGCAAACATGAGTTAATTGCGGCTACAGTATCGTGTAATGGGCGCGTTAGCAACTGCATACGTTGCATTATTAATGAGCACAGGGGCACTTTAAAGAAATATCGATCCGACCGGTATATTAGGGATATTTCAATTCCGGGAAAGCCTTTTATTAAACCATTATAAAATCATCAGTATCACATCTCCCAAGAACTCATTTACCTATTATAAACAAATCTTAGAATTGTGGTTCATACAGATTGATAAAAACAAAACTCATCTTTCCTGTGGTCAATATATGCAAGTTATTTTCTTATCACATAGATTTATACGGGGAAGGTCTTTAAACTGATAGGTAATAAGTCCAATCCAAAATTACCTAGGCCTAAAACCCTTAATTTTCTAAATGTCCTCAGAAGAGACGTGCCCTTAAGAGGCTGACAACACCCGATGACCTTCAAATTGACTTTACTCAAACAGTTTTTTAGCTATAACTACTTGTTTTGAGAAACAAAAAAAAAATATGTTTTTGGAAGAACTTCGTTAATTCCGATACACGATTGGACGAAATCGGCTCGATAGAAAATAATTCCAAAGTTACATCTTAACATTTGCTTTAAACAGTCGTATATGTCTTTAGTTTCTTGACTTATACGTCTGTAACTAAGGGCAAAATTCCACCGCACTAATACTAAAAACTTCGTTGTTTTATATTACTCAATCAATGCGTAGTTTTCATTTAATTCATCATTTTGCAAAATTTGCAATGAAATTCCATACTAATCGTAACACAGTGTTTCTCTTTCACTCGCGCTGAAAAAGATAGTAAGGGAATTTAGCTGTTGTCAGCCCCTTAAAACTCTGTATGACCCAGGTATTCTTATGACGTTGAGTGATCAAACAGCATTGTATGAATTTTTAAACAACTATCCGTGCAGTAACCAAATACGAAAGGGGACAAATATCCAAGTCAGGATCTGATCAAGATTGCAAATAAGTACGTCACCAACTGTGAGAACATAAATTATATGCTAAAATGCTTTAATTACCATAGCTGTCTGTCTAGTTAATTCAGTAAGTAGTCGACCTTTTTTACATCTAGAAGATTGCGCTGGTAAGGATAAAATCTACTGGGATGTTACTTATAACTTATAAGAATCTGCGTTTGTACTGACCTTCGGCATTTTATCGGCGCTCGTCGTTGTGGTACCGGTGAGCTCTGAACACTTTCAGGGAACACCAAGTTGTGCTTTAAAGCCAGGAATTCTGGAGTGCTCATCCAATTGGGGTTGCCTTCGTCGCACGAGCTCATAGAGAGCGACCTTATGAACTTGTCACCACACACCGAGTCAGGGGTCAAATCGATGTTCTCGACGGTCGGATTAGCAATAGTTATGTTCACTGACGTCATAGACTGCGACCTCACGTGTTTATCAAACAAAAACACATCGTCTTTGTTTTCATCTTTTTCGAAACTCCCGAAAACGCTATCTTTTGCCGAATCAGCGGTCTTTACAGTGGGTTTTGAGCTGGATGTCAATTCGTCTTGCGTAGTTTCGTGCGTGTATCGCGTATCGTTAGACTTAATACTATGTTTGTCAGAGTTAGAATTAATACTGGTTGTTTCTGAAGAGTCTGAAAATGCATTTTCGTTGTTAGAATCGATTTTCTTATTAGAGTCCTTTGGTTTTGTTTCTTTGGTAGTTTTGCGTAGTCCCAACTCATCGCTTGGGCTTGTTTCTACGGCTGAAGGGCATTTCTTGAGCGTAGAATTAGGTATCCAATTTAGGAATAGCGTGGGTCGTTTGGCATTGTTATGTTGATCCGTAAATACCTTAGTAGTGACTGTTAGATAGCCTGGATGATGAATAACATCGAGCTCATGCCTCGCCACTGTCGGAGGATGTACGCACACATTATTTTTGCAGAATAATATTTCATTGTCGACATATTCTGGCAGGTCCTCGTAGTCCTCGAACTCTAGTCCTAGGAAGTAGCTGGAGGCCCTCTTGAACAGTTCGGGAAACGGCATCATTCACATTTCCCGTTTATGTTATCGCGAGCGACCTCATTGAAGCGCGGCTGTGTGTGTACTACGCGCATAAACACCTACACTCTGATAACAGTATTGATCGGACGAGAATAGCGGCCCAACGTGACAGCTGTGATTACTGTTCAGTGCCAAAAGAGCGTAAGAGTGCCAAGCTCTTAAAAGATATGAGTATTTCTTGTTTTGTATCGCGCTGACACAACGAAACATTTGTTTCACCATTCGTAGCGACTTCGGGGGTATCTGAAAGGATTTAATTGTTTATATTCTTTAGTTTCGTAAGAAATTGGAGGTACCTTTAACTTACCTTTAGGCTAGATACCTAACAAAAAATATACGGATCCTATGAATCTACACATACTTATACCATATTGTCTTAATGGCATTTATTGAATGACGTAATGTACCTAATGCGTGGAAGTCAGGGTCAGGCCTATCTTAACGACGGACCCCGGGCTTAAGAATCTTGGGGACCCAACGTGTGCAATGGTAAAGTTGGAACTGGTGAAAACATTTTAATAGTCTCTAATTAGCTTGCTTTTGATTGTAGATATTAATTAGGTTCCTAACATCTATGTGATATCGGTTGTGCCTGAACCGACTGACAAATATCGGCATATAGAAAGCGTAAGATCTGTGGAAGGTTATAATATAAGCTACATGTTTTATTTTATGAAATCCACATTCCAACTTAGAATCTACAGATTTAACAGTGCCTGCGTTGGCTGCGAGTGCTGAGACTCAACCTCGAAAAATTTACAAACGTCCCCCGTCCCTCATACCCTTCTCTCCTCTCTACCGACTATACATACCTAACAATAAAATAACCTAACGTTCATCCGTTGAAGTTAAGAAGCCCTTTTGCCGTACCGTACATGCAGTTTTATTTCAAACTGTTCCAATAGTTGAACCGTGAAAAGGTTACAAATATACAATTTAAATAACATTGGGTAGGCACATTGTTATCCAAAATGCGTGCACCATGCTTCACAGGCGTGCATAAACCAATTATGGGTCCATCCATATCCACAGCCACCATAACAGCCATTAACATGCAGATTCGTTACTTTTAATATTAAAATTTTCATAGTCGCTCATGACCTCTTGAGTTATATATACTGAATGTTAAGACACGGTACCGTGAAGACCATTGTAAAGACAAAATAGTGATTCCATAATAAGCCGATTTCCTCGTGTTTACGCGCGACACGCACACATATACAACTCGTGGACGAGCGGTGAATCACAGTTCTATCTTCGTGGGACCACGTCTTCCTATTTTATGTCTATGGTTTGAGGGTTTGAGCTAAATTCAAATAGTAAGTTCAGAACAGTTCACTGAATTCAGCTTGCAGCATGAGCCTTCACCAGCAAAGAAAAGACAACTATGAGGGACGTCATTTAATATTTTATCATGTCACGGCCCTGCCAATGCTCTATACTCTAATAGATTGTTTTATTTCATGGTATCATGGTACCTACAATTTATATTTCCGGATTCAGTTATTATGAAAACGGTTGGTAGCATTCAGTTAATACGTATAATTAATAATATTTTATTAATTATACGTATAATTAATAATATTTTATTAATTGCACTTACATACAAAAAGGGCCAAAAATACATAAGTAATACATAACATATGAGTATTTATCTAGTCATCAGTTAGTTAAGAAATATAACCTACACTGCCAACTTCTTGTTTATAGTAGAATTAATTTATTTTAATATAATAATCAAATATATTTTGGCTCATTTTATTTCATTTCAGTATTTCAAAATGTTTAACTTATGTTTAAACGTAACCATCAATAAAAATTAAAAATATGTTAATCTTACGTTTCATGTGCGTTTTATTCATTACTTGACATAACATTGATGTTTACTATTTAAAAAGGCGCTGAAAAATTACTGCATTAAAGTTAAGTTAAGTACTAAATATCATTTGAAGTTGAACTTAATTATTTGCATATTTTGATCATGTTTTCTGTTTATTAATTAAAAGAAATTTGAAACAATTTTAATTATTACAACAAGTTAAGGTAAAACGAAACGCATTGTTTTTTTTTCAACAACGCCCGCACGGTGGCGTTCCCGTTGCATAATTGTGTAGTGATGTACGAAAAGATTTAATTTAAGACATTCGAGTCTGAAACACAAAGTATCGATATTTAAAGAAATGAGTATCGTCTGGAAAACTAAATTTGTCAGTAGCAGTCGAAGAAAGAACTTTGTACTTATAATATAGCTTTTTTAGGGAACTGAAGATATGATATACTATAAATTTATTATTTTTGCACTTCGTGAGAAAAGATGCCACATTTGGTTATTTGTTCACATATTCATGATATTTTTTACCATATAAAATTAAAAATAAAACTCAGAACAGATTTAAAAAAAAATTGTTGTGTAAAAAGTCATTAAAATTGTATCTTCGAGGAAGGAGGTGGAGAAGGAGGGAGGAAGGTGAGTGAAAATGTTAACTGGCTACCTATCTGATTTTGTCCCGCAACCTGCAGCCTTAATCACTCAGTGTTTATTTGTGATGTTGATCCCTTTAGTAAGTTAACAAGAAAAAGTTTTTAATAAGTATGATTATCTCTGTCTAGACTCTAGTGCCTAAGACGGTCCCTGGAATCTGGCTAAACTATAGTCTGGCTGGCCAAGAAGTAATAAAGTGGAAGTAATAGGCTATACTCATTCCATTCTCAGTAGCGTGGGTACGCGTTCGTTTACAGTAAGCGTGAGAAAGAGACACTATAATTCTCTCTGTCTGTGCTTGAAATAAAACTAACCCTGGCCAAACTATATACATGTGGTACCCCTTCTTAAAGCGATATATATATATATATACACCACACATTAGAGCAGAATTCAGCTATTCATAGACAAAAGCGGAAATTTGTTTACGGTAGCTGAATTTTGTATGGAGGTCATAGACCCACTGCAAGTAGTTTTAGTTAATGTAGGGCAAATGACTCACTGTTTCGTCTTGAACTTTATTGGTTCCCAAAGTAAATTCGCAGGTTTCCTAAATAATCTTAAATTAGAATGCTGTAGAATAAAGCAACAGCGAAGAATTTTCGCCAAGAAAAGCCTTATGCTATAAATACTTTCAGTACATTGTTAAGGACCATTCATCTCATGTCTCTTTCTCTCGTTGTATGGAATCTACAACAGCGCCCTCTACAATAAGTCTTCCCCGGCCTTCGACATTCCCGCTTTTTTCTATGAAAAGCTTAATTCCGCTCTAATATGTGGTGCCCCTAAGAGCATTTTCTTACTGTCCGATCCGATATCGTATGTCGAATGGCACAAGGAAAAAATCAGCTGCCAGAGAGTACATTATGGCATTGTTTCCGCTTTTTGGGGTTCCGTAGTAAACTAGGAACCCTTATTGTTTAGCCATGTCCGTCTGTCCATCCCCGGCTTTGCTCAGGGATAGTTAGTACTAGAAAACTGAAATTTGGTATGAGTATTTGTTTCTAATCTAAAAAAAATATAATTTTTAGGGCACCTCCCGTAGACATAAATTGGAGGGGGGGGTTGAATTTTTTTGCTCCAAGCCTATCGTGTGGGGTGTTGTCATATTAGTTTTAAAAATAGGATAGGACTCTTCTGAATAAACTAATACTTTAGTAAATAATAGCTCCGAAAGTTAAAAAAGTAAGAAAAAATGGAAGTGAGGCCTGCTAAGTACTTTAAATGAAAGCAATATTTAATAACATCGGTTGAGCCGTTTTTGAGTTATAAAAAAAACATATGAATCGATAGAACTTACTTTTTATCGACTCTTCACTCTTACGTACATCACTAAATTGACGCATGCGCCACAATTCAATTGCAATCAGCTGTCAGAAAGAACATAATCACGTAAAAAACAAAATTATTTGTGTCTTTAGATAATTCCCGTCAATATGGCGGGGCAAAATCCGGGTTCGCCGACTGACTTTCAGTTCTTTTACGAGGATGAAGTGTATAAAATCAATAATCACGGCCAAGTGGTCTTCGGGCTGGTACTCGAAAACTATGAAGCCAACTCCAGCGACCAAGAAAGCGATATGGAGACACCCATTCAAAAAGGCGAAATTCGTGTTGTGTGGCACCCGTCAGGCACCGAGCGTGTCATATCAGAAAAATCGGTGAGTGTGAGTTCTAGAAATCATATCTGTATCTTCCTAATCCCTACTGGTCCGCATGTGGTATTTCAGTCTTAGCAAAACATCGAATTAGGTCGTATGGAGTGCATCAACCCCTAACTGAGCGACTAAGAGTTGAATTATTCATGCAATAATCTCATTTTGCATGTTAGATCGGGTACAGACAACAATTTAAAGGACTTGTTTAAAATGTGTATCTACCCACAGTTTGATTGAAATAAGCAATGCCACCACCAATCAATTAATAGTAGGGATACACAATCAGCCCCAAAAAATGGCCCCAGAATAGTACCGTAAGAACGACTCGGGCGGTACTTTCTTTGTCAGTCTTATTACGGTATAAGACTGGCCGGTTATACATTTTCAGTAAATCTTGTTTGAGTCTCTACCTCCTTTACAATGTTGCTCGAAGAATGCCACACGTGATTATCTTTTTAAAAGTTTGTAAAACTTAAGAATAACTAAAAACTTTCGTTTTTAATAATAATAATAATAAAGCCGTTTATTCATATCACACTTAAGTATAAGTATTACATGTTTTGTGTTGTAAGTAAAAAATTATACAAATAAATTTGAGTTTCGTTTAGTTTTCTTTGATATGAACCCCTCTTTGGGTGAAGGCCTCCTCCAACTCCGTCCATAGCATTCTGTTTGCAGCCTGAGTTTCCCAACTTTTGCCAGCAACTTGGATTAAACCGTCGGCCCAGCGTTGTATCAGCCTGCCAACACGTCTCTTTCCAGACGGTCCTCTCCATTTTGTAGCTACAATGGTCCACCTTCTGTCAGAGTAGCGCGCAACATGTCAGGCCCATCGCCATTTTAAGGATAGTGAGTGTGCGAGGGCATCTATGACTCCCGTCTTTTGCCTGATTTTGACACTTGGTACTTTTTCCAGTTTCCTGATTTTTAGAATGCTTCTTTCCATGGCTCTTTGTGTTGTTTGAATTTTATGTTTCAACTTTTCTGTAAATACCCATGTTTGGCATCCATATAATAGGCATGGTAGGAGACAGGTGTCCATGATCACTTTTTTCATGTGTATACTGTAATTTCCTTTTAGTATCTCCTTCAGCGACCAGAATCTTCTCCAAGAGGTGTTTATTCTCCTCACTACTTCATCTTCATTATTTAATTTTTCAAATGACACCTGCTTTCCTAAGTATAAGTAGTTAGTGACATAGTCTATACTTTTCCCTCTAATAGAGATGGGTCTTTTATGGCTGTTTGTCATTAATTTGGTTTTCAAAGCATTCATTTCGAGGCCTACCTTGTAGCTTTCTTGGTCTAAGGATTCCACCATTTCTTCTAGGTCTTTCGGTGTTTCTGCTAGTATGGCAATGTCATCTGCAAACTTTAGTTTTTACTCCAATATAATTCTTGCATAAAATAATTATTATTTCTAACAAATTAATCAATGTGTCACAAAAAATTTAAATTCTAATTCAATACCATAATATCAGGAATGCAATAAGTAAACAAAAAGTGGCTGGCTTTTGCTTACACAGCTAAAGATAGGTCTCAAAGGACTGACAAACCACTTCCGTTAAAATATAAACAGCATAAGCAAGACTACCAAATAAATGCTAAAAACTAAAATTAAATGCTAATAAATGCTATAAATATGGAGTTCAAATTATACTAGTCACTCACTATGGAATCTATAGGTTTTTTGAGAATAACCGGAGTTGTAGTGCCATATTTCTGGTGACATTTTGTTTGTGTCTGTTCTTCTGTTATAATATTTTTTTTTATGAAATAAATAAATAAATATTATAGAACAATCTTACACAAATCTAACTAGGCCCACAGTAAGCTCAATAAAGCTTGTGTTATGGGTACTAGACGACGATATATATAATATATAGATATAGATAAATACTTAAATACATGTAGATGTAGTGTAGGAACGCCCGGCCAGATTCAGGCGGCCTGTTGATCGCTGCTCGTGTTCATTCAGCCCAGTTCCCTGGAGTTGGAGCTGCAGGTTACTGTTCCGGCTGCGTGCCCACACTAGTCTCCTCGAGTCTTCTTGTCTTCCTGCAGAACAGAAGGACATCCCTGAGATTTGTTCATTAGGCATGAAAATGTGATCATTATTTTCTATTCAACCATTTATGATTATTGATTATAATTGATTACAAGATAAGATGGTTGAGGTGGGTAAATCAATCAAATCTGAAATAAAATGGTTACCGCACCATCACTTACCATCAGGTGAGATTGTGGTCAAATATCTGCCTGTTCTTCATAAAAAAAATTTATGTATACAGTTGTGGCCAGATAATTTTGCCATACAACTGCATACATATATGACATTTTGAATTTGATAAAAATATAAATTTTGCTTATGCTATTTATATTTTAAAAAATACTGACGTATCCGTGTTTAAACAAAACTTAATATCATAAACATCTTCCATAAAATTTGAACTTTAAAAAATACAGACGGTCAAATCAATACTTTTTGTAATTAGGAACGATTTTCATACATCGTTCCTAATTATAGTATGAACTTATAAAAAGTGTTGATTCGACCGTCTGTATTTTTTAAAGTTCGAATTTTATGGAAGATGTTTATCGCCCATATTAAGTCTTGTTTAAACACGGATACGTCAGTATTTTTTCAAATATAAATAGCATAAGCAGAATTTATATTTTTATCAAATTTAAAATGTCATATTTGTATGCAGTTGTATGGCAAAAATAATCTTGTTCTTAATTATCTGGCCACAACTGTAATATGCCACCAGACCAGAGGAGTCACTTGGCATTTTTTATAATTAACCTTTATTTTGGCTTAAAAATGGTTTTATTTTGTAGATTAATAACCGTGTGTAACTTGGAGAGTATGACCATTTTAATCTTAAGCCATTAAAACCCTGTGGTAGCCAGGGCTTGGAAACCGGAATTTGCTCCATACTAAAATGCCGGTATTTTTTCGAGCCTTTTCATTATTTAGTATACTATTTCAGTTTTAATTGGAAAACCTAATAATAAGAAGAAGAATCTAAAATAATATGAAGTCTACCTAAATACAATATTGATTTCTAGACCTTAAAATAATTAAAAACATTAGGTTATCATGGGGTTTTTTTGCGAAAACCGGCTCCAAGTCCTGCTAGCACATAGGTATTGCTTCTGTAACCTACTAGTTAGCAGTATTTATTTTACCCTTCATTTTGTGCAATGTGCTAGCACTAATCTCTCATCAGATTAAAAATACTCTTAGAAGAAAACACTGTACTTATATTTATTTAATATGACTCAATATGTACCTATCTGTCATTTATCTTGCAAGCATTTTGGTCTTAACTGTAAGCCTGCAGGAGCTTTTTCACAAATAAAATGAAAAATAATATATCTAAGTATATTGAGCATTGATTAAAGGGGTTACCAAATCATGTGGTTTTCTAACTATATCCAAATGAAACAGACTAGCATGTTGGTTGTTTTAAAATTCAACTTCTAGTCTACTTCAGTAATACTATCATCCCACCAAAAACATAATGTAAAAAAAGAGAGCCAAGTTCAATACAAAAATTATGCTTGGCTGTGGGCTTCGCCGCAAAAAGAATGGAGATCTAAATGAGTGCCAAGTTCTATGCAAAATCCAAATGTGTATTTATAGGAACAAAATAACATTATGAACAAGTATTAAACTCTATTTCTTTGCTTTATTGGATACCTATAACAATTGCTGTTATTTAAAAATGTGAGATCTTAAAGTAGGTTAGATTTGACTTGGCCAGTTTTTATCAGAATTAAAAATATATATACATATGTTGAATAACTTTATAAAATGACTGATGTAATGAAAACTATATACTAGCTTTTGCCCGCGGCTTCGCTCGCGTTAAATTCGGGGTAACACGGTTCCCCTTTGCCCTCCGTAATGCTCCATACAAACTTCCACCCCCCATTTTAGGGAAGTGGGGGGTTAGAAAGAGACAAAAGTAGCCTATGTCACTCTCCATCCCTTCAACTATCTCCACTTAAAAAATCACGTCAATTCGTCGCCCCGTTTTGCCGTGAAAGACGGACAAACAAACACACACACTTTCCCATTTATAATATTAGTAAGTATATAATTTTAATTCTGATAAAAACTGGCCAAGTCAAATCTAACCTACTTTAAGATCTCACATTTTTAAATAACAGCAATTGTTATAGGTATCCAATAAAGCAAAGAAATAGAGTTTAATACTTGTTCATAATGTTATTTTGTTCCTATAAATACATATTTGGATTTTGCATAGAACTTGGCACTCATTTAGATCTCCATTCTTTTTGCGGCGTAGCCCACAGCCAAGCATAATTTTTGTATTGAACTCAGGGATCGTTACCGGTATTCTCAAAACCGGTTGTAATTTGGGTTTAACCGGTTATAATTGAATTTCACTATTTATATTGCTAAAACCATGAATAGCGGTAAAGTATTACCGGTATTCAAAAACATTATCGGTGTTTGCAAATGACATGTTTACCTGTAATCGATTTTATTAGCGGTATAAGAAGTCAAAAGACAAGCACCTAAAAAGCATAAGACTCGAAAAGTCAGAAATTAATTTGTGAAATACGACACTTTGTACTACTACTTTATTTAGTTGGTTTATTTCTAGAAAATTTGAAATAGGAACGCCTTAGCAGAATGCGTATTATGGTTGTCATTTTATCGCCTATCTCGTCATGCGTCACTTTCGCACTTACGTACTTGTTAGAACGTGACAGCTATGGTGACAGGTGATAAAAATCCGACCATATTAGACTAGCAGGTCTGTCGTCTGTCGTCGAACTAGTCGGTTAGGTATAAATTCGGCCCGATAGAGACCGTAACTTAGATACAGATGTCTCACTCGCACTAGTAATAAAATTGTCATTCATTGAATATAGGTATTGAATACCGGTAAAGAATACTGAAATTAGGACTTGAATTGTCATAATGATATTAGCAATATTAAAATAATACCTCTAATTTGAATACAGGTATAAAATTTAAACCGCTATTAGATTGACAGTTTGTTTACAGGTATTTAATAAAACCGGTTGTGCAATCCCTGAATTTGAACTTGGCTCTCTTTTTTTACATTTATGTTTTTGGTGGGATATCATTACTTTTTGTAAAGAAAACTAGGCAGGTATTGAGATTTAATGTTTTGTCTTGCGTTTCCGCTGCATGGTTTTTTTTTATGCTATTGTCTACAGTCTCTTTATTTCTGTTCTGTGTATAATTATGTGGTGCAGCGCGCCGCCGACGACACACCGTTGGCCGGTCGTTTAGCGTCTATTACAATTTTTTTGTATGGGGACACCACTTATTTTTTTACTCAACTTTATTTTTATATTTCTGTTTTATAGCAAATATAATAATACATATATTGGGATAGTTTCAAATATCTGCTTGTAACGGTTCCAACGATACAACTAAATAATATTTTTTTGTACGGGGACCCTACCTATTTTTTTGTTTTTTGTTATTTTTAGATTTTTTCCTACGCTTACACACAATTACCGAGCTGGATTCCAAATTTCATCCTTCTAGGTCATCTGGAAGTAGGTTAAGTTTAGGTACTATATGTCAGTCAGTCAGTGCTAAAATTTACGACTTATTGACCTTCATATCTTCATAACCGTTTGAGCTAGCTTCATGAAATTTGGGCTTCTAGATGTCCTTATGGATATAATTAAACACACGTAGTTTTATGTATTTTCTCAAACATGCTCGGAAATGTTCCTGTTACGTTAGTAATTAGAGACCAGTAGGGACTCTATTCCAAGGCAGGTTCAGCGCGACGTACGTAAAGGATTTTCATACAACATTAAATCACTCAGCCAGTAACTGAAGCACTAAACAAGTAATTTTATTTCCTTACATGTTTGAGAAAAGCACTATACATGCTTCGACCGTAATCAGCTTACCTGGCTTCGTATTGTAGCCGTCCTCGTCTTCGACTCGGACGGCTACTAAATACTCAGCCAGGAAGGCTTACTTACTGGTCTCTGCAGTAATGTACTATTACGTTAAAGAGGTTTTGAGTTATAGAAGGGTCAAAAGTGGCACCAAGTGGTTCGTGTAAATATACACTTGGCGCTGACTAGCCAGTTCCTTTGCTTGAACTTGGCTTGACACGCTGCCGCGTGTCTAGATAAATGCAAAAGTAATTCTTCATGCTTAAAGTGCAAAATCAATTTAGATGAAATTAGGTATGTAACTATGAAGATAGTTGATTCCTAGTGAAGGAAATAGGATAGGGAAATTATCCGTTCAATTAAGGGAATGGTAAGGTTAGTGCTCCTATTGAATGCTTGTAATTTTTGTTTTTATTAACTGACCCGAAATGGACCCTAGTCACACCTGATGAAGGTGAAGACACAGTCTAAGATGGAGCTCACCGGTTCAGTAATAGTCTATTCACTCTTGCTTTAAAGAGACAGATCGTATTTGTGAGGAATACAGATGGCGGGAGCGCATTCCATTCCTTAGCAGTCTGTACCAAAAAAGATGAGGCAAAACGTTTTTCGCGGTTAAGTGGAATGCTAGCGGTACACCCCGAAATTCAAGAAAATGCTGCAAATGGTGGGTATGGTGGGTACCTACCCACCATACCCACCATTTTTTTTTTGTTTTGAAATCTATTGTACCTACCTAGGTACAATAGATTTCAAAACAAAAAAAAAATCCTTACAGATAAAAGATGACGTCATAACTGCTCTCTTTTTTTTTGGGGCTACAGGCCAAATTGATTCATATGGTAAAGTTTAATCGTTCAAATTTTCATACTTTTAACACCATTTGTAGCGTTTTTTGGTGTACCGCTAGGAGTATAACAACTGAGACTGCATTCGCTCCCTGCGCCTGGACGTCTAATGATAGAAAGGGGAAGGTGGAATCAGGTTATGAAGTTCACTAGGTCTCAAGGAAAATTCAATGATCCTTAAAGCTGTGGGTTACGAGAGGATGGCGTGTCAGACAGCTTATTTATTCAAAATGAAGTTGAAAAGATTAATGTTTTCATTTGTAGTTGACATGAGAATAACAGTATTTAACTTGGGGCGAGGTCGCCAGTTTCGCCCTTTACCAGGGTAATAACCTTTATGAATTGGACGCCTAAATGTCTAGCTCTTTATACCGTACACCGTGTACCTACTTGTACTTGTTAAATGTAAAGTACTGAAACCGGGTGATGTAAGCACAATGATGAATTCTTTGATTAGCTTTATTAAGACAAAAAAAACATTACTTAAGAAAACATAAGTACCTACAATTTACCACACTATGTAGACCTACTTAACTTAAAAACTGTTGGTACCTAAGCTATATATACAAATGTCCCCTATATCGCTGCCACCTGGCAAGGTGCCCATAAGGCTGGCTGCGTTGCCTCGCTGGATGGCGATACTGATTCGCTGGGCAAGGAACGAGCCAGCCCTACGCTCACCGGAGGACCGGATGAGCAAGTGACTTAGCTTTTTGAACATCTTGACTGCTTCCGGTCCCCATGGGCCCAGCGTCTCCACTGCAAAAGGCGCAAATATGTAGCTGTCACCTAATGAAGCGTATTAATTATTTTGCGTATGATAGGCACCGTTTGCCAGCATGCCAACTAATGGGAAAGGAATTCACATGCATATTTTTTGGATACGTAACTAAAGTCTTAATTTTACGTAACGGCATTCGTTGCGTAGTTTCGCGTGATGTGGGTGATTTTTTGAATCAGGCCTATGCTAGTAATGAAGCACGCCTCCCCTTTCTAGTTTGCAAATGGGGCGCGGAAACCTTTACCACCAAAAAAAAGTTTTTTCTCCACAATACGAGTATTTAAAGGATGCCGCATAATTTTTGCCTTAAGATGTAACAAAGGTAGATGAACCCCGCTTCAACTTTCCTTTATGTAGCATTATGCATTGCAGATTAAACGTATTGAGATGGAGAGAGGCCTACGGTCATTTTTCGGTATACAACTGACCTAAAATAAATTGTGTTTTTTTGGTAACAAACATAACAACCTCGTCAAGTTTGTGCTCACCTCAAATTATGTTTAAATAATAATTTTGAATGTTACTCAGGTTGGTCTGGCCGATCGTTCTCTGATGCCGGGCGACGTGGTCCGCCGCCTCATCGCCGGCAAGGACACGCAGCGCGGCTACTGCCGCGATATCGTGATGACCGCCGCGCTACAAGTCGTCGGCACCAAGCACGTCATTCCTAGTGTTGCTAGTGAGAGGCTCCAGCCGTTAGAGGAGTTCACACCCGATCTGGCGGTGTGTCTGGAGTCGTGGGTCGGCACTTCTAAGGTTAGTGACCAAATATTTACTAATGACGTCATTCCTAGTGTTGTTAGTGAGTGACTTCAGCCGCTAGAGGAGTTCACAGCCGACCTGGCGGTGTGTCTGTAGTCGTGGGTCGACTCTTCTGTGGTAAGTGACCAAATCTTTACTAATCACGTCATTCCTAGTGTTGCTAGTGAGAGACTCCTCACTAGAGGGTAATCACTTCTCTAAGGTATTTTAAAGTCACATATGTCATTTTCTAACTTTTACTTATTTAGCCCACAAAACGTTACAGATCATCAATTTCAAAAGAACCGCCCAACTGGCACAAATCCTGTAAAAGTGCTTTATTAGAGCGTAAAATTTTCATCCATTTTATTATTTGTTTTTAAACTGTTTTGTAGGTAAGTGGTTTGTTTTAGTCATAGACTAATTAACCCAAGACCCCCGCATAGCCGGGCGACCACCGCTGCCACGCTCGAAGTAATTTCACTCTATCTATAGTAAGATACTAATTATTGGAAGTGACAGTAAACTTAGTACATCTCCATGGTAACCATTAATGTCTGACTCTCTCTTACGCCCCACGGAACAATCGCGCGTTCCCTGTCTAGCATTGCTTGTTCCCCTCCCGCACCCCATCTTTTTGGTAGCTGAGGTTTCAAAGAAATAACGCTAAGCGGACTATAGAGATATCTTGTATATGGTTTTAGTACAGAAAACGCCCTACATGGGCGTATATCTTATTATTTATTTATATGTCCTCATTAAGGGTCTCCCCAAATCTATCGACGCGGATTCGGCAAAATCCGGTGGAAAAAAGCTTTATGACCACGCAATAAGAGCTAACAATGCACGGTTCGGCTCGGCTCGGCTCGGCCGACGCCTGCCGACGCGTCGACGTCTTTTTCGCTCTTATTGCGTAGACATAAAGCTTTTTTCCACCGGATTTTGCCGAATCGGCGTCGATAGATTTGGGGAGACCCTTATTTGCCATTCTACCAATAAGCTGAATTTCTGGCGATGATCAAAACAACATAAAGCTCTTATTAACTAAATGATACAGAAGCGCTGAAACTTTGTAGTACTTAAAACTCACGCGTTACGCTGTCTAGTTTTGATAGTGTTTAGTTTAGAACTATAAATATTGTAAAAAGTAAACCAAACTTCTAATTAGTACCAATCACAACCACAATTCTTATTCCAGTCAGTGAACAGCAAGCTGCGCCTCGTATCAGCGGATGGCTCCCGGCTCGAGTACCCAGACCTCGAGAACTGTCCTCTCGAAGACTATTCCTTGCGTCGCCGACGCTCCACGCCCTATAACTCTTCCTCAGAGTTCTACCCTGGGCAAGTGGTGTACGGGCCGCTCGGAGCGCTGGACAGCGCCAACTGGCTCCACATTACCAAGGAGATGAAGGCTGCTAGGAAACACAAGATGCATGACCATAAGGTGAGTGACCATCATATCTCCATACCTAGAGACCCGCCCTCTTGGAGACTATTCCTTACGTCGCCGACGCGCCACGCCCTACTCCTCTGAGTTGTATACTCGGCAAGTGGTGTATGTGCAGCTCGGAGCGCTGGATAGCGCCAACTGGCTCCACATGTTCAAGGAGATGAAGGCTGCTATGGAACACAAGATGCATGACTATAAGGTGAGTGTTCCATATGTTACATTAGTGTTTTAGGGTCGTGTAAAGTACCCGCATACTTTACCCGCGTACAAACTTCAAATAATAAACAAGGTAAGACCTTTGCCCTCTGAAGGACGGTGTATAACCCTCCTGGTTTATACTTAATATTGATTGTTTTCTTATGTTGTGTGTTGCTGTGTTCGAGCGTTGTCACTTTTTATTTAAGTAAAACTTGAATGTAATAATCTGTAGCTATAAGTGTGATCCTGTAATTGGCTTTCCATCTCTTATTAATTTGTGCTATTTTGTTTTGATAGCTGTTGGATCTCCGTAACGTAAATAAATAAATAAACTCTAATGGTGTATAAAGTTTTTTCGCTCAATAGATTTGTGTAAGACTTCCGTATCCGTATTGATTTGTATATTTGTTTGACAGTTCACCGTGGAAGCCGTGGTCACGGAGAGCGTCGGTGTGCACTGGCAGTGCCGCGCGCTGTCCAAGGAAACAAAAGAGACAGCGCCGCAGCCCAAGTATCTAGTGGAAGGTGAGCCTTATTACTAGCGCCGTAAGGCACAGTTTACGGTGTCACGGAGAACGTAGAAGTTCACTGCCAGTGTTGCGCGCTGTCTGAAGACCAAAGAGACTGCGCCGTAAGGCAAGTATCTGGTGGAAGGTGAGCCTTATTACTAGCGCCGTAAGGCACAGTTCACGGTGTTACGGAGAGCGTCGGTATGCACTGGCAGCGGCAGGGCCACAGGGCCATAAGGCATAGTTCACGGTGGAACTAGATACGAAGTGTGTAGGCAAGGCCAGGAATTTTATAACAAATAAATGCTTCTAAGAATTTCAATTATGAAATCCACTTTAGTTACGTCTCAATGATAGTTTCTAATATTTAACGTAAGATTGTTTTGTTCGCAGGCGATGACCTGAAGAACTTGAAGCTGTTGAATGTGTTCGAGCCGTGCACGCTGCAGGTCGGCGACCGGAACTTCCTCACCATCGGTGCCGAGGACACCTTCGTCAGCAAACAACAGTGGCGGAAACAACAAAGTGAGTACATTTAACATACTATAAATGTTATTTGAAACGGGGTATTTACGTATATTAGCATTTTTGAGGGTAGATCGCTACGGTGTGTAGACTACTAAAACTCGTCGCAACGTCAGTTACTCCGTGATGATGGCGCATGCAACTGCGCCGAAATATCGGGTGCTCAAAAACGCTAATATACATGGTAAATACCCCGTTTCAAATAATATTTATAATGTGTATGACCATGTGAGTTTGAAATCGTATATTTAACATACATTTTTTAACAGGTCATATTGAAATGGTACCGTAATTTCGTATACCTAAACCTAAATATTATTTTGACTGGAATTTGAAGTTAATTGGCACAATAGGAAAACGATAAATTTAAACAACTTTCATTCTGAGAGTTCTGTCCGTTCTTAAAATCGCCATGTGATCTTTATTTTTAAAAGCCATCCAAAATAACTCCTGCACTTGAATCAATTTTAATTTAATAAGTTATATTATCCAGATTTACATATCATTTCTCTTTTTAATTCATATTTAGTTATCTCAGTATAGATATACGTAGGTATATATACATAGACGTCCCAATACCATTTCACCATTAAGCGAGATTTTAATATAGGCGAAGTTAGTTTCCGATTTAATCATAAAGCACCTTCTATGAAAATCAAACTTTGTAGTGCAATGACATTAGGTTAACCTGTTCGTCATTATATATAATCCTAATAAACTGATTCTACTGTAAAATAACAGAAAAATTTACTTAATTGGCTGATAGAAAACGGTTTATAGAGTCCGTTGAACTAGGCCAAGCACACAGCGACAAAGTATGGCGACGCCACCATAAACGTTACGGAGAAGACATAAAACTGTTTTTTTAAATGTTTAATGATCAATTGATCACTTTTATGATTACTCGTTAAAAAAACCTGTTTTGAATAAACGAATTTATATCGGATCCACCGCTCCCGCTATAATGTCACAGACAGCAGATGGACAGACACACATAGCTGTCCAACTTTTAACCCCAGATTTTTGACTGTTCTACCGTACCGACCCAACCTCTGCTGATATTTAAATGTTTTTCTACAGGTAAATTCTATAGGAGCATTCGCAAGCAAACGCGGCCGAGCAAGAAACAGAGCTCCGAGCACGTGCCATCGCGGCCCAAGAAGCGCGCGTCTGCACATCGCAAACTCAAGTCCGTCGATGTAAGTACCCAGCAGGACTATGATGGCCGCAGGTTGCCATTTGGCAGTTATCATTTTATTTTTTATACCACGACGGTGGCAAACAAGCATACAGCCCGACTGGATGGTAACCAGCTAACGTAACCTATGGACGCCTGCAACTCCAGAGGTGTCACATGCGCGTTGCCGACCCTTTACAAAAAGGAGGATTCACTGTGTTGACGGCTAAAGGAACAAGAGGGTCCCTCGTCGTCACACACTGGGTCCTCTGAGCTCTTTGGCAAGTGCTCAGAGGTTATTGTGCTATTTGGCTGTGGTTTTCTGTAAGGTGGAGGTACTTCCCCAGTCGGGCTCTGCTTCAGATTTGAGCGAGATGACATTCACTGTGCTGTGCCCTACCACACAAAGCGAGATGACATTTGCAGTATCCATACCTCTCTTTGGACGTAGTTTAAGGACATACCCGTGTCCAGACGTAGTTTAAGGCTCCAACACCACGCTATCCCGTGACAACCTGCTGCCATCATAGGCCTGCAGGTCACCAAACCGCCTGTCACCGTCACGCACGCTAAATGTTATTGTACCTTGAAAAATAACGTTGATTAGTCTGTCCGTCCCTAACTGTAGTTAGGAATCTTAGGAACTACGAGGGTTGCTACTTATATATCCGGAAACAAAAAAACAAACAAACGTACACGGCTGAAAATGGTTTTATTGTTTTTCAAAGTATTCCCCTTGATGATCTATGCACTTTTGCATTCGCGTGAACCAATTTTTAAAGCACTTCTGCCACTCCGCCTGAGGTACCTCCATAACGTGTTGTTTGAATGCGTCGACAGCATCTTCAGCGGTCGAAAATCGTTGACCGCGTAATTTATTCTTTATACCTATTTGGAAATAAATAAAAATCGTTGGGTGCCAAGTCAGGGCTGTACGGCGGATGACCCGTTAACTCCACATTTTGACCCTCCAAAAATAGAGTTGTTTCGCGTGACGTATGACAGCTGGCATTGTCATGATGAAGAATGATTCTTCGTCGCTGGTTAGTTTTACGAATTTGTTCAAATACTTCCGGTAAGCAAATGGTCGTGTACCACTCTGAATTAACCGTTCTACGGTTTTCTAGTGGCACTGTAGCTACATGGCCATTAATACCGAAGAAGCAGGCCACCATTTGTTTCAATGTACTTTTTGCACGAGTAACTTTCGTAGGGTTCGGCTCATTTTGAAACACCCATACCGTTGATTGTTGCTTCGTTTCGGGATCGTATGCATAGATCCAGGATTCGTCACCTGTATAGATGTTATAAACGGCTTTTGAGTCACCACGGTTATATTTTTTTAACATTTTATTGCACCATTCGACGCGAGCATCTTTTTGCTCTTTTGTTAAGTTGTGGGGTATCCAACGCGAACAAATTTTTTTTACAGCCAAATAATTATGTAATATGCTATTAATGCTGGTCATAGAAATACCCAGAGTCGCCTCTATCTCGCAGTACGTAACATGTCGGTCGTCCATTATAAGTTTTCGCACAGCCTCGATATTTTGTTGTACAACGACCGATTTCGGGCGACCTGCCTTAACTTCGTCCGTAAGCATACTACGTCCACGATTGAACTCACTAAACCAGTGATACACAGTAGTTTTAGATGGGGCTTCATCACCAAAAGTTGAAGTTAGTTGATCTATGCACTGTTGTTGCGTTAAACCACGCCGAAAATCATAATAAATCATAGCACGAATATTTTCACGAGTGAGTTCCATTCTTGCTGCGAGATGACATTTAAAACCCGTCAAAAACAAAACACGAGCGTTAATAAGAAAGAAAAAATATACCGGCCAGTACTTAAAAAAGTTCAAATTTTACCATGGAGGTCAAATATGCTATTTAAGAAGATTGTAATCCCGGTTTCCGGATATATAAATAGCAGCCTATGTACTACAGCAGCAGTGTTGTCTGCTAACAAAAGCGGCGTTAGAAACATGGAAACGTGGTAGAGAATGCCCTAAGGCATTAAGTCTGCCTCCTGTACACTTTTATATTTGTACAATAAAGTTTAAATAAATAAATAGAAATAAATGGGACATTTTCATTCGCGGAAAATTAATTGTGATTTCCTATTACAAAATTGTAGATTTCTACTTAAAGTAGTCTTCTCTTCCCCATTGGAATTGGATTCATAACACATTCTCATCCAACCACAAAAATGCAAATATAAAAACTGCAATGAATTTATTCAGAAACTGAGTTATTTAACTCCACAGAACGAAATGGAAGTAGACCCTGCAGATAACACTCTAGAGTCTCTAGACGAAGCGCTGAAGGCGGACTCCAACTGTCCCAGCATCAAAATAGAGCCGAGCGCAGACGTGTCCCTGCCTATCGTCAGCAGTCAGGAGGACACTGCTACTGAGGAGAAAAACGACTCTGGGATCAGGTGAGCTGTTCAAATATCAGCCTTATTTATGAATTGTTAAGGTTCAACTGTCCGAGCATCAAGGTAGCGCCGAGTACGGACCAGTAGGGTCGTGACTCTACCATTGTTAGCAATCAAGAGGACTCTGGGATCCGGTAAGCCGTGTTAATATCAGTCCCATGTTTAAATGAAAAAGATGTAAATAATAAAAGGTGAATATTTCGAAGTATAGTCAAAAATCCTTTTTTTGCTAGCCTCAAGCAATATTTTTTTTTATCTTGAACCCAAAATGACCGCGCTATTTTAGAGAAATTACCATCTAAGAACGCTCCAGCACTTGAAGTAAGTGTCACTGTTATTTATTTATAAAAGTTCGACAACCAGTATCAACGCGGGCCGCGGGCGATACCAGGGTGCGTAGTCAACGTGCCGATCGTAACGAAACGCATCTGTCACTGTCGCAAAAATGCACGTTGGCTACCCACCCAGATCTTAAATCTTCCGCGTCGCCTTTGTCCCAGCTTTTTGCTCTATTGAGCTTGGGGTCCACTTGGCAACCGAATCCCAGGAATCGGCGTAGGCACTAGTTTTTAAGCGACTGCCATCTGACCTTTCAACCCAGATGGGAAACTAGGCCTTGTTGGGATTAGATCCGGATTCCTCACGATGTTTTCTTTCACCGAAAAGCGACTGGTAAATATTTCGTACATAAGTTCCGAAAAACTCAGTGGTACGAACCGGGGTTTGAACCCGCAACATTCGGATTGACAGTCTAAGGCCACCAGCGCATCAATGTTATCCCAGATCTTAAATGTTATGGTTTAAAAAATCCTTCGCAAATGAAATAAGACCGTAACCGTATGATCTACAGTTAGGTGCAAAACTGTCCCAATAGTAGCATCTTAGTAGAATGTGGAGAAGTGGATGTCGATCGAGGAGAGGGGCACATGATTAATACATACCAGTACTATTTGAAATTTCCTACAAATCAGCCTTACATATGATATACTTAGAATTTACGGTTATTTTGTAATTTAGAATCGAAAAGTAGAAAAAAACACATTTTTATTTTTTCGAATATTTCTAGTTCCTCTTATGGAAACTCCAAGTAGGGAATCATACATAATTAAGAAATTCAGCCTCTGTAAAATAAGGTATCAACTGTTTAAATCACAAACATAGTTTTGTAGTTATGGCAGAGTAAAAGTCGTCTTGAACATTGAACTAACAAACACTTTCTATGGCTGTTTTTAATGGTACACTTTTGCACCGAACTATAAGCCACCTAAAAGTAACTTGAAAAATATGCCCCATTAAAGCAATTGCATGATGATTTTATAGAGGCAGAATTTCTTAATTATGTATGGTTCCCTATTTGGAGTTTCCATAAGAGGAACTAGAAATATTTGAAAAAATAAAAATGTGTTTTTTTCTACTTTTCGATTCTAAATTACAAAATAACCGTAAATTCTAAGTATATCATATGTAAGGCTGATTTGTAGGAAATTTTAAATAGTACTGGTATGTATTAATCATGTGCCCCTCTCCTCGATCGACATCCACTTCTCCACATTCTACTAAGATGCTACTATTGGGACAGTTTTGCACCTAACTGTATATTCGTGAACCAGATTTTACAACCTTTTGGCGGTTTGTCGAAGGAGGAGGAGGTTCTCAATTCGTCGGGATCTTTGGTTTTTTTTTTGCTATTTTTTAGGGTTCCGTAGCCAAATAGCAAAACACGGAACCCTTATGGATTCGTCATGTCTGTCTGTCTGTCCGTCTGTCTGTCACAGCCATTTTACTCTGAAACTATACGACGTATCTGAATAAAATTTACACATAAGGTGTATTTTGTATGCCACTACTTAGTTATGTAGTTAAATTGAAAAAAAAAATGTTTTTAGGGGGGGCGCTCCATACATGTAACTAAATTTAATTTTTTTTTTAACCAAATATCAACATGTGACACATCAATCGATAGGTCTTTAAAAATAACATTGAGGTTTTTTGATCATTTTGTTATTAAGTGCATATTTTCTGAAATAATCGCTTCGAAAGTCAGAAAATTTGTGTCCCCCCCTGTAACTTTTGAACCGTAAGTCCAAAAAATATAAAAAAAAATGAGGAGATGCGCCTTATCATATACTTTCTACGAAAATTGTTTTGAAGATTATCAGTTCCGCCATTTTTGAGTTATATCCAAAAAACTTCTTCCATAGGCATCAGATACGACCTTTTGGTATTAGTTTGGTTCTTATTCCATTGAAGGTACGGAACCCTCCTATGCGTGGTCCGACACGCACTTGGCCGGTTTTTTTTATCTATGGTCATCGATAATTCGTAAACGGATGGACCGATTTGGAAAGTTATCTTTTGTTTGAAAGGGTCCCATTATCAGCAGGTCAGGAACTCTTTTTTTTTAATACCACGACGGTGGCAAACAAGCATACGGCCCGCCTGATGGTAAGCAGTTACCGTAGCCTATGGACGCCTGCAACCCCAGAGGATTCACATGCGCGTTGCCTACCCTTTAGGAACCTATTCACTCCTTTTTTGAAGAACCTCGTACTGTAGCCCGCTGGGAAAACCTCGGCAGGGAGTTCATTCCACAGCCGCAGCGTTTGTGGGAGGAAAACTGATGATGGGATCCGGGAGAAATGGAGGGAACTCTTCAAATATAGGCACACCTGTAGTGATTTGAGTATTTTTTACAGTAGCTCGTGCATTGTAGCCTAAGTGAAGTCTGTTCTTTTCCTTTAAAATTATTTACAATTTTTCTTGGTTTCAATCACATAACAAATGCGCTTTATCCACAGCGGGCTAAGTAAATCCCACATCCACAGTCCCGAGCCGAGCAAGGAAAGCAGCGAGCTGCTGAACGGCGACAGCAAGGCCGAGCTCGGGCTCAACGACGACGACTCTGAGAACTGGGAGAACACTAGCAGTGACGGCAGTGACACTGATAGGTATTATACACCAGAACGCGTATCATGGTTGTCATTTTATCGCCTATCGCGTCAAGCATCACGTTCGCACTTACATACTTGTTAGAACGTGACAGCTATGGTGACAGGCCATAAAATTCCGACCATATTAGGCTAACAGGGTGCGAAATTATCAAGATAATTATCGTCTTTTATAATTATCCTATAGTTCGTTTTATTTGAGATAAGAAAAAAGTTGACAGAATGATGTATAGGGTTCTTTATCAGGTACGAATACATGTCACAACTGTCAAAGTGCCTACGCCGTCATTAAACATACTTAAATTTATATTTGTATTTATAGTAAAGCCCTACGTATTTGTATATGTTATTTTGAGTATTTAAGAATATTTTCATAGTAGTTATATGCACGAAATATTTTTATTATCATTGTTAATGTTCTTGTGAATGTTGCACACAGTGTTGGCCGTTAATTTCAATTAGAATTGAAAATTGATCAATAAGATTGAAGATTAATTCCGTAACTAATCAATTACACTAACATCAATTTTTACTAACGTTAGTTCGCATTGATTTTGTGACGTCGTCAATTACACTAACCGTCAATTAGAATTAACCTATTAGTTACACTAACGTCTCGAAAATTTAATAAGAATTACAGTCAATTAGATTAACGTTAGTGTAACTAAATTAATCCTGTCTTACACTAATAATTAATTTTAAAACTGCATCTCGGGTTCGGAAGTCGGGACCAATATCACAAGATGGAGCTCATGCTGGACCCTAGGGCTACCTACTGGATCTCGGGTTTGGCGCACCATGAGCTCCAGATTTTGATACCGGTACCATCTGCTCATCAGTACAAGTCGAATGAGCCCAAACAGCATGAGTCTATGATGCGCCAAACCCGAGATCCAGTAGGGATCCCCAGGGTCCAGCATGAGCTCCAGATTTTGATCCCGGTACCATCTGCTCATCAGTACAAGTCGAATGAGCCCAAACAGCATGAGTCTATGATGCACCAAACCCGAGATCCAGTAGGGATCCCCAGGGTCCAGCATGACTTCCATCTTAGGATACCGGTCCCATTGCTTATTAATACAAGCCCCCGAGTCCAGAGTCAAAATCGAAACAAAAATCAAAACCTCGTAGCTTAACCTAAATTCGCGTTTAGTTAGGTAAATTATTAATGTCAATTACCAATTCAATCTACACTAATAATTAAATTAATGTTTCAATTTTTGAGAAAGACTAAAAATGAAATATCTTCAATTATTAGTTATTCGCAAAGGATTAACACGTTAGTTACAATTAATTTCAATTCTAATTGAAATCAATTTGCACTAAACTATTACAGCCTTATTCATAAAAAATCCTTAAATGAGGTTTTAACCATCATATAGTTAAAACGCTATATAAGCCTAAATGACGTTTTAAGAAATGTGTGATTTATAATCTCTCCATAAGCCGACAATAGTAATTTCATTGATTCGACTCGTTATGTTGGCACTCTTGGCAAAATCATAGACAAAATCGTATCCCAATCGCAATTTAAAAAAAAAGTTTGACAGCGAATGTCAGTAATGACCGGGAAATCGGCGAAATAGAATCGAATAAATGCAAATACTAGTTTAGATAAATCTAATTTAAATCAAATAAGCCTTTGCATTGAAAAGACGAATCGATGCAACAAAAAAAGGGAGTAATAATTACACGTCAACTGTGTGCACGTCATGCAACAATACAAGGTAAGAATACCAATTCATTTACTTATAATTAGGTTATGTGAAGTTGATTCTTGCTTAACTTTAATGTTTTTAATGAATCTAATCATTGATATATCCTCCTCAGGTATTACTACAAGAGCAAAATATAAAAAAAAAATACTGGATACAAACACCAACGCCTTCAAGATTGACCTTTTGCAAGTAAGTACAATACCTGCCCAAGTGCCCAAGTCAGACATTTTCACAGTAATAATTCTATACCAGTGCCTACAACTAATAACATTAGGTATACTTATTGTAAACCAGTTATATCTGTCTGATATCGCCTACAGTTAATGCAGTGAAATAATCATGTACTAACTATACCCAGAAGGATGATATTAAAGTAGTGAAAAATCAATGGTTAGATAATGTGCAAAATTTATTGAAACATATGCATTAGTCAGGTAGAATTTTATTGTTATTTTCATTCAAAATCCTTATTAATATCACCATGATTGCAGAATATAAGTAGGTATTCCACATAGTGATGCTGTAATGTCTGTAAATGACTATATTATTCAGTCAATCAGTCAGATGCTGACAATAAAAGGCATCAAGCAGATGTACTTACATTAGTGTAATTTATGGTCAGGAAAATTTGACTACATACTTATGTAATAACTACTAATAAGCAGTGGTGATAGATAGAGATTAGGATGTTGGTCGTTCTCAATTAAATGTAAATGTATGGTTATAATATGTATGTAGTCACATCGATTTCTGCCTATTTTATAGAAAACTTCCATATCCTGGTATATGGAACAATATATATGAAAGCTAAAAATAAAAAAAGTGTTTGTTTAAAATTAATTTAATTAAATTTGTTGCATTCTTTTCAGGTCAGCACTTATCATCAGCCGTCATCATCCACTGCCATTGTTAAGGCAGTAAGTCGTCAAGCATTAAACAGGAAAGGGCGACCAGGTTAAGAATCCACACAAATCCAGGAAAAGTCTACCGGCCCCGGACATATTCGAAGCCAAGCAATCCTCAGCGGCAAGGCAATCAACTGAAACATAAAAAAGAAAATTAAGAAGCTACATAGCCTGATTTTGGTCAAACTACTGGTTCTGACCCCATAATACTCTCACACTCTTTAGCTTTGTTTTATTATTGAATTGTATGTTTAATTTTGCTAAATAAAATTTTTTTTCATGAAGCTTTTGTAATGATTTTTAATGCTTCTCTCTCTGGGAGAATCTGTTTATTTAGTGGCATATTATTATTCAAGAGCTTAATCTTAGCCTATGGAGAAACCTGGTCTTCAGCAGAAGGACATGATGTCACGATCCTCAGCTCTGAGGGAACGACTGATGATGATGATGATAACCTTTTGGTAATAACATTTATGTTGCAATAATTATATTATAGTTTGTCCGGACAAACTATACCTCTGTGGTTGAATTGTAATGAACAACATCAGTAATGTATGTGCATTGATTGCCGCTTTAATACTTGTATTACAAATACCACTTCGTCAGGGCGACCCCTGACCTTGGGCAGTGTAAAGTATATAATATTACGACAAGTTGATAGTAAATGACAAATATGCTCACCAATACTTCTTTCTTACCTTATGTTATGATACATATTCCAAAATCGGCTTTCGTAGTTGTACCTATTCACATGCTCCATTGCCTGAATTGGCATTTTATAGCAACAATTACACTTCAAAAGTTCACAGTCACTTTAAAAGATAGGTTTTTAATTTATTACATAAATAATAATATTTTTCACAAAACATAAAAATTGTAACGATAGGTAGCTTCCATTCAGTAGAAATCTTCTGATTTGTGTTCGGTGTCGCTAGTGTCAAAATCAGCTGACAATATTATGGCGGCCATTATGATCCTTATCGAGGAGATAAAGAAGGGTCCTAGGTCATGTAACTTTTCGAACATTTGCAATAGGTTTGTAGAGCTTTTTAGAGATAAATAACGTTTATAAATAACGTTTTTGGGCTTCCGGACTTCAAGTAGGTTTGAAGGAGGTTGTAACTTTTTATGAATAAGGCTGTTAGTGTTCAATTTTAACTAACGTGTTTCAATCTTCAATTTTTAATTTTCAATTACACTAACGTTCGGCCAACACTGGTTGCACAATAAAATACCTAGAGAAGAAGAAGTACGAAACGGATGGTTCGTTTTTTCAATATTTTCTCGCGTTATTTGTCATTAGTATCTCTGAGCCATACCTGGATAGTTTTTAATGTTTAAAGCTTATTATGATTTTTATTTAAGTAAAGGTATTTGCTTGCTCTATTATTGTGCGTTTGGTTGGAGGGTTATGGAGCAATCCGAGTGGCATACAACAAAAAAAAGCCACCTCGTACTCCACCAAATCTTACCATCACCTAAGACAAGTGTTTTATTATTTAGTAATATAATATATTGAAAACTATTAAATAACGTTTTAGCACTTTTATTTACGAAAATTTATTAATAGTGCATATTATTACTGTCAATTAATTTCGTGAGTACTGATAAAAAAAACTATACGTTAAGTTTGCGTTTTAGAACGTACGTGTACATTCGTCACAGTCAGGTCAGTTTTTCAATTTTCACTTGTCTCTAACGTGATAGGTAATCAAAACGAAATTGTGTTTTTATTGTTGTGTTGGATTATTTCATCTGCAACTTGTTATTATTTATTCACAAATGTGAACTCTTAATCATGATAACTAATAGTTTGTTGGTGTGCTTGCAATGTGTTTAAATTGAACATTTAGAACAGGTTGGCAAATACTGTTTCTAGTTTTACTCAATTTGTAACCTCAAGGTGTGGATGAATCTTTATTTATTTTCTTTCATAGTTAGTTCAACTATTATCGTTAGAATTCACTCGCGTTTTTTCTTTTCCTTATTTACAAATTTTAGGTTCTTATCAAATCGATAATTATCAGACTATCAATATTACTATAATTATCAAGATAACTGTCATTGATAATTATCCCTTCGAATCCTGATATACGTTGTTATCATGTAAGTATATTATATTATACACATATGTAAGCATGACGTGGCAAGGTGGCCATGTAAGATCATTTGCATTTATATGTAAGGATGTGGTAAGTCCGAGCTCGGGTTCAACGACGACGATTCTGACAACTGGGAGAATACTAGTAGCGATGGCATTGACACTGATAGGTAAAAATATCATATTGAGCTGTTAGGAATACTACTATGCCGTATTGTGGCAAGGTTGCCATGAAATAGTTTAACATGATGATTGATGATAATAGTTTAAGTATGAAGATAGTTCTAGTTATCGAATTTGTATAACCTGTATGTTTGAACACATTCTGCTTTATTACTCATGGTCGTAAATGGTTGTGTGTGTTCAAAAGCCAAATCTGAAAATAGTGTCCAAGTGACACGTAGTGTAAATGTTCGCCTAAATACGTACACTAACGGGTGATAACAAAAGAACCGGCCAAGTGCGTGTCGGACCACGCATAGGAGGGTTCCGTACCTTCAATGGAATAAGAACCAAACTAATACCAAAAGGTCGTATCTGATGCCTATGGAAGAAGTTTTTTGGAGATAACTCAAAAATGGCTGAACCGATAATGTTCAAAACAATTTTCGTTGAAAGTATATGATAAGGCGCATCTCTTCAAATTTTTTGAATTTACGGTTCAAAAGTTACTACACAACTTTTCTGACTTTCGAAGCGATTATTTCACAAAATATTCACTTAATCACAAAATAGTCAAAGAAAGCTCAATGTTATTTTGAAAGACCTATCGATTGATGTGTCACATGTTGATATTTGGTAAAAAAAATTTTTATTTTAATTTAGTTACCTGTATGGAGCGCCCCCCTAAAAATTTTTTTTTTTTCAATTTAACTACATAACTAAGTAGCTGCATACAAAATACACGTTATGTGTAAATTTTATTCAGATACGTCGTATAGTTTCCGAGTAAAATGCCTGTGACATACGGACGGACAGACAGACAGACAGACATGACGAATCCATAAGGGTTCCGTTTTTTGCCATTTGGCTACGGAACCCTAAAAATGAGAATTCTTTGCGAGGCGAAAAAAAAATCTCAGATTTGGATGTTCTTAGGCAATTTACACATAATAATTATTTGCAAAACCATTAATGTTAATGCACATACGAATAGGCCCCGTGGTCAGCTGTCCGTTAAAGTTTAGACACTATGTCCCAACACTATGTGCACTTATGACCCCTTTTATTAACTGGGTAAAATTTTCAGCTCTCCGATTGTTTAAACACTACATTACTATATGACAAAAAAATATTTTGCGTCCAGCCACATTGAAAAAAATTTGGGGTTTCGGATTTTCACTCGTCGTCTAAAATTAACGATTTTCGTCTGTGATTTCGAATCGGCCAGCGACACTATGATATAAAATTTGTTTTTGCTGATCAATGTATTCTGGTAATCTTATCTGCTAGCGGCATTTTAGACCTACTTTTTAAACATCGGCATTTGTAGGTAGGTTCACGCTCGAGTATATAAATAATTCATTATGTACGTTGTTTGTTTAACGCTCGCAAACGCGAGTAGGGCTCGTAGAATACTGTTTTTGCACAAATTTGAATGAACTGATTAACTGAGCTAACCTATTTCCTTGATTGTGCAGCGGTGCGACGTGGTCGTCTCGCTGCTCGTCGGCGGCGTCGACGCGCGGCAAGCGCTCGCCGCAGCTGGCCGTGCGGCTGCTGCGCGGCAAGCGGCTCAAGCGCACCGTGCGCCGCGCGCCGCCCGCGCCGCCGCCGCGCCTCGGCGACCGCGTCGTGGTGGAGACGCTGCACACCACCAGCCGCGCCAACGTGGTGTGGCAGGTACCGTCCCCTCTTATCTTCTATAGCTTGTGGGCCAGGGTGTAAACCGATGAGGCGTTCATGGTAAACTTATAAAAACGAATGGGTGTGGCATCAGTCAAGTCCTGGAAGCTGAATGCAGCAGTAGTGTAGCAGCCCGCACCGACAGACGCTCACCACTGACGTCGCACATTTATCCCTGCCGCCATGTCCCGGTACGCACTCCATAATGGCTCGTTATAATCCGCAGCGAACTATACGTTTAATCGCTAATGGCACGTACTCGTACGTTCACGTAATTTATTTATTGAGCAATTTAAGTTTCACTGTACATTGGACATTTCATTGAGGATGAGGGAGAGTAAACTTTGTAGTCAATCTTCTCCTTATTCTGCCATGCCCTAACGGGTGTCGGTGGCCACCTTTGCGAAGTCTTTCCTATTCTCGGCCAGTCTTGCGAGCGTGGCCGCGTCCTCAATGTTTGTCCATTTTTTGATGTTATCGAGCCAGTTCACCTTCCTTCTTCCTTTTCCCCGCCTTCCCTCTATTTTCCCTTCTATTATAGTTGTTATTAGGTCGTGTTTTAGTCAATTTTTTTGTAGTCCATGATCACCGTAAATATACTAACATATTTTTTTTGTGCTAAACAGGACGGCACTATAGAGACGGGGATCCCGTCGACCCAGCTGTACCCGATCCACCACCTGGACGGGCAGGAGTGCTTCCCGGGAGACTTCGTGGTGAGCGGCGCCGCCAGCACCGAGGAGAACCAGCATGTTTGTATTTTATGTAACCAATATTTTGAAGCAGTACCCATTATGACAAGCGTTTTGACAGTATGTGTGTCTACTAGTACGAATTCTCCCCCAACTGCTTAAAGATTAACTGGAAGATATCGAGCCCCGGTAAGGCGTATCGATGTTGGTTCATGTCCAACTGGGTTGATTATTTTTTCAATGTTTTCAATGTTTGTATTTGATTGAATAACATACTAATGAGTGGAATACCCACTTTAAAACATGTAAAAAATAATTATGGAAGATATCCGTAAAGGGATAAGTGCGCCTTTGTAATGGTGTTGTTTTTTTTCTTGCTGTATTTTTTCATTTGTTGTACAATAACGTTTACTTGTAGAAAGTACTCTGAGCAAAATTGACTAATAATAAGCAATACATACATTTTAAGGTCAATACGTTACGGATGTTCACGTTTCACATTGATTTTCTATACTTACTACGGAGAAAACATATACACCACGACGCGAATGACTTTATTTCGCGTAGTTTATGTATGATAAAAGCTTTAAATTTTTATATATTTAAAAACTGCATTAAATATGCTTCCTTATGGTATTTTTTTTTATTTAAAAATAAATGACATTTATTAGTTATATAACGTTCTAGAAAATAATATTATTTTGAATGTTTTTCCTCTCCTCAGAACTTTTTTTTTAATATGGATTTTTACTTTTTTAATGTCAAAAATGATTTCTGCATGTCTGTTTTATAAGGAAACGATACCACACAACCCCTAACAGCCTTAACCAGAGAGTAAAAACATATTGCACGGGACCCCTGATTTTGACGTTAAGGTCCAAAAATTTTACGGACTGCCAATACTAAAAAATATTTATCGTGGGGCACTCTATCCATGGTCAAAAATTCACAACTTTTTCTCGATGCGCACAATTTTTTTAAGCTCTGCTATTTCGCCCATAATTTTTGCTTCCTTATTAGTGACTTAAATAATTAAATGTATATTTTGTCCGTACAGCTAAAACACCGAGAATATGGCGTAGTTCAACGAGTAGACCACCACGGCCGCACCGCCATCGTGCACTGGTACCGCACCTACACCAGCGCTGACGAACCTGTGTGAGTATTACATACAGTCATCCCTTTTTTTAGGCGATTAATACTGGCGTAAGAAAAATACGGCATCATTTTCTCTAACTATGCTCCACAACTTTTTACCGTTCATTCCCAATTCCACTCCCCGTGAAACATCTTATAATCTGGAATGCCCTCTTCGACCAAAAAGTGAGGCTGAAAGAAAAATCTATAGTCATACTCCATTACTGCGGTTGGAATTGCGCTCTGAAGGTTCCGTACATCACACTCTAAAAACAATCATCGAACATTGCTGTATGTAACTAAAAGAAAAATTTGATAGAAGTGCAAATTTTTTTTACACAATTTTTTGTTTGTTTTGGAACAACTTTTCTTTACTTATGCTGTAAAACCTACCTTTTTGCCAATTTTCATGATTTTAGGTCTTTGGGAAGTACCCTACAAGGTTTTGTAAGTTTGTAATCGCAAAAAAAATCTTGTGATAAACAACAAATTAACCATTTTCGGACATTTTTCTTTGCGTATGCTGTAAAACCTTCCTTCTTGCCAAACTTCAAGATTCTAGGTCTATGGAAAGTGCCCTATAGGTTTTGGGTCCCTTTCAAAGTGTTAGAAAATAGTCTAGTAGGGTGTCTTTGGGTTGAATTAAATTAGAAGCTTGATTTTTTACAGCTTCAAGGGACCGCAGACATACGAATTGGATTTAAATTTCAACTTGATAGCTCCACACCTCCTTGAAAACTAAATCTTGACAGACAGACGGACAACAAAGCGATCCTATAAGGGTTTCGTTTTTTTTATTTATTTTAAGGTGAGGAAGACTATAAATAATGTCAATAAGTCAATATGTCAATGTTGCAACGAGTGGAAGTGAGACACCACCCTCTACTTTGATACCTTCTTTCAGTGCGGTTTCTCTCTCATCTTACTCAGTAATAAGGTTGGATTTGGTTTGGCGGTTCCTGCTCTAACTATACTTCAGTGTATATGCTAAATAGAGAACATGCATGAAAAATATTTAATTGAATCTGTTGCATAAACACGTTCAACAACCCCAAACTAATATAAATAAGTGGAAATCCGTAATAATTTTTAACAGTTTTTTTAAAATATTGCGGTTTGAAAACGTAAAATTTTAGGCATTTTTTTTATACATCAAATGTATTTTCGAAACTTCAGTTCGATTACTTATGTCCTAACAAGAAAAAAATGTATGACAACTATATAGCTAAACGCATTTTTTCGTGCCTAAAATTACAAAAATCTTACAAAAACTTGTTCCTTTCAAACAGTTTTCTGCAACTTTGTGAACGGTGACGTCACAATCCGCACACTTTTTGTATGGGGCGTTTTGACGCGCGGCGCGGACGCCTAACGTATTTTCACATTTGTGACGTTTCATGGCTATCATAGATAGTAGGTTTATTAGAGACATTTGAATCTACAGGGAATTAGAATCGAATGACGTCTTCCAAAAAAATCATGCATGTTCCTAATTATAGCTGTCGCAACTTTTTACCTCTCTCATTTTCCGTCTCACTTTCCGTCAGGGTGCAAAATTATCGAGATAATTATGGCGTAAGATAATTATCGCGATAACTATGAGATCCGTTAGTTTATCCCAGGTATGGATGGATTTTCTTTCCAATATGCGCGCGGATTTTTTCTTGTGCATTCCACTTACAAATTTTATGTTATTATCAAATCGGTAATTATCATTATCAGACTAAAAATCATTATAATTATCAATATAACTATAATTGATAATATCCTTACGAACCTTGCTTTCCGTTGTACGGTCCTAGGAGTTCACATTTGTATGGATTGTACGTTTATAGAGAAATCTCATCCACGAAGCTTCCTTGACTAAACGATACCATCAGAGGTCAACCATATTTAATTGTTAGTGTATCCGATCGTTTTACTACTAGCATTACACGTGTACCATTATTTATTTGATTAATCAAATACATTTCTCAACAAGGCGGTTTCACATTGCTGCAGTTTCCGCATGCAGCGACGGTGTGCGAGCGATATGGCGCTCTATATGTGTATAGCGCTGTCTCGTTCACCCATCCAGTTGCGGCACCAGTCTGATAACCGCGTAAACCCACACTACATGGCGACCCGGCCAGTTATCGTTGTCTTATCGCAATCATATTTATATTGTACCTTTTTATTAATTTGAAATACCGAATTTAAAATGGGTTCATGTAAATCAAAGATGTACTTATCGCCCAAGCCAGTGCAAGCAGTGACCAATCCGTAGTAGAAGACATCAAGACCCTCACGACCAATATACTGGTCGCTGCAATTGTGCTGTTCCTCTTGGTAGTGAGCTGTTTCGGCTTAGTCAAATTGGACGATATCTATGTGTAAGTGGTTGTGAAAAGTTAGTGTTACTAAAATTGTTTTGATTGGTAAAACTTAGTGAAAGGATTTTTAGACGGTTGTGTTTAAGTTTGCTCATGTGTACTGGAGTTGAGACGTTTACAGCAGGCCGTATGCTTGTTTTACATCATGACATTAAAAACGTAGGCCTGAATTAGTACCACATTCACATCATAACATGACCTGATTCATATTTGAACAAGAAACTCGAATATTTCTTTGGATATGTACAATCGTGTTTTAGACCAAAAGCGCCTATCATGAGATCCATTGTTGCTTTCGGCCCTGTGTAAACTAGCCCTATGAGTATATATGTACAGTCACCGGCAATAGTATCTTCCTATACGAAGGCCCTAAAAATATATGACACGCTCTTATGGCCCTACAAATAAGAGCGTGTCACTTATATTTGCAGGCCTTCATTATACAAGATACTATTGCAGGTACGAGACTGTACGCATTATAGAACGGAGAGCTAGCCACGTCAGATATGACACAATAATGAGAGCAATGAAACCCCTCTAGTCAGTTTGCTATACTATGCATATTTCTAGATCTAGCAGCTGTAAAGTGGTGGAGGTCAAAGAATGCAAAAAACCAATCCCAGAGTTCTGGGTTTGATGCAATGTTATGAGAAATTATATATATAATTATATTATATCATTGCCAAAAGTTTCTGTCAGGGGAAAGTAGTGCCAAACGACAGTATAATGTAATTCATAATTTGTCGCCTACTGTTTTTGTTCCCGTAATAATACGCAATTTTTGTTCTAATGTTAAAATATAGGCCCTGTCCTTTATCCATACTTCCATACTAATATTATAAATGGGAAAGTGTGTGTGTTTGTTTGTTTGTTTGTCCGTCTTTCACGGCAAAACAGGGCGACGAATTGACGTGATTTTTTAAGTGGAGATAGTTGCAGGGATGGAGAGTGACATAGGCTACTTTTTGTCTCTTTCTAACCCCCCACTTCCCTAAAATGGAGGGTGGAAATTTGTATGGAGCATTACGGGGGGCAAAGGGGAACCGTGTTACCCCGAATTTAACGCGAGCGAAGCCGCGGGCAAAAGCTATTAAATTATAACTGAGACAACTTCGGCAGTATTCACCTATTTTGGTATTACTATTTTCCAATTCAAAAATTTTGCTAGTCTGGCACTCCGAACTCCACCCATTAAAAGCTGCCTGATGCCCGGATCTAGCAATAAGGATAATAGCAATCTAACCCGACGGGTTTTGTTGCTTTCATTATTGTTTTATATCTGATGTGACCAGCTCTTAGTCCATTAGGGCTAATATGTAGAGGTAACGCGTTTCATTTAAATGTTAAGGAGTTTGTTTAATTTTTGTCACGGCGTGAGTGTTTCTTGATGGTTTGCTGCCAGATGTCTAGAAAAGTTCATTCATCTTTCTTTATTCTCTGAAGTTTGTGTATAACATCAATCTGTTTCCTTAGAAATTGCATCGACTCAATATTCATTTTCATAGGCTAGGCCGAAACATGCACGTATTGCAATTCAGATACAACTAGTTAACTCAGCATCAAACGTGTTACATGCCAAATAAAGTACATGAGTATATCGCAAGACCTCCTTAAGATACGTTTCCACCGTAGATCTGCGATGATGTAGCCTGCAGCGGATTTATTATCGTTCAATCCTCTCCTCACTACGCATCCTCGCACATTTTTGGTGGAAACACAGCCTTTTTCTGTGGTATTTTTTTTATTTAAAAGAACCGACTTCACTTAGCATCCACCCTTCCAACAGCAATTGCTCGAGCTGCTGTAAAAATACTCAAATCACTATAGGTGTGCCTATAATAGTTGAAGAGTTCCCTCGATTTCTCCTGGATCCCATCATCTGTGAAGTATAGGTACTCTTTCAAACAAAAATAGAATTTTCTAAATCGGTCTAGCCGTGTGCGGATAATCGGTGGACATACAAAAAAAAATTGCAAAAAAATAGCAAAACAAAAAAAACAAAGATCTCGACGAATTGATAACCTCCTCCTTTGAAATCTTGAAGTCGGTTAAAAAAGGGTGGTTTCAAATTTTAATTTAGCCACTTTTGTGATAATAATTACCTAAATGCTTAAGTTTATGCGGATATAGAATTGTTGTGGTTTATATGGGAACTAATGAACTCTACGACACTTCACTTTCCGCACAACCTCTGTAATCAATTCGGAGGTTTTTATATCATGTGTTTTACTTGTTGCAGTCCTCAAATGCTGCACGAAAGCGAGATGAGCGTATACGATTTGAAGGACCACCCTGACTTCCAGTACAGACCGGGCACGGTTGTAATCCGAGTGGCTAATTTCACTGGCGAGGATGCCACATGCACCGCAGGACAGGTTTGTTGTACTGCTTGCTCTTAACTTTTACAATGTCTCGTTAACACTTTGAATGCCATACGTCATATACTTAAAATTTTGAGGTATTTAGAGTTCACGAGATATTTTATAGAGTAAGTACTAAACAAAAGAAAATAGCTTGAACCGTATATTACTTAATACTTTGACTACCAAGAACCCGCCTGGTAGGCACTCGTAATGTTTGCTCAGGTGCCGGGCACGCGGCATGCGGCATTGCGTTGCATGTCGTAACCCGCCTGGCGAGTTCTGTCGGTTTCTGGGGTATTGTCCAAAATTTTGCACGGTTGCGAAAGTGTTAAGAGGCTGACAACACCGGATGACTTTCAATAGTACATTACTACAGAGGCCGGGAAGTAGGGGGTTGCCGGCCAAGTATATATATAGACGGATAGTCACGAGGCTGGCAACCCCTTCTCACGCCGAGGTATGTATAGTGCTTTTCTCAAACATGCAATGAAATAAATAAGAAAATTCTCAAAAAAAATTTCGGATATAGGTAAGGAAATACTCGACTCGTAAACTTGTATTAGTAATATAATATATGTTATATGTACTTCAAACACCTTCGTACTTAGGTTTTTATCTAAAATGATACAATAAGTTCAATAAGCCACAAACGTACAACCAAAATTTGCATTAATTTCCAGAAAACATGTTAAACCAACGTTCCCACTATTACGACTAAGTATATGTTCATCTTGTTATTAATGAATTATCCTATCAACAAACTACAACAAAAACATTAATTAGACTTACCACGTAATCAAAAATATGCGTAAAAACATTACGTTATGAAGTCTGGATTGCTAAATTCTGACTGAATTTCATTGTCACTGAACGGCTTTTAAAAATGTATAACTATTACGTACGTCGGCCATTTAAGTATAATTTTCACTTGCATTTGAACAACATCTAGAGTAATCTAGACCTAATTCACTTTTATTGTACCTATACCCAAATTATTATAGAATAAAACAAATCGACATTATAATTCACAATAATATACGCAACATAGTAAAATATTGAGAATGTTTTTAAAATTTTCCCACTAAAATACTTTTTTTTTACAGTATCTGCGCTGTTCGAAAGGTTGCACTTAAGGCCATTCTACACGAGTTAAAATTAAGAAGAAAAATGTATATAGTGACTGAATAAATTCAGAATGTTACAAATATTGTCTGTGGTCTCTGTTTATGCATTTTTATAAAAAAATATTCATAAGAATCAGAACTCTCCGAATTTATTTCGTAACTATAGATTCCAATTCTTAATTTCAGCTCATGTGTAATAGCCCTTGCTGCTAATATTTTAGCTTGATAACCAACCTTTCACGAAAAAAAAAAACAAAATCAGCTGTTCTTATAACCGGTATTAGACATAACAATTTGTAGGGCCCAATCTGTCCGGTTGGGAGGTGTAATAAGAATTAGGGCCCTTAGGGAGCTGAAGGAGGGTTAGGGAGAGGCAGGGTACACAACAGATTGGGTCCTACAAATTGCAACGTCTAATACCCGTTTTTAATCTGCCTCCATCTTTACAATTTAAAATTATATGAATTTGTTAATAATGTGTTATTCGTTATTTTCATGTCGATCTTATACATAGACGAAAGTGAAAAATATATCATATTGTTTATTGCTTTTTAATAGGCGTAAGTAGTGGCAGAATGTCAAACGAACCAAAAAGTAAATATCGCTTATATCCTTAAATGGCTGAACGCCATGATCCTGTGCCACAAATATATGTGGAATGGAAATTAAAAAAGAGGCACTTGCCGGCCTAGGCCTCCAAATTTGTATGAAATTCCATTATCAACCTCTCGTGTAGCCGCACCTGAAACGTGATACTTCGCAGCCTATTATAAGGAACATAACATCAATATTTCATTGCATGTTTGAGAAAAATGACTACTCAAAAAAAAAATGTTATTATTCGTTATATTTGGAAGAACTTCGTTAATTCTGATACACGATTGGACGAAATCGGCTCGATAGAAATTAATTCCAAAGTAACATCTTAAAATTTGCTTTAAACAGTCTGTCTTTAGTTTCTTGACTTACACGTCTGTAACTAAGGACAAAATTCCACCGAACTAATACTAAAAACTTCGTTATTTTATATTTCTCAATAAATGCGTAGTTTTTTTAATTCCTCATTTTGCAAAATTTGCAATGAGCTCCCATACTAATCGTGACAGTATTTCTCTTTTACTCGCACTGAAAAAGATGAGGGAATTTAGCTGTTGCTGACAACAGCTAAATTCCCTCATCTTCCTCCCTTTAACAATTACACTCTGTGACTGTACCAATGTAACCTCAAATTTACCAATTATGTAACTGTATTAAAAAACATCCTTCGATACTCGCGCGGAAATGTCATTCGTCTTTATATCTTGCGACTCGTGAAGTAATGAATGACATAAAAGCGCAGTTTCCGCCCTTGAATCGAAATCAAAATCAAAATAGCGTTCTGTATTTCCAAACTTTACCAAAATAAATATCAACAATATGGGCTACTTTAATTGTAACGTAACTAGGGCTTGCATAAATTATTCGAAATATCCGTATTATCCGGAAAATTGCATGCCTTAAACGTAACTGACTGTTATTCGTACCAGGTGATCGACAACTTCCCGTCTGGCCGCGTCAAGGTGTGGTGGGTGGACGGCCATATGAGCATGTGTTGGCCTCAAGACCTCTACAAGGTAATTAATAAGGTGTGCATGCTGCTTTCTCTTGTGCGGACATACTTTTATTTGCTAATGTAGGGCTAGCATGGCTTACATTATCGCGCGACTCGAAGTATGAAGTAGCGCGCGACAACGCATGTTATACTAAGCCACCTGCTGTCGCTTTAGCTTCCTTTAAACTTTTTTAAATATCGTGTAGTACTTTAACACAAGCCTTATTTTGCTTCCTGGACTAGGTCGATTTGTGTAAAATTGTGCAATAATATTTAATATTTATTTATTTAAACGCTAAAGCCCTGCATCTTTCATTGTCGAAATGTATATTACCGCTTCATCCCTTATTTCGAAATTACTTTTCTACTATTTTTAAAAACGCTTCGGTTTTGCTTTCGGTTTAAACGCTTCAAAATTAATTTGCTTAAAATATAAAGCCTGACCAGAAATATATGATTATTGTCTAGAGGGCATTATTATTCTCATTTATATGGCAACAGTTCAGTAAAGTCATCATAGAGCGTATTATTCTCTACGGTATGGTGACATCTTGATTTGTTTACCTGTCAGCTCTGATGTTAATTTAAAAATGTTTCACAGCGAAATAGTTTTATTTCCCGAGCGTATTATTTACAGCAGTTTATTATATACACTATTTACAATGTTTCGCTCTTGACCATGAATAATTTTGGGTTTTTTTTTGTCGTTTATTATTTAATATTCAACATTTGAATATTATTCAAATAAACCGCGACAATGACACTGACAACAGTGACAGCCTATCACATGCACTCACACATGCATATCATCCTGTCATTATAATTATTGCCAGTGTAAAAAAATATTTGTGGTCAGGCTTTACATGATAAATAACATTAACACTAACCCTGGTCAAAATATTTGAACGGATTTGAGTTACCCGGGAGTCCAGACCTTATATTATTATTATGTTATTATAATTTGTATGAGAAGACATTCATTATTTCACTTTAATTATGATCCTATAATCTCATATTACTGGGCAAAGGCCTCCTTCTTTTATCCACGCATTGCCATATCAACCCAATCTTCTTGTAAAACTTCAACATTTCCGTCTAGATTTGCCTCGTTTCCCGAATAATACTGCTTTTAACGCAGCGCTTGGTCGGTCCTATTTGACTAACACAACACTATGCTCTCTTCAGCAAAAGTGGTATAGGACCCCTTTTACTGTGCGATTATTTTGCGTGCTGTTTGGAATTCTCTGTATTATGGCTAATATAAATAAAAGTTACCTTTGCCTAGCGGTGGGACACCAAACCAGGCTAATAAAAAAAATCACAAATAGTGACGATGAATGTTTGTAGGTTGGCGAGTACGACTCGGAGGAAGGCGAGCTGTGGGGCTCGGACGGGTCCGGCTCGGAGGACTCGTGGGAGACGCAGAGCTCCGCGCACGACGCCGAGCCGCGCACGCCGCTAGCGCCCGCCCCGGACATGACCAGTGAGTAGTATATATGTGGGCGAGTAACGACTCGGAGGAAGGCGAGCTGTGGGGCTCGGACGGGTCCGGCTCGGAGGACTCGTGGGAGACGCAGAGCTCCGCGCACGACGCCGAGCCGCGCACGCCGCTAGCGCCCGCCCCGGACATGACCAGTGAGTAGTATATATGTGGGCGAGTACGACTCGGAGGAAGGCGAGCTGTGGGGCTCGGACGGGTCCGGCTCGGAGGACTCGTGGGAGACGCAGAGCTCCGCGCACGACGCCGAGCCGCGCACGCCGCTAGCGCCCGCCCCGGACATGACCAGTGAGTAGTATATATGTGGGCGAGTAACGACTCGGAGGAAGGCGAGCTGTGGGGCTCGGACGGGTCCGGCTCGGAGGACTCGTGGGAGACGCAGAGCTCCGCGCACGACGCCGAGCCGCGCACGCCGCTAGCGCCCGCCCCGGACATGACCAGTGAGTAGTATATAGGTGGGCGAGTACGACTCGGAGGAAGGCGAGCTGTGGGGCTCGGACGGGTCCGGCTCGGAGGACTCGTGGGAGACGCAGAGCTCCGCGCACGACGCCGAGCCGCGCACGCCGCTAGCGCCCGCCCCGGACATGACCAGTGAGTAGTATATAGGTGGGCGAGTACGACTCGGAGGAAGGCGAGCTGTGGGGCTCGGACGGGTCCGGCTCGGAGGACTCGTGGGAGACGCAGAGCTCCGCGCACGACGCCGAGCCGCGCACGCCGCTAGCGCCCGCCCCGGACATGACCAGTGAGTAGTATATAGGTGGGCGAGTACGACTCGGAGGAAGGCGAGCTGTGGGGCTCGGACGGGTCCGGCTCGGAGGACTCGTGGGAGACGCAGAGCTCCGCGCACGACGCCGAGCCGCGCACGCCGCTAGCGCCCGCCCCGGACATGACCAGTGAGTAGTATATAGGTGGGCGAGTACGACTCGGAGGAAGGCGAGCTGTGGGGCTCGGACGGGTCCGGCTCGGAGGACTCGTGGGAGACGCAGAGCTCCGCGCACGACGCCGAGCCGCGCACGCCGCTAGCGCCCGCCCCGGACATGACCAGTGAGTAGTATATATGTGGGCGAGTACGACTCGGAGGAAGGCGAGCTGTGGGGCTCGGACGGGTCCGGCTCGGAGGACTCGTGGGAGACGCAGAGCTCCGCGCACGACGCCGAGCCGCGCACGCCGCTAGCGCCCGCCCCGGACATGACTAGTGAGTAGTATATAGGTGGGCGAGTACGACTCGGAGGAAGGCGAGCTGTGGGGCTCGGACGGGTCCGGCTCGGAGGACTCGTGGGAGACGCAGAGCTCCGCGCACGACGCCGAGCCGCGCACGCCGCTAGCGCCCGCCCCGGACATGACCAGTGAGTAGTATATAGGTGGGCGAGTACGACTCGGAGGAAGGCGAGCTGTGGGGCTCGGACGGGTCCGGCTCGGAGGACTCGTGGGAGACGCAGAGCTCCGCGCACGACGCCGAGCCGCGCACGCCGCTAGCGCCCGCCCCGGACATGACTAGTGAGTAGTATATAGGTGGGCGAGTACGACTCGGAGGAAGGCGAGCTGTGGGGCTCGGACGGGTCCGGCTCGGAGGACTCGTGGGAGACGCAGAGCTCCGCGCACGACGCCGAGCCGCGCACGCCGCTAGCGCCCGCCCCGGACATGACCAGTGAATAGTATATAGGTGGGCGAGTACGACTCGGAGGAAGGCGAGCTGTGGGGCTCGGACGGGTCCGGCTCGGAGGACTCGTGGGAGACGCAGAGCTCCGCGCACGACGCCGAGCCGCGCACGCCGCTAGCGCCCGCCCCGGACATGACCAGTGAGTAGTATATAGGTGGGCGAGTACGACTCGGAGGAAGGCGAGCTGTGGGGCTCGGACGGGTCCGGCTCGGAGGACTCGTGGGAGACGCAGAGCTCCGCGCACGACGCCGAGCCGCTAGCGCCCGCCCCGGACATGACCAGTGAGTAGTATATAGGTGGGCGAGTACGACTCGGAGGAAGGCGAGCTGTGGGGCTCGGACGGGTCCGGCTCGGAGGACTCGTGGGAGACGCAGAGCTCCGCGCACGACGCCGAGCCGCGCGCGCCGCTAGCGCCCGCCCCGGACATGACCAGTGAGTAGTATATAGGTGGGCGAGTACGACTCGGAGGAAGGCGAGCTGTGGGGCTCGGACGGGTCCGGCTCGGAGGACTCGTGGGAGACGCAGAGCTCCGCGCACGACGCCGAGCCGCGCACGCCGCTAGCGCCCGCCCCGGACATGACCAGTGAGTAGTATATAGGTGGGCGAGTATGACTCGGAGGAAGGCGAGCTGTGGGGCTCGGACGGGTCCGGCTCGGAGGACTCGTGGGAGACGCAGAGCTCCGCGCACGACGCCGAGCCGCGCACGCCGCTAGCGCCAGCCCCGGACATGACCAGTGAGTAGTATATAGGTGGGCGAGTACGACTCGGAGGAAGGCGAGCTGTGGGGCTCGGACGGGTCCGGCTCGGAGGACTCGTGGGAGACGCAGAGCTCCGCGCACGACGCCGAGCCGCGCACGCCGCTAGCGCCCGCCCCGGACATGACCAGTGAGTAGTATATAGGTGGGCGAGTACGACTCGGAGGAAGGCGAGCTGTGGGGCTCGGACGGGTCCGGCTCGGAGGACTCGTGGGAGACGCAGAGCTCCGCGCACGACGCCGAGCCGTGCACGCCGCTAGCGCCCGCCCCGGACATGACCAGTGAGTAGTATATAGGTGGGCGAGTACGACTCGGAGGAAGGCGAGCTGTGGGGCTCGGACGGGTCCGGCTCGGAGGACTCGTGGGAGACGCAGAGCTCCGCGCACGACGCCGAGCCGCGCACGCCGCTAGCGCCCGCCCCGGACATGACCAGTGAGTAGTATATAGGTGGGCGAGTACGACTCGGAGGAAGGCGAGCTGTGGGGCTCGGACGGGTCCGGCTCGGAGGACTCGTGGGAGACGCAGAGCTCCGCGCACGACGCCGAGCCGCGCACGCCGCTAGCGCCCGCCCCGGACATGACTAGTGAGTAGTATATAATTTAAAAAAAAATTGCAAAAACAAAAATCCCGACGAATTGAGATCCTTCGAAATCTTGAAGTCGGTTGAAAATATAGTTTGATAATAACATTAATAACTATTTGTAGATCATTTCCGCGTTGATAAATACTTTCAATAAAATATTCAATACATTCAATTACATTGTTACCTGTTCATGAAAGAAGATCCATTGCTGTACAGAGGGCGTCCAAGATATAGTTGCGTATATATTCTGCTCCCAATAATATGTTACATAGTAAGTAATAGTGCTACAATAAGTAAATGAATGATGGTATTACAGTGCGTCGTGATATGTTCGAGAATGTGGCTGCGATCAAGCTGGGCGAGACGAACGTGACCACACCGGCAGTTCCGCGTCTTCTGGAGCCGAGAGTAGCGGCGCACATCGAGCGGGGCAGGGTCGCCATGCGGCGCCTCGAAGAGATGTTCGCTAAACACCCCACGCTACAGAGTCAAGAGGTAGGACCTTATAAAACTATCCTTGGTTTATTGGATAAGTCGTTGAAGTTTAACTACGCTTACTTATTATTTGCTATCGTAATTATTTTTATTTTACAGATAATGCGCAAGTTACTGAATCTGTATAAAGACTGCAGATTTTTGGATCGTTTGATGGGGACTTCATTCTTTCACGAAGATCATTTTCTGGTAAGATTTAAATACCTGTTCTTAAAAAAAAAATCATTTCATTTACCTTTCCAGTTGAGGTGGGTAATAATAACGGAAGTACAAAGTGCTATATTATTTAATGTTAAAGTTGCGTTATACCTAATAAGAATTTTTTAAGACGGCTGAATTGTCGGTAAAGCTGGGACATAATAAAAAAATCTTAACGGGCATTCAGTCGTCTCAATATGCTAGTACGAGCCTATCAATGCTTTTTCGATGATCGCATTGCAATATTTATGAACGATTGATGCAGGGCCTCCTCGAGCGTGTTCGCGAGCGAGGCGCCACCACCCCGCGCGCGGGCGAACGTCGCGTGCACGAGCAGCTCGCGCGCCTGTTCGCGCCCAGCGAGCCCGAGGACGAGCGGCCCGCGGACGAGCACGCGCGCGCCATCATCGCCGCCAACGTGTGCGTCGAGCCCATGGAGGTGAGCTGTACAGTGTGCACCGGCTGATGGACATGATGTACGAGCAGCTCGCGCGCCTGTTCGCGCCCAGCGAGCCCGAGGACGAGCGGCCCGCGGACGAGCACGCGCGCGCCATCATCGCCGCCAACGTGTGCGTCGAGCCCATGGAGGTGAGCTGTACAGTGTGCACCGGCTGATGGACATGATGTACGAGCAGCTCGCGCGCCTGTTCGCGCCCAGCGAGCCCGAGGACGAGCGGCCCGCGGACGAGCACGCGCGCGCCATCATCGCCGCCAACGTGTGCGTCGAGCCCATGGAGGTGAGCTGTACAGTGTGCACCGGCTGATGGACATGATGTACGAGCAGCTCGCGCGCCTGTTCGCGCCCAGCGAGCCCGAGGACGAGCGGCCCGCGGACGAGCACGCGCGCGCCATCATCGCCGCCAACGTGTGCGTCGAGCCCATGGAGGTGAGCTGTACAGTGTGCACCGGCTGATGGACATGATGTACGAGCAGCTCGCGCGCCTGTTCGCGCCCAGCGAGCCCGAGGACGAGCGGCCCGCGGACGAGCACGCGCGCGCCATCATCGCCGCCAACGTGTGCGTCGAGCCCATGGAGGTGAGCTGTACAGTGTGCACCGGCTGATGGACATGATGTACGAGCAGCTCGCGCGCCTGTTCGCGCCCAGCGAGCCCGAGGACGAGCGGCCCGCGGACGAGCACGCGCGCGCCATCATCGCCGCCAACGTGTGCGTCGAGCCCATGGAGGTGAGCTGTACAGTGTGCACCGGCTGATGGGACATGATGTACGAGCAGCTCGCGCGCCTGTTCGCGCCCAGCGAGCCCGAGGACGAGCGGCCCGCGGACGAGCACGCGCGCGCCATCATCGCCGCCAACGTGTGCGTCGAGCCCATGGAGGTGAGCTGTACAGTGTGCACCGGCTGATGGACATGATGTACGAGCAGCTCGCGCGCCTGTTCGCGCCCAGCGAGCCCGAGGACGAGCGGCCCGCGGACGAGCACGCGCGCGCCATCATCGCCGCCAACGTGTGCGTCGAGCCCATGGAGGTGAGCTGTACAGTGTGCACCGGCTGATGGACATGATGTACGAGCAGCTCGCGCGCCTGTTCGCGCCCAGCGAGCCCGAGGACGAGCGGCCCGCGGACGAGCACGCGCGCGCCATCATCGCCGCCAACGTGTGCGTCGAGCCCATGGAGGTGAGCTGTACAGTGTGCACCGGCTGATGGACATGATGTACGAGCAGCTCGCGCGCCTGTTCGCGCCCAGCGAGCCCGAGGACGAGCGGCCCGCGGACGAGCACGCGCGCGCCATCATCGCCGCCAACGTGTGCGTCGAGCCCATGGAGGTGAGCTGTACAGTGTGCACCGGCTGATGGGACATGATGTACGAGCAGCTCGCGCGCCTGTTCGCGCCCAGCGAGCCCGAGGACGAGCGGCCCGCGGACGAGCACGCGCGCGCCATCATCGCCGCCAACGTGTGCGTCGAGCCCATGGAGGTGAGCTGTACAGTGTGCACCGGCTGATGGACATGATGTACGAGCAGCTCGCGCGCCTGTTCGCGCCCAGCGAGCCCGAGGACGAGCGGCCCGCGGACGAGCACGCGCGCGCCATCATCGCCGCCAACGTGTGCGTCGAGCCCATGGAGGTGAGCTGTACAGTGTGCACCGGCTGATGGACATGATGTACGAGCAGCTCGCGCGCCTGTTCGCGCCCAGCGAGCCCGAGGACGAGCGGCCCGCGGACGAGCACGCGCGCGCCATCATCGCCGCCAACGTGTGCGTCGAGCCCATGGAGGTGAGCTGTACAGTGTGCACCGGCTGATGGACATGATGTACGAGCAGCTCGCGCGCCTGTTCGCGCCCAGCGAGCCCGAGGACGAGCGGCCCGCGGACGAGCACGCGCGCGCCATCATCGCCGCCAACGTGTGCGTCGAGCCCATGGAGGTGAGCTGTACAGTGTGCACCGGCTGATGGGACATGATGTACGAGCAGCTCGCGCGCCTGTTCGCGCCCAGCGAGCCCGAGGACGAGCGGCCCGCGGACGAGCACGCGCGCGCCATCATCGCCGCCAACGTGTGCGTCGAGCCCATGGAGGTGAGCTGTACAGTGTGCACCGGCTGATGGACATGATGTACGAGCAGCTCGCGCGCCTGTTCGCGCCCAGCGAGCCCGAGGACGAGCGGCCCGCGGACGAGCACGCGCGCGCCATCATCGCCGCCAACGTGTGCGTCGAGCCCATGGAGGTGAGCTGTACAGTGTGCACCGGCTGATGGACATGATGTACGAGCAGCTCGCGCGCCTGTTCGCGCCCAGCGAGCCCGAGGACGAGCGGCCCGCGGACGAGCACGCGCGCGCCATCATCGCCGCCAACGTGTGCGTCGAGCCCATGGAGGTGAGCTGTACAGTGTGCACCGGCTGATGGACATGATGTACGAGCAGCTCGCGCGCCTGTTCGCGCCCAGCGAGCCCGAGGACGAGCGGCCCGCGGACGAGCACGCGCGCGCCATCATCGCCGCCAACGTGTGCGTCGAGCCCATGGAGGTGAGCTGTACAGTGTGCACCGGCTGATGGACATGATGTACGAGCAGCTCGCGCGCCTGTTCGCGCCCAGCGAGCCCGAGGACGAGCGGCCCGCGGACGAGCACGCGCGCGCCATCATCGCCGCCAACGTGTGCGTCGAGCCCATGGAGGTGAGCTGTACAGTGTGCACCGGCTGATGGACATGATGTACGAGCAGCTCGCGCGCCTGTTCGCGCCCAGCGAGCCCGAGGACGAGCGGCCCGCGGACGAGCACGCGCGCGCCATCATCGCCGCCAACGTGTGCGTCGAGCCCATGGAGGTGAGCTGTACAGTGTGCACCGGCTGATGGACATGATGTACGAGCAGCTCGCGCGCCTGTTCGCGCCCAGCGAGCCCGAGGACGAGCGGCCCGCGGACGAGCACGCGCGCGCCATCATCGCCGCCAACGTGTGCGTCGAGCCCATGGAGGTGAGCTGTACAGTGTGCACCGGCTGATGGGACATGATGTCAAGCAAACTTCACTTATATCCAGTGATCGGAATAGGTAGTGCCATTTCGGGTGAATGACCTTAAACATTGTACAGAACATGGATAAGACTTGAGATTCTTCGACTCGTATTTCTCACAGAAAATTTTCTTCAAAACGCAAAAGTAAAAAAAAAATGTCATTATAAATACTTTCGTTTAACAATAATACAATCATAAAATAAAACACGAAACATCAAAATCATTATATTAAATGAACATAATTAAATTATTACTTCCTTTGAATTTATAGTAGCATACCATATTTTTTCAATATTTTCTACTGTCAATCTATTTCTTTTGACGTCCAATATCTTACTGAAACCACATTTTTCATACGTTAGGCCCGCGGTTCTTAAAAACATTTTTTAAATCAAACACAAACTTTAAAATTTTCATATCATATCCTGGGGTTAAAAACTATATCCATACTAAGCTTACGCACCGAAGTCCCGCGAAATGGCACTACCAATTCCGATCACTGCTTATATCGGAATGACAGATTAGGATTTCAGTTGTTATAGCGGAGAGGGACGCAACTAATTTGTTCTAATGAAACACTCTTATCACCGGATGCCAAGATAATCGATAATAAAAAATCTTCAGAACGATCTTGTTATATTGGTCATCTCATTTGCAAGTAAATGGCGAGATCTCAGTTCGAGACGGACTACTAGTTTAGATATATTTAACATTAGTTTTGATAGAAATACCAAATGACAGAGAAATACTATTCTTATTCTTCTTTTATTATACGAATTTACACGAATCGTAACTAGTTATCAGTCGTTTGCTCTAAGTACGCCCTATGTGCATTACACGGCTAGATTAAGAATAGTGACAAGTAGCTCAACATTCCTGCATGGTGACTGAACGAGCAACTAGCGCGACTAACGAGCCCGGAATAACCGGGCACTAAAAAAACGCTCCCCTACGATATAAAACCTGACCAGAAATATATGATCATTGTCAAGAGGGCGCTATTATTCTCATTTATATGGCAACAGTTCAGTATAGTCATAGAGCTCTATGGTACGGTGACATCTTGATTTGTTTACCTGTCTGCCCTGATGTTAATTTAAAAATGTTTCATAGCGAAATAGTTTCATTTCCCGAGCGTATTAAAGACTGTGTACGATAAAATCCGGACATGTATGATCTGGTATATCTTTTTTTCGGTACCACATATCAAGCATTTCTTTTATTTTAATAATCTGGAATTATAGTAATATATACTAAAATAGAATCATATTACAATTGTATGGGCTTGTGTGAGTTTTTGCCAAATATATTCCACCATATCTTGAATTTTTTGTCCAGCATTTTTTGATAATCTTGGCTCAATTCCTGCTACAATGCCACAATTGTATTTATATTTTCACAAGCTGTTTTATGCTCATTAGAATGTTATCTTACAAAAAAAATACGATTTGAAACTCTTTTCTACTTGAGGCAGTCAGGAAGACTTTCTACTCCAAGCACTAAAAGTAGTTTTTATATGGGAGACGTATTTTTGTAAAAAAGTCAAGCTCACCAAAGCTAGAACACCTCAGAACTATTTACATCTAAGTAAAATTAGAATAATGTAAGCTATTATGAAAAGAGAATGTAATAAGGTATAATTTGGTTTATCTAATAAAAAATAAAAAACTATTTTTCACAGGAAAATTTGGTAAACACTGTCAGAACACCGTGGACAATAAAATATAGGCACTGTGGAATATATAGTGATCAAAGTCACAGATAACGTAACGTTATATTATGTTTGTAATTTTATTATGTAGCTTGATGACCACAAATTATTTAAAAGAAGTGTTGCTTGAATATGTGGTACCGAAAAAGAGATATACCAGATCATGCATGTCCGGATTTGATCGTACACAGTCTTTATTTACAGCAGTTTATTATATCACTATTTACAATGCTTCGCTCTTAGCTATGGATAATTTAGGGAATTTTTTGTCGTTTATTATTTAATATTCAACACTACTATTATTGAAATAAACCGTCACAATGACACTGGCAACACTGATAGCCTATCACATGCATATCATCCTGTCATTATAATTATTGCCAGTGTAAGAAATTAATTCCAATGCAATTCCGCAACATGCCGCATGATCAAGATCATATATTTTTGGTCAGGCTTTACATAATTAGATAAATGCTAACTTATATTCATAGCAACGTCTATAACTCGGGAACAAATATTGGTAATAAGCACACAAATAAACTAGCAGGCAGCGTCACGACCAGGCTACGGAGGCCGTTGGCCAATGTATACTCGTAGTAATATCGCTCGAAGCGTTTATCCGTGGCTAAAATGATTTTGCTATCCGTGGCTAAGGGGTAAGGGTGTCAAGTACACACATATATTGCACCCATCGTTCAGTAAGGCCTTTGCAATAATTTGACGTTGTAAATTAGGTATTTGACATTATTAGCATTTGTTTTTTATAAAGGCCCCTCTGGCATGTGCAATCACTAAATTTGTTTAATATTTAATATGTGGGTAGGTTTGCATATTGTGATAGTTTTTGAACGGAGGTAATTGTATATATTTTTCCTCAGTCGACCCGTTGACCACGAACGCTGTAAAGTGTTCAAAACGCCGGGATGTAATTTAAGCTCAGTGCACGCGATATAATCCGTTTTCAACCGACTTCAAGATTTCGAAGGAGGAGGTTATCAATTCGTTGGGATTTTTGTTTTTGCTATTTTTTTTTATTTTTTTTTATGTATGTTCACCGATTATTCGAAGACGGCTGGACCGATTTGGAAAATTCTTTTTTTGTTTGAAAGAGTATACTTCACAGTTGGTCCCATTGTAACCAGGTCAGGATCTGATGATGGGATCCTAGAGAAATCGAGGGAACTCTTCAACTATTATAGGCACACCTGTAGTGATTTGAGTATTTTTTACAGCAGCTCGAGCATTTGGTGTTGGAAAGGTGGATGCTTAGTGAAGTCGGTTCTTTTTTGTTTAAAATTATTAGTTGTTTTATTTCAAGGCCTTTACAGTTATATAACTTAACTATTTAGTATTAAAACTATTTTCCATGAAAGAAAAACAATCGTGCAACTAGTGGACTTGACGCTATACAGCATTCTCTACCAGTCAAACTTCAGGCAAAGGTTGCTATAATTATTCTTTTTGCAGGTGGAAAATCTAACTCCAAAGATTCTGCCGGATATGGCCTTGGAGCTCCCCTCCCTGCAACCCTCGGGATCTGACACTGGCATTGATAATGATGAATTAACCGTCATTGCTGATAACCGTAAGTTGAACTATATATTTCATTGATGATATAAAGAAATCCCGGAACTATTTTTGAACGAGCGGAGCGTAAGCGAAGTGAAGTTCTTACAAACAACCTCGTCTACCAGTAGCGAGAGTAGACATCTCGGCATAAATTCAAATTTGAGTCCGTCGTTCCAGAAGAGAATGTCAGTCAGCCAGTCGGTGATGCTATGTTTTATCGGCACGGAGATTGGAAAACCTGACAGGAACGAAGGACGAACTATCAAGAAATACAGATAATCATAAAAAAGAACTATAGACCTGGAACAAATTTCGTTGGTGTTCGCGTCCCACACGACAACTTGTGAAGTGGTTAAGGGTGATGTGTAATGAAGCCTCGTGAAGGTCAGCTGCCTCTCCGTTGGTGGGTTCAGGAACGGCAGACATTTAATCGATTTAAAAAAAATTGACAACGCGTCTCCATTGAAACTTTGTCAGATTATAGTTTATATCCTATTATAAATATAAAAAATCGTCAGTCAGCTGTATCGCAGTGAAACATAAGATTTTCAGGGCATCAGCTGACGGTCTTTCCACCTAGATACAGCCGGCTGACAATTTTTCATGTTTGTAAGAGCATATAAACTATCATATGACAAATTTTCAATCGTGACGCGATGACCATTTTTTTTAAGTGATTAAATAGCTGCCGTTCCTCAACCCACTAACGGAGCAGCAGCTGACCTTCACGAGGCTTCATTATACATCGCCCTTAACCACTTCACAAGTTATCGCCTGGGACGCGATTGGTCTTGAAATTTGTTCCTGGCTTACGGTCCACTAGAGTTCGCGTACTTTGCTAAAAATAAGTAGCAGTACGGTGCAACGGATTATTCGTTACAGTATGAAAATGTAGTAACTTTTGTCCCACAGTTACAAATACCCCACCTGACCTTACTACTGAGGATAACTATACTCAAAATCCGTTCAAAAACATAAATGCCAAGTTCGTAAACGGTTTCTCTAAAAAAATTAGATCTAACTGGTAACCAAGTTCTTTCAAAGCTCCTTAGATCACTGTTTCTTGCGACTTAGCAATGTGCAAAAATATACAAATGTGACAAGAAGCGGGGAGGGTCAAAAAGTCATGAATTTGGTGCGACATAATTTGTGGATGGATCCAAATACTATTTTAAATATATGGTTAACTTTAATACCTGGGTTGCAGCGTCCTCAGAGCCGGCGGACGTCGACGGCACGACGCGCAACGTGTGCTACAAGCTGTGCTCGCTCATACACTCGCAGCTGGTCAAGGCACACAAGGAGGTCAGCCGGTATGTACGCACCCTTTCACGACACTTCTGCGGCTGGCGAGGAGCATGCGATACGGAACCAGCTTCGAAAAACATTACAGATTTCTTATTCTACAAATTCCCGTTTTTTAGAAATTGTGTGCTTTATAGAATGATTTTGAGGATGCTTAATAGTATAAGAGCTAGCGACCAAATCGGTCATGTGGCTTCAGCTGTATTGAAACTCCGTTAGCTACTTCCCTGAACAACCTTTTCCTATAATCTTCGTGCTGGCAGGCCGCGGGCGGTGGGTGCGGGTGTAATGGGGTGGGGAAAAAAAAGAAAAAAAATGTGGGCTCAGCGACTTTAATTTTTTTTTCAAACAGTTGCTCTGTACTCCCTGTGCACCCAAAAAAAAAATTTAAATCGATCGGGTGGTGGGAAGGGGTTGCCAGCGTTAATTAAAAGTACCAAAATAATAATAATTTTCGTGTGGGCTCAGCTGTATTGGCTTTTTTTCTGACGCGAGATTAATCAATATGTAAGCCCCAAAAAATAGCCATGCAAAAATATCGGTGGGAAGGTATCGAAAAAAAATTGTTGAAATTCTCGGATCTTTCAGTGCAGTGCGGATGCGAAGCGCAGCGATGTACATTAAAGCAGCAATGTAAAGCACAGGGAGTACAGAGCAACTGTTTGAAAAAAAAATTAAAGTCGCTGAGCCCACATTTTTTTTTCTTTTTTTTCCCCACCCCACTACACCCGCACCCACCGCCCGCGGCCTGCCAGCACGAAGATTATAGGAAAAGGTTGTTCAGGGAAGTAGCTAACGGAGTTTCAATACAGCTGAAGCCACATGACCGATTTGGTCGCTAGCTCTCCGTCTATAATTCAATAATGAGGATAAACGCCCAAAATTATGCGCAGAAGGAGTCGCAAACGTAAAGAAACCAATATCTTGTTGGTTATGACTTGGAAATGACAAGTCTGTTCAGATCTCAGAAAAACGTCAGTCATGGTGCCACAATGGCGGTTAAAAATCACCATTTATAATATGAAAGAAAGAAATAAAGAAAGAAAATACATTTATTTTAACGCCGCAAAATTAAACATTCATAAAGCTAGAAACAAAACAGGCACAACGAGACGTTAAAATAGGATCCCTACTCAGCTAATCTGTGGGTTTTTATTCTCATTCCAACTACACAGGATACATCAAAGGCGACGGGAATCTGTAGAAATGTGAATCTATCTACTATGTTTTCTGAAGATAATTTATCACATTCGTAATAAAGTTTGAGACGACGCTTATTTTTGTGTTTGTGTAACTTTCATTCTACACTTTAAATATATTTTATTTTCACTTTTATAAGATCACCAAGAGACTCCATGCAAATTGACAGGTTAAAAAATATGAATATAAATGTCTTTACAAATTGCGGCATAAATAAACACTTATTTGTTTTCCGCAGGAGAAGGCCCCAAGAATTGGCCGAATTTCTAAACGGCTTAATGGAAAAGCAAAACGTGAATGAAGAGAAGTTACCGTACCACTTTACAGTGTGAGCTTCTGTTTATTTTTATTTGTCATTCCCTTGCTCCAGTTTGTACTTACGTATTTAAAAGAAATGTTAACCAACTGAACAACGTCACTTAGTTTTTCAGCCAAGGGTAACATACCACAGATACTACATAAATTATATTTAGTCTGTCTTACTGTATCTCTAACATTTTTTAGAACAGTTGACTGAAAAACTGGCTCGCGTGGTTCTCTGTTGGTTAACACCATTCTTAATAAATATATAAAGATACAGACATGGAACTGCGTACATTATACATAACATACGCATTTGAACGCGCTTTTCGTTTGCTTCGCTATCATTTTGTACAAAATACCGTATCATTTATGTTGTTTAATGTTTTCAATTTACCCATTATTTTTATATTTCATCATTGTTTATGCGAACATTACAACACACCATAGACAACTGATATAATTAATGTGCTTAATCAAGAAAATAATTGTACCGTTATAACAATAATCTCACATTATCGCAGTTACAAGGTATAACAAAAATACTGGTGAAGCTTTTAAGGGCATAATTGGTATCATATTAAAAACTAAAAAAATAGTACATTACTGCAGAGGTCGTGAAGTAAGGGATTTAAGGACGAGATTGCGGTAGACAAAGCGAGGATAAAGCGAGTCCTGCAATCCCTGTTCCGGCCAAGGATTGTATAGTGCTTTTCTCAAACAATGTAAGAAAATATTATAATTAAAATAACTACTAAGTAATCAAGTAAATAAATTTAAATTGCCACCTTTTTTTCAACATGACATTTAAAAAAGCTATTCGAGCACCATGTTTAACCGCTTATAAATTTAGTAAGTACCATAGACTTTGTTTTTTCTTTTTTAATTTTAATGTCGCAAGTATACTTACATAGAGAGTGGTCGTTGGCTGTATGTAATATTTCCTTTGTCAGTCTAACCTTAGTGAGAAAATTTAAAAAGTTAGAGCAGCGGACAATAATGTATGTTTCATACTAACTCCCTACATTATTTCTTGGCCTAAGGCCAAGAAGTAATGTAGGGAGCCATAAATGAGCAACTTCATGTCTTCATTTCGAGACATTAACGCATACATTTCGGAATATGTTTGAGAAAAAAATTGTTTTGTATGGAGGGTTGGCCGACTCGGACCACGTGTCCCATACGAACAAAATATTTTTTTCGCGTCTAAAAATTTTTTTCTACTTTTTAGTCACAATACGACCACCAATTATGCCTTAAACGGATCACCAGCATTTTTTTGCATCTATGTATGTATTTCTGCCTCCCTATTATGACTTACGTTGTCAATCACTACGGTGTATTCCCACCTGTATCCAGTACAGATAGGAACAAGTGTGCCCGCCGGGAACACATGGGAATAGTTAAAAAAATTCCACCCGTCCCTATTATGACAACTACTGTAAAACACCGCGAACCTTCTGTACAGTCGACTACAAAGAGAATTATCCACTTTTGGACCTTATTACAACGCAATAAGGTGAAAAAGTGGATACATCTCTTTGTAGTCGACTGTACTTAGTGCTATTATTTTAAGCGGCAATTACACTGAGTCGTTCACCGCATGCTGCATGCGGCGAACGCAAAAGTGTAAAGGACACGGTAGTCGGCCGCATTCGGCGAGGGACAGCTGCGTCCGCCTAATTAGGTGACCGAAGTAGTGTAAATACGACGTCTGTCGGGCTAATTAGGTCACCGACTGCGGCGAACGCAGATCATTCGATAAAGTAAAACCTGTATGCAAGTGTACTCATTATATCAACTGAAGAACAAATCAAATTATTTTTAATAAATATTTTGATTTGTTTACTTTTAAGTAGACACACTACTATATAAATCATAAACTTATATAGATGTCATATACAAAGGAAAAAGTGACCTAGGCCTCCGGTTCCCAGGGCTGGGATCGAACCAGCGTCTTCTGCATTCGCAGCAGACGCCTTTACCACTTGGCCACCCGGGTCATAGCAGCACCGGTCGAATTTTCCCGTGTATATGAAATCTTTGTAAATGCTCAGGCGCATTTTGAGGCCTAGGTCACTTTTTTCTTTGTATATGACATCTATATAAGTTTACTCATTATATCGTTGGCATTGGCCACTTATATAAGCTGATAGGGTATTCGGAAACTCTAAACAAATACTGCAGACTTTGAAATGAATCTCCCGTGGTGAGCTAACGTAGTGTTATTTGTAGTTTCATACGAGAGCTTAAAGACTCGTGAAATGGTGTGTCTTTCTTCTCAATTAATAGTGAAACTCGTCTTAATAAAAACTCAAAATGTTGTTTATCCATCCTATGGAAATTTTTAAACTTCTCGTCGCACAGTTCATCACACAAAATTGCTGTTGCTCCATAGACGTTACGCTGGGCATATATCGTCCGAACAGTATCTTCGTGTCTTTCGTGTTGATTTTAATAATATTTCCTGTATAATATCGCAAACTAAGAAACTAGCATTCCTAAGCACAAGACTACACATCGCGACAGCTCTCATTAGAGGTCTGATGATTTTACTTTTTAGTTCGGCCGCCGCCGCATTCGGCCACCGCAGTCGGCCACCGCATAGGCGGACAGACTAGTGTAAAGACGACGTTCGTTGAACGAATCCGTTTAAAGAGTCGTGCGGCCACCGCATTAGGCGGACAGACTAATGTGAAGACGACGTTCGTTGGCCTAAGTAGTTTGACACAAGTTCGGTGACCACATTAGGTGAACGACTCAGTGTAATTGCCGCTTTACTCTGTAGAATATGACAAGATTGTGACATCCAGTGAAACAATTGTCACGGCACAATTATGTGATTAATTTAGCACATCTATTTATTCAATTGTCTTCGGATATTCAGTGCTAACATGATGCTTACTATCGTAGCAACATGTTAAATTGGCATGCGATCTACGTCGACGTCAAATATATGTTTACACTTTTTCACCTTCAATCAATCAAACACTTAAGAGCCATGCTCTTGTCGGTGCAGCTCAAAGTGGGCTCTCCATTTGCTTCGGTCCCAAGCCTCCTCTTTCTTTTCAATTTGGTCTATATAATTAATTCTAGGTCGTCCCCTTCCTCGCCTTCCTTCCATTTTTCCTTCAACTATCTTCTGTATGAAGTTGTCATGTCGTATGAGGTGGCCCATCATCCTCCCTCTTCTTGACTCTATGCTATCCATCAACTCCCTCTTTTCCTCTACTCTTTCCAGCACTTCTTCGTTCGTCACTCTCTCAGTCCAGCCAATCCTCTCCATCCGCCTCCAACACCACATTTCAAACGCCTCAAGTATACTCCTGTCCCTCTGTGTCAGTGTTAGTGTCACCTTACTCCGTTGTAATAAGGTTCAAAAATGTAAAGATATCTTTGACGTCGACTGTACAATGTTGGCGTTATAGGGTATACCTACATACATATTTCAAATATCCGTATTGATATAAAAAAAATAACCCATAATTCGCAATACTTATATTAAATAATCCAATTACTGACCCAGATTCGTTATCCAGTAAGTCATTTTTTTGTTTTTATTTGTTTAGTTTTCTTTTCTACCCAAACCGTACACTGCGGACATTTTTTATTATTATTTGATGTATATTTTTGATACTTGCGAGCCCGTTTAAGTTATGATATGAAACAAAGTGGTTTCAAAAAGGATCATTAAGTTCAGTATCATATAACCAGCATGCTAGTTAATAAACAATTGAAACATCTACAGACTATCCTTCGATAATTGTCGAATGTAAAGTCATCTAAAATTGGTTCTACACTACACACAATGTAACATATTTTAGGTGAACACTGACCTTTTAATTTCCGATAATTTTAGCATCATGTGGCCAAAGGAAGAACCGAATGGGTACGTACTACACTCCCGTAGATTGACATGTCCCTGCAGTGTGCGGTTACGAACCTCTTTACTTTCAGTTTTATGCATTGGTCTTTTATCAAGTAGAAAAACTGTAAAAAAGTGGTAACTTAATTTCTCTGTTTTCGGATTGTTGTTTTATGAAACTGTTAGCCCTTGTTGATTAGTGTTTAGAGTCCTCGCGTAGTTTTAAAGTATTTGAATTATTTAATGTGAGTCTTGCGTGATACCTATCTTTGGTTGTATTCGAGAGGTGATTGCTGAGCATGTTGTTTATGGTGTATGTCGATATTTGTGTAATTTGGGGGATTATGTCATTTAATTGTATTTATATATTAGTACTTACTATATTCATGTAATGTAATTACATATTATTATTTAGTAAATTACTTCTATTTTATGGTATTTCTATATTCACGTGTGTGCTATCAGAATTTGCGATTAAAATATTAGTTGTCAAATTCTTAGACGTAAATTTATTCATGTTTATCCGATTTATACAGTATGTAAGTACATTTAATTACAATCTACAGCACTTCCCTGTCAACGAGTTTTAAGGGATTTCGTTGGTTTACTTACTTTACGTTCCTCATTCCATTGTGATTGAAAAAAAAAGATATAATGTAGATATTAAAAGATTTTTACAAAGATTTCAAGAACAAATTTTGAAAACGCAATTGAAGACGATACAATCATCATCACAATTGAAGACGAAAAGGCGCAAAATAGCGCCAATTATGACGGCATGACGATTTGTGCGGCGCTACATGTTGATACATCATTGTACCGTATAAAGACTGCTATATTGTTCATGTACAAGTCGTTTATAAGCGTTTGTGTGTGCAGCCAATACGGCGCGCTGGTGGTGAGCATGGCGGACCAGGAGGCGGCCGGCGAGAGCGAGCGGGCACAGACAGCGGAACCCGCGCCGGCACAGTCCACAGAGGGCGTCCGTGAGTATACACTGTCCCGTTGTCCGTGTGTGTAAACAATACGGCGCGCTGGTGGTGAGCATGGCGGACCAGGAGGCGGCCGGCGAGAGCGAGCGGGGACAGACAGCGGAACCCGCGCCGGCACAGTCCACAGAGGGCATCCGTGAGTATACACTGTCCCGTTGTCCGTGTGTGTAAACAATACGGCGCGCTGGTGGTGAGCATGGCGGACCAGGAGGCGGCCGGCGAGAACGAGCGGGGACGTACATAGGAACCCGCGCCGGCACAGTCCACAGAGGGCATCCGTGAGTATACACTGTCCCGTTGTCCGTGTGTGTAAACAATACGGCGCGCTGGTGGTGAGCATGGCGGACCAGGAGGCGGCCGGCGAGAACGAGCGGGGACGTACATAGGAACCCGCGCCGGCACAGTCCACAGAGGGCATCCGTGAGTATACACTGTCCCGTTGTCCGTGTGTGTAAACAATACGGCGCGCTGGTGGTGAGCATGGCGGACCAGGAGGCGGCCGGCGAGAGCGAGCGGGGACAGACAGCGGAACCCGCGCCGGCACAGTCCACAGAGGGCATCCGTGAGTATACACTGTCCCGTTGTCCGTGTGTGTAAACAATACGGCGCGCTGGTGGTGAGCATGGCGGACCAGGAGGCGGCCGGCGAGCCCGCGTGAAGTTGACCACCCCAAACCGTTTGCCCGCAAATGGCATATCGGTATCGTTAGTTCATCGTTAGTTCATGTTTGTTCAGCAGGTTAAATCGTTAGGACCCGATCGTAACGTCGATTTTTTTAAAAAACAAAATGGGGTGGCTAACTTCACGTTAACCACCCCAAACCACTTTTTTTGCTATTTCTATTTTTATATCGATAGATATTCGTTAGTTCATGATAGTTCACCAAATCAAATCGTTAGGACCCGACGCAATCATTTATTTTTATTTTTTGAAAGTGGGGTGGCTAACTTCACGCCAACCACCCCACCCTGGAATCGACAAATCTAACTATGTGGGAGCATCGGGCGACGTTAGTTCACGTTTGTTCAGGCATTAAAAACGTTAGGATCCCATCAGTATTGCCAGAAAAAAATAAAATCGAAAATTTGCTATTGGCGGCTGAAGGCAGGTATGTTAGGTGTCGTAAAAAGTTATACAATCGGGTCCTTACGATTCTTCAGCCTAAACAAGCGTCTGCAGGCCTTACTTAATCGATACAGTACGGTATCTTGCGGGCAATCAAAAGAGAAAAAGAGATTTCCGAGGTTTTAGATTTTTTTTCATACTATGGGGTGGCTAACTTCACGCCAACCACCCCACCCTGGAATTGACAAATCTAACTATGTGGGTGCATCGGGCGACGTTAGTTCACGTTTGTTCAGGCATTAAAAACGTTAGGATCCCATCAGTATTGCCACAAAAAAATAAAATCGAAAATTTGCTATTGGCGGCTGAAGGCAGGTATGTTAGGTGTCGTAAAAAGTTATACAATCGGGTCCTTACGATTCTTCAGCCTAAACAAGCGTCTGCAGGCCTTACTTAATCGATACAGTACGGTATCTTGCGGGCAATCAAAAGAGAAAAAGAGATTTCCGAGGTTTTAGATTTTTTTTCATACTATGGGGTGGCTAACTTCACGCCAACCACCCCACCCTGGAATTGACAAATCTAACTATGTGGGGGCATCGGGCGACGTTAGTTCACGTTTGTTCAGGCATTAAAAACGTTAGGATCCCATCAGTATTGCCACAAAAAAATAAAATCGAAAATTTGCTATTGGCGGCTGAAGGCAGGTATGTTAGGTGTCGTAAAAAGTTATACAATCGGGTCCTAACGATTCTTCAGCCTAAACAAGCGTCTGTAGGCCTTACTTAATCGATACAGTACGGTATCTTGCGGGCAATCAAAAGAGAAAAAGGCATTTCCGAGGTTTTAGATTTTTTTTCATACTATGGGGTGGCTAACTTCACGCCAACCACCCCACCCTGGAATCGACAAATCTAACTATGTGGGGGCATCGGGCGACATTAGTTCACGTTTGTTCAGGCATTAAAAACGTTAGGATCCCATCAGTATTGCCAGAAAAAAATAAAATCGAAAATTTGCTATTGGCGGCTGAAGGCAGGTATGTTAGGTGTCGTAAAAAGTTATAAAATCGGGTCCTTACGATTCTTCAGCCTAAACAAGCGTCTGCAGGCCTTACTTAATCGATATAGTACGGTATCTTGCGGGCAATCAAAAGAGAAAAAGAGATTTCCGAGGTTTTAGATTTTTTTTCATACTATGGGGTGGCTAACTTCACGCCAACCACCCCACCCTGGAATCGACAAATCTAACTATGTGGGGGCATCGGGCGACGTTAGTTCACGTTTGTTCAGGCATTAAAAACGTTAGGATCCCATCAGTATTGCCAGAAAAAAATAAAATCGAAAATTTGCTATTGGCGGCTGAAGGCAGGTATGTTAGGTGTCGTAAAAAGTTATAAAATCGGGTCCTTACGATTCTTCAGCCTAAACAAGCGTCTGCAGGCCTTACTTAATCGATACAGTACGGTATCTTGCGGGCAATCAAAAGAGAAAAAGAGATTTCCGAGGTTTTAGATTTTTTTTCATACTATGGGGTGGCTAACTTCACGCCAACCACCCCACCCTGGAATCGACCAATCTAACTATGTGGGGGCATCGGGCGACGTTAGTTCACGTTTGTTCAGGCATTAAAAACGTTAGGATCCCATCAGTATTGTCAGAAAAAGATAAAATCGAAAATTTGCTATTGGCGGCTGAAGGCAGGTATGTTAGGTGTCGTAAAAAGTTATACAATCGGGTCCTTACGATTCTTCAGCCTAAACAAGCGTCTGCAGGCCTTACTTAATCGATACAGTACGGTATCTTGCGGGCAATCAAAAGAGAAAAAGAGATTCTGAGATTTTAGATTTTTTTTCATACTATGGGGTGGCTAACTTCACGCCAACCACCCCACCCTGGAATCGACAAATCTAACTATGTGGGGGCATCGGGCGACGTTAGTTCACGTTTGTTCAGGCATTAAAAACGTTAGGATCCCATCAGTATTGCCAGAAAAAAATAAAATCGAAAATTTGCTATTGGCGGCTGAAGGCAGGTATGTTAGGTGTCGTAAAAAGTTATAAAATCGGGTCCTTACGATTCTTCAGCCTAAACAAGCGTCTGCAGGCCTTACTTAATCGATACAGTACGGTATCTTGCGGGCAATCAAAAGAGAAAAAGAGATCCTGAGGTTTTAGATTTTTTTTCATACTATGGGGTGGCTAACTTCACGCCAACCACCCCACCCTGGAATCGACAAATCTAACTATGTGGGGGCATCGGGCGACGTTAGTTCACGTTTGTTCAGGCATTAAAAACGTTAGGATCCCATCAGTATTGCCAGAAAAAAATAAAATCGAAAATTTGCTATTGGCGGCTGAAGGCAGGTATGTTAGGTGTCGTAAAAAGTTATAATATCGGGTCCTTACGATTCTTCAGCCTAAACAAGCGTCTGCAGGCCTTACTTAATCGATACAGTACGGTATCTTGCGGGCAATCAAAAGAGAAAAAGAGATTTCCGAGGTTTTAGATTTTTTTTCATACTATGGGGTGGCTAACTTCACGCCAACCACCCCACCCTGGAATCGACAAATCTAACTATGTGGGGGCATCGGGCGACGTTAGTTCACGTTTGTTCAGGCATTAAAAACGTTAGGATCCCATCAGTATTGCCAGAAAAAAATAAAATCGAAAATTTGCTATTGGCAGCTGAAGGCAGGTATGTTAGGTGTCGTAAAAAGTTATACAATCGGGTCCTTACGATTCTTCAGCCTAAACAAGCGTCTGCAGGCCTTACTTAATCGATACAGTACGGTATCTTGCGGGCAATCAAAAGAGAAAAAGAGATTTCCGAGGTTTTAGATTTTTTTTCATACTATGGGGTGGCTAACTTCACGCCAACCACCCCACCCTGGAATTGACAAATCTAACTATGTGGGGGCATCGGGCGACGTTAGTTCACGTTTGTTCAGGCATTAAAAACGTTAGGATCCCATCAGTATTGCCACAAAAAAATAAAATCGAAAATTTGCTATTGGCGGCTGAAGGCAGGTATGTTAGGTGTCGTAAAAAGTTATACAATCGGGTCCTTACGATTCTTCAGCCTAAACAAGCGTCTGCAGGCCTTACTTAATCGATACAGTACGGTATCTTGCGGGCAATCAAAAGAGAAAAAGAGATTTCCGAGGTTTTAGATTTTTTTTCATACTATGGGGTGGCTAACTTCACGCCAACCACCCCACCCTGGAATTGACAAATCTAACTATGTGGGTGCATCGGGCGACGTTAGTTCACGTTTGTTCAGGCATTAAAAACGTTAGGATCCCATCAGTATTGCCACAAAAAAATAAAATCGAAAATTTGCTATTGGCGGCTGAAGGCAGGTATGTTAGGTGTCGTAAAAAGTTATACAATCGGGTCCTAACGATTCTTCAGCCTAAACAAGCGTCTGTAGGCCTTACTTAATCGATACAGTACGGTATCTTGCGGGCAATCAAAAGAGAAAAAGGCATTTCCGAGGTTTTAGATTTTTTTTCATACTATGGGGTGGCTAACTTCACGCCAACCACCCCACCCTGGAATCGACAAATCTAACTATGTGGGGGCATCGGGCGACATTAGTTCACGTTTGTTCAGGCATTAAAAACGTTAGGATCCCATCAGTATTGCCAGAAAAAAATAAAATCGAAAATTTGCTATTGGCGGCTGAAGGCAGGTATGTTAGGTGTCGTAAAAAGTTATAAAATCGGGTCCTTACGATTCTTCAGCCTAAACAAGCGTCTGCAGGCCTTACTTAATCGATACAGTACGGTATCTTGCGGGCAATCAAAAGAGAAAAAGAGATTCTGAGGTTTTAGATTTTTTTTCATACTATGGGGTGGCTAACTTCACGCCAACCACCCCACCCTGGAATCGACAAATCTAAATATGTGGGGGCATCGGGCGACGTTAGTTCACGTTTGTTCAGGCATTAAAAACGTTAGGATCCCATCAGTATTGCCAGAAAAAAATAAAATCGAAAATTTGCTATTGGCGGCTGAAGGCAGGTATGTTAGGTGTCGTAAAAAGTTATAAAATCGGGTCCTTACGATTCTTCAGCCTAAACAAGCGTCTGCAGGCCTTACTTAATCGATACAGTACGGTATCTTGCGGGCAATCAAAAGAGAAAAAGAGATTCAGAGGTTTTAGATTTTTTTTCATACTATGGGGTGGCTAACTTCACGCCAACCACCCCACCCTGGAATCGACAAATCTAACTATGTGGGTGCATCGGGCGACGTTAGTTCACGTTTGTTCAGGCATTAAAAACGTTAGGATCCCATCAGTATTGCCAGAAAAAAATAAAATCGAAATTTTGCTATTGGCGGCTGAAGGCAGGTATGTTAGGTGTCGTAAAAAGTTATAAAATCGGGTCCTTACGATTCTTCAGCCTAAACAAGCGTCTGCAGGCCTTACTTAATCGATACAGTACGGTATCTTGCGGGCAATCAAAAGAGAAAAAGAGATTTCCGAGGTTTTAGATTTTTTTTCATACTATGGGGTGGCTAACTTCACGCCAACCACCCCACCCTGGAATCGACAAATCTAACTATGTGGGGGCATCGGGCGACGTTAGTTCACGTTAGTTCAGGCATTAAAAACGTTAGGATCTCATCAGTATTGCCAGAAAAAAATAAAATCGAAAATTTGCTATTGGCGGCTGAAGGCAGGTATGTTAGGTGTCGTAAAAAGTTATAAAATCGGGTCCTTACGATTCTTCAGCCTAAACAAGCGTCTGCAGGCCTTACTTAATCGATATAGTACGGTATCTTGCGGGCAATCAAAAGAGAAAAAGAGATTTCCGAGGTTTTAGATTTTTTTTCATACTATGGGGTGGCTAACTTCACGCCAACCACCCCACCCTGGAATCGACAAATCTAACTATGTGGGGGCATCGGGCGACGTTAGTTCACGTTTGTTCAGGCATTAAAAACGTTAGGATCCCATCAGTATTGCCAGAAAAAAATAAAATCGAAAATTTGCTATTGGCGGCTGAAGGCAGGTATGTTAGGTGTCGTAAAAAGTTATAAAATCGGGTCCTTACGATTCTTCAGCCTAAACAAGCGTCTGCAGGCCTTACTTAATCGATACAGTACGGTATCTTGCGGGCAATCAAAAGAGAAAAAGAGATTTCCGAGGTTTTAGATTTTTTTTCATACTATGGGGTGGCTAACTTCACGCCAACCACCCCACCCTGGAATCGACAAATCTAACTATGTGGGGGCATCGGGCGACGTTAGTTCACGTTTGTTCAGGCATTAAAAACGTTAGGATCCCATCAGTATTGCCAGAAAAAAATAAAATCGAAAATTTGCTATTGGCGGCTGAAGGCAGGTATGTTAGGTGTCGTAAAAAGTTATAAAATCGGGTCCTTACGATTCTTCAGCCTAAACAAGCGTCTGCAGGCCTTACTTAATCGATACAGTACGGTATCTTGCGGGCAATCAAAAGAGAAAAAGAGATCCTGAGGTTTTAGATTTTTTTTCATACTATGGGGTGGCTAACTTCACGCCAACCACCCCACCCTGGAATCGACAAATCTAACTATGTGGGTGCATCGGGCGACGTTAGTTCACGTTTGTTCAGGCATTAAAAACGTTAGGATCCCATCAGTATTGCCAGAAAAAAATAAAATCGAAAATTTGCTATTGGCGGCTGAAGGCAGGTATGTTAGTTGTCGTAAAAAGTTATACAATCGGGTCCTTACGATTCTTCAGCCTTAACAAGCGTCTGCAGGCTTTACTTAATCGATACAGTACGGTATCTTGCGGGCAATCAAAAGAGAAAAAGAGATTCTGAGGTTTTAGATTTTTTTTCATACTATGGGGTGGCTAACTTCACGCCAACCACCCCACCCTGGAATCGACAAATCTAACTATGTGGGGGCATCGGGCGACGTTAGTTCACGTTTGTTCAGGCATTAAAAACGTTAGGATCCCATCAGTATTGCCAGAAAAAAATAAAATCGAAAATTTGCTATTGGCGGCTGAAGGCAGGTATGTTAGGTGTCGTAAAAAGTTATAATATCGGGTCCTTACGATTCTTCAGCCTAAACAAGCGTCTGCAGGCCTTACTTAATCGATACAGTACGGTATCTTGCGGGCAATCAAAAGAGAAAAAGAGATTTCCGAGGTTTTAGATTTTTTTTCATACTATGGGGTGGCTAACTTCACGCCAACCACCCCACCCTGGAATCGACAAATCTAACTATGTGGGGGCATCGGGCGACGTTAGTTCACGTTTGTTCAGGCATTAAAAACGTTAGGATCCCATCAGTATTGCCAGAAAAAAATAAAATCGAAAATTTGCTATTGGCAGCTGAAGGCAGGTATGTTACGTGTCGTAAAAAGTTATACAATCGGGTCCTTACGATTCTTCAGCCTAAACAAGCGTCTGCAGGCCTTACTTAATCGATACAGTACGGTATCTTGCGGGCAATCAAAAGAGAAAAAGAGATTTCCGAGGTTTTAGATTTTTTTTCATACTATGGGGTGGCTAACTTCACGCCAACCACCCCACCCTGGAATCGACAAATCTAACTATGTGGGTGCATCGGGCGACGTTAGTTCACGTTTGTTCAGGCATTAAAAACGTTAGGATCCCATCAGTATTGCCAGAAAAAAATAAAATCGAAAATTTGCTATTGGCGGCTGAAGGCAGGTATGTTAGGTGTCGTAAAAAGTTATACAATCGGGTCCTAACGATTCTTCAGCCTAAACAAGCGTCTGTAGGCCTTACTTAATCGATACAGTACGGTATCTTGCGGGCAATCAAAAGAGAAAGGCATTTCCGAGGTTTTAGATTTTTTTTCATACTATGGGGTGGCTAACTTCACGCCAACCACCCCACCCTGGAATCGACAAATCTAACTACGTGGGGGCATCGGGCGACGTTAGTTCACGTTTGTTCAGGCATTAAAAACGTTAGGATCCCATCAGTATTGCCAGAAAAAAATAAAATCGAAAATTTGCTATTGGCGGCTGAAGGCAGGTATGTTAGGTGTCGTAAAAAGTTATACAATCGGGTCCTTACGATTCTTCAGCCTTAACAAGCGTCTGCAGGCTTTACTTAATCGATACAGTACGTTATCTTGCGGGCAATCAAAAGAGAAAAAGAGATTTCCGAGGTTTTAGATTTTTTTTCATACTATGGGGTGGCTAACTTCACGCCAACCACCCCACCCTGGAAACGACAAATCTAACTACGTGGGGGCATCGGGCGACGTTAGTTCACGTTTGTTCAGGCATTTAAAACGTTAGGATCCCATCAGTATTGCCAGAAAAAAATAAAATCGAAAATTTGCTATTGGCGGCTGTAGGCAGGTATGTTAGGTGTCGTAAAAAGTTATACAATCGGGTCCTTACGATTCTTCAGCCTAAACAAGCGTCTGCAGGCCTTACTTAATCGATACAGTACGGTATCTTGCGGGCAATCAAAAGAGAAAAAGAGATTCAGAGGTTTTAGATTTTTTTTCATACTATGGGGTGGCTAACTTCACGCCAACCACCCCACCCTGGAATCGACAAATCTAACTATGTGGGGGCATCGGGCGACGTTAGTTCACGTTTGTTCAGGCATTAAAAACGTTAGGATCCCATCAGTATTGCCAGAAAAAAATAAAATCGAAAATTTGCTATTGGCGGCTGAAGGCAGGTATGTTAGGTGTCGTAAAAAGTTATACAATCGGGTCCTTACGATTCTTCAGCCTAAACAAGCGTCTGCAGGCCTTACTTAATCGATACAGTACGGTATCTTGCGCGCAATCAAAAGAGAAAAAGCGATTTCCGAGGTTTTAGATTTTTTTCATACTATGGGGTGGCTAACTTCACGCCAACCACCCCACACTGGAATTGACAAATCTAACTATGTGGGTGCATCGGGCGACGTTAGTTCACGTTTGTTCAGGCATTAAAACCGTTAGGATCCCATCAGTATTGCCACAAAAAAACTTAAATCGAAAATTTGCTATTGGCGGCTGAAGGCAGGTATGTTACGTCGAATTTCTGTCAAATGAGTTGTTCCCAAGGAACAATTGTTCTACGGCGCGTAAATACGCATTAGGTGAACTACCGAAACAACTGTCTCTTGGGGACGAGACATATACTTTAACAGGTGTCGTAGCTTACACACACCATCACTACGTCTTGTATTGTTTATCGGTATGCGCTTGGCGTAAATACGACGACCTCTCTAAGAGAGATATAACATCTGAGGAGACGACGATAGTATGGCCTTCGATATTGATGTATGTAAAATAATTTTGTAGTGTAAAATTACCCAATTACCTATCTCGATGCCAAATTTGAACTTTCTAGGTCATCTGGAACAGGGTTAGAGTTTTGGTCTATAGGTCAATGACGATTTTTGAACGTTAATATCTAAATAATAGTTTGAGGTGTGTTTATGAAACTTGGAGAACATATATTTCGCAAGTTTCAATACCAAAGTTATCGACATAGCTCAAAGAATTAGCAAGCTGAAGTGGCAGTGGGCCGGCCATATCTCGCGAAGAACTGACAACCGCTGGGGTAAACGTGTTCTTGAGTGGAGACCGCGTCTCGGCAAACGTAGTGTAGGACGCCCTCTAACCAGGTGGGATGACGATCTGCGAAAGACTGCAGGCAGATTCTGGATGCGGCAAGCTGAAGACAGGGCGCTATGGCGCTCATTAGGGGAGGTCTATGTCCAGCAGTGGACTAATATAGGCTGATGATGATGATGATGATGATGAAGTTTCAATATATGAACCAAATTTGACATGTTTATGTGAAATAGTTTTTGAGTTATGAAGGGGTCAAAGGTGGCTCCAAATGGTTCATGTAATATTAACACAAAATACTTCTCCAAGTAGTATATTCAGAGATGGGCATTAATCGATAAATTTTTTAGTTAACTAATCAATCGATTAAAAATATCAATCTTATTTTTTTAATTGTAACTAATTTAGTTGCAATTAAATTAGTTGTGAGAATGTTCGACTAACAATTAAATTAGTTTTAGTTTCAATCGACTAAATTTCACGGTTAAATCTATATCAAAACTCGTTAGTCACTCGTTTTTGCATTTTTTATGCATTTAAGTTGCAATATACTCGTACATAACTTGCAATATGTGACTAGGAGTAGGTATGTACATTGTATAGGTACTTGTATGTTGTAAGGTTGTAACTATGTTAGTTTGAAGCAGATATCTTCAACCGATTGAGCTAAAATTATATTTACACGTTTAATTTGAAATGGTTGAATGACAGTTTAATGTTATGGCACCATCGAGCTGATCTGGTGCTAGCCCCAGCAGGTGACTATAATAATACCATACACTAGAGTTCGGACTCGTTGATGTCCTCTGAACGCGTAAATGACGATTGTCAAAGGAATTCGGTTGGTTATAAAAATATTTAATAAGTTACTGATTAGGGTTTATGTCTAAAATATTGAACATGTTGTCATGAATAATTATAGATTTTAGGTGCTTAAGTTATTGCTTACGATGCTCAGACGATTAGTACTGCAAAGTGCAAATGTAGGTAAAGGTTTAAGGACACGGACGCCAGGTATAAAGTAAGAAAGAGAACGATGTATGAAGAAAGGAAATCGTTACATGCACTGCATCGCTGTGACAACAGAGACGTTGTTCCGATATTTCCCCACAACTCCGATATACACGGTGAATCTGAGTAACCCGACAGATTTTAACCATAAATTCCTGATCATAATTGGAGACAAAAATGTCGTATAAACTTTTCTGGAATTGGCCTTGTTTCAGAGTTACTACCAATTAAATAATAAAACATTTTTTATTGTGACTCAGTACAAAACGCTTTTTTGATGGCGATTTCACCCTTTATGGGGTCTTGTCTAGACATTCTTATTGAACGATATCAAAGTGCCAAGGAATACTTTATATAAACTATTTTTTTTTTACGAAAAAAAATGTATTTATTTATTTTAATCGACAGTTTTACCAATAACATTTATGTTTTTATGTTCAAAAGCATTATAAAAATCGAAAAAAAGCAAAAAACATTTTTTTTTTGGCGAAATTGACCTAAATTCATAGAACATTTATTAATCCTTATGCCCTCAGGAATTTATGGTTAAAATCTGTCGGGTTACTTAGATTCACCGTGTATAACATAACATAAATACTCTTTATTGCACACCTCAAATAATAGACACAAAGACATCTGATGGTGACTGTACACAGTTCTTATTTACCCTTTAAGATTAGGGAAATTCAATCCAATTTCAGAGAGATGCACTACTTAATTACTTACTTACATGATGGATAACAAAAAGTTTTTGACTTAAGTTTCATTTTTGTTATAAGCTTTATGACTATCGAAATTTGCGGGTTAAGGAGCTCTGACGAGCTCTAACATGACGGTTTGTAGCATTGCCATCCAAACTAAACGTTTGATATACAATTTTAGCTCATTTGGTTGGTATTATAGTTAGCAAAGAGATCTCACTCCATAAATAATCAAAATATCGTAGGGAATAAGTACATGACCATTTTATTTGTATACATCCGTTAATATGTCCTGTTCAGTCTGTCAACATAGTAATACCGAGGTTTCCTGTTCAATTTGCTTCTACCATTACTCGCGAAAAAGCAGTCTAACTAATTAGTCGATTACAAAATTTAGTTGTCCGAAATCAATCTGCAACTAATTTAATTGCAACTAAACTAGTTGCATTCTATACAACTAAGATTGATCAGTCGTCGTTTTCAACCGTCAGTCGCAATTAATTTTGTTAATCTCAATCGTTAATCGTTAGTCGATTACATTTTGCCCATCTCTGAGTATATTATATACAATACTGACTCTTTAAGTTACCGTTTAATTTCCCGAGGTATTTTTCGGCGTATCTAGCAAAATCATTGGGTACTTTTGAGGGTTCCATAACCAAAATTGAGTCTTATACCTATAGCAACGTCATGGGCGATGCTCACCACTCAGCTATTTTATTTGTAGACTGTAAACCATATACTTGTAATTGATGATATTTTTTACCTGAAGGTGTCTTTTACTTTTAGAGGGGCACTCCATAGATTTCATTGAATAATGAAAAAGATTGCTGCAAATATTTATAACCTTATTACCACAAAGATACGCCCGGTGTATGTTTTTTTTTGTTTTGTATGAAGACTATGAAGACATGGCCAATTTTTGTGCGCCTGGGTACCTAAAATTAGTGGCTCCTAACAATGAAGTGTGTTTTGAAAGCTTTGTATATATTTCAAGTACAGCCTTGGACAAAAGCATTGAGCACGTATGTTTTTCTTTCTTAACTCAATAAATATTGTTTTCTTCATGCAAACGTTACATAACTTCAAAAGTTATTACGTATTAGTGTACTTACAACTAGAGAACATAAGTAAATAATACTTCAAAGTACTAATTTAAATAAAAAAATTAAAGGCATAATCAGGCGAATTAACAACGGAGTACCTAATCGATATTTTTAAGCAATTACTATTTACTAACTGCAAATACTACTAATAGGTACCTATTCAGTTTTAATTAATAAAAAAATATTAAATGTAGATACAAACTTAGAAGAGCTTTTTAGTCCCCTTAGCGCATTCCAAGGCTGTAGGTACTAGGTAGGTAGACAGTAATCACAAGGTTTTTCTGTTTGTTCATATTTCAGGCAATAACATCACAGGTCTAAACTCTAATGTTACGTTCTTTATTCTTAGCATACCTACTTATCTATATGTGCGAAAGTAACAGTTGATCTGTCAAATTTATTATTTCAAGCTGAATCTGCTGAACCGACTCAGAAAATTTGCAGGGAAGAACGATGGAAGATACCTATAATCCTGAAAACTAACCCATTGAGGGGTTGTAATGGCCTGAATTCGTTACGGTAACAGTAACATATATGTATTTTATTTATAGTATAAGTAGTTTATTTAGTAGAGTCAAATCAAAATTATAAGTAACCTAGAACCAGTTTGCTTCCAGAGGAATGCCCTATAATGGACGTCCATGAAACTGGTAATATTTCTCGGGAAACTGGAATGTCCTTTTTTTAATTATGTCATTAAGCCGGTTATCACACTGCCGCAGCTTCCGCATGCGGCGACGGTGTGCGAGACAGGATAATTAACGCTCTGCATGTGCCTCGTTCACTGGAGCGGGACGCGGCGCCAGTGTGAGATCCGCCTAACTAAATAATAATAATATTATTCAGTTTGGCGGATCTCACACTGGCGCCGCATCCCGCCCCAGTGAACGAGACACGTATATTATATATACACATATATAATATTACTATCACTAAACGTTTTAAATCATATTATATTAAAGACGAACCATGACATGACAGGTATAAGTTAATATACATCTAAAATCAAGGTATAAATTATATAAGCCAACTTTTTAAAGTTTATTTTAATACTGTTTATTCTTTATAATGGTTTTTCAAATATGTCAAACCAACAAGCTAAACATATTACCCTCTCGTTGCACAGTCGTAAGCTGATCATTACCATTTATTTCTCTAGGAGGGGTATGGAAACAAAAACTGACAATTTATTACAGTAATCTTTAGAATTGTTTTTGTTAAGTCTTAATTGTTTATTGACAAAATAAATCAATTTATATAATGTGTCAATATTTTATTCTGTTGTATATTCCTTTTAAAAAGCTTATGTAGGTAAGTAGGTATAAGTTGGCGTGTTATTCCTGCGTTGGCATAGTGTCTTCTTATTCGAGCGCTTGGTAGTACTAAGCGAACGTGCTGCATGTAAACACGCACTGTTACTCGCGCTGCTCGTCCTTTGACTTCCACACAAAAACCGCTCTTTTGGGCAAAGGGCAGCGCGAGAAGCAGCGGCAGCGTCAGAAGTGTCGTGTATACAGACAGCTCCTGCTCCCCACTTTCCTGCTCACTGCCGTGGAAGCAGAGTTGGGCAAAAATTTACGTGATTGAAACTAAAGTTAAAAATGTGAATGTTAATCTTTATAATATAAAAATGATTACGAATTCAACCATGAGCTTTCCAAACGGATTGAGCACCGACATGAGTAGATCATGTCGATTTTTAGTTTCAATCATGATTAGCTGAAGTGATTACATTAGTAAGACGGATGCTAAACTAACGATTTAGTCGATTTAATCATGTTTAGAACATGATTATATTTTGCGTAGCTACTAACTCCATCACTTTTTTCCATGGCGGTTAAGAGGCGGTACCTAAGTATGAGTATAATTTACATTTAGGATAAATGGCTACTTGTGACAGTGTACAAAACATTGCTCAAGCTTGTTACACGTTTATGAATAAAAAAAGTGGCTAATACTCGTACACTTATCCTGCATGGACTTAGCAAGGGACAGTATGGCAAAGTTTGACGTGATAGCAGTGAGTTAGTATTCATTAAGATATCGATAATCTGCTTTTTTTTAAATATACCACAACTATGGCAAACAAGCATACAGACCGCCTGATGGTAAGCAGCTACCGTAGCCTATGGACGCCTGCAACTCCAGAAGTGTCACATGCGCGTTGACGACCATTTACAAAAAGGAGGACTCACTATGTTGACGGCTAAAGGAACAAGAGGGTCCCTCTTCGTCAACACACTAGGTCCTCTTTGAGCTCTTTGGCAACCTTTCTCACGAGCAGGAACACAACACTATGAGTAGGGTGTAGTGCTATTTGGCTGTGGTTTTCTGTAAGGTGGAGGTACTTCCCCAGTCGGGCTCTGCTCCAGATTTCAGCGAGATGATATTCGCTGTGCTGTACCCTACCACACCTAGCGATATGACATTCGCAGTACCCATACCTCTCTTTTGGGCGTAGTTTAAGGACATGCCCGTGTCCAGACGTAGTTTAAGGTCATACCCGGGTCCATATGGTCGGCGTGATGTTAGCAACAATAGCCACCCCAACGGAGCAAAACGAAAACAAAAACTGTATGAATTAAGTATAATCTACCCCATAGTATGAAAAAAAATCTAAAACATCGGAAATCTCTTTTCGCTTTTGATTGCCCGCAAGATACCGTACTGTATCGATTAAGTAAGGCCTACAGACGCTTGTTTAGGGTGAAGAATCGTTAGGACCCGATTGTATAACTTTTTACGACATCTAACTTTGTCGATTCCAGGGTGGGGTGGTTGGCGTGAAGTTAGCCACCCCATAGTATGAAAAAAAATCTCAAACCTCGGAAATCTCTTTTTCTCTTTTGATTGCCCGCAAGATACCGTACTGTATTGATTAAGTAAGGCCTGCAGACGCTTGTTTAGGCTGAAGAATCGTAAGGACCCGATTGTGTAACTTTTTACGACACCTAACATACCTGCCTTCAGCCGCCAATAGCAAATTTTCGATTTTATTTTTTTCTGGCAATACTGATGGGATCCTAACGTTTTTAATGCCTGAACAAACGTGAACTAACGTCGCCCGATGCCCCCACATAGTTAGATTTGTCAATTCCAGGGTGGGGTGGTTGGCGTGAAGTTAGCCACCCCATAGTATGAAAAAAAATCTAAAACCTCGGAAATCTCTTTTTCTCTTTTGATTGCCCGCAAGATACCGTTCTGTATCGATTAAGTAAGGCCTGCAGATGCTTGTTTAGGCTGAAGAATCGTAAGGACTCGATTGTATAACTTTTTACGACACCTAACATACCTGCCTTCAGCCGCCAATAGCAAATTTTCGATTTTATTTTTTTCTGGCAATACTGATGGGATCCTAACGTTTTTAATGCCTGAACAAACGTGAACTAACGTCGCCCGATGCCCCCACATAGTTAGATTTGTCGATTCCAGGGTGGGGTGGTTGGCGTGAAGTTAGCCACCCCATAGTATGAAAAAAAATCTGAAACCTCGGAAATCTCTTTTTCTCTTTTGATTGCCCGCAAGATACCGTACTGTATCGATTAAGTAAGGCCTGCAGACGCTTGTTTAGGCTGAAGAATCGTAAGGACCCGATTGTATAACTTTTTACGACACCTAACATACCTGCCTTCAGCCGCCAATAGCAAATTTTCGATTTTATTTTTTTCTGACAATACTGATGGGATCCTAACGTTTTTAATGCCTGAACAAACGTGAACTAACGTCGCCCGATGCCCCCACATAGTTAGATTTGTCGATTCCAGGGTGGGGTGGTTGGCGTGAAGTTAGCCACCCCATAGTATGAAAAAAAATCTAAAACCTCGGAAATCTCTTTTTCTCTTTTGATTGCCCGCAAGATACCGTACTGTATCGATTAAGTAAGGCCTGCAGACGCTTGTTTAGGCTGAAGAATCGTAAGGACCCGATTGTATAACTTTTTACGACACCTAACATACCTGCCTTCAGCCGCCAATAGCAAATTTTCGATTTTATTTTTTTCTGACAATACTGATGGGATCCTAACGTTTTTAATGCCTGAACAAACGTGAACTAACGTCGCCCGATGCACCCACATAGTTAGATTTGTCAATTCCAGGGTGGGGTGGTTGGCGTGAAGTTAGCCACCCCATAGTATGAAAAAAAATCTAAAACCTCGGAAATCTCTTTTTCTCTTTTGATTGCCCGCAAGATACCGTTCTGTATCGATTAAGTAAGGCCTGCAGATGCTTGTTTAGGCTGAAGAATCGTAAGGACTCGATTGTATAACTTTTTACGACACCTAACATACCTGCCTTCAGCCGCCAATAGCAAATTTTCGATTTTATTTTTTTCTGGCAATACTGATGGGATCCTAACGTTTTTAATGCCTGAACAAACGTGAACTAACGTCGCCCGATGCCCCCACATAGTTAGATTTGTCGATTCCAGGGTGGGGTGGTTGGCGTGAAGTTAGCCACCCCATAGTATGAAAAAAAATCTGAAACCTCGGAAATCTCTTTTTCTCTTTTGATTGCCCGCAAGATACCGTACTGTATCGATTAAGTAAGGCCTGCAGACGCTTGTTTAGGCTGAAGAATCGTAAGGACCCGATTGTATAACTTTTTACGACACCTAACATACCTGCCTTCAGCCGCCAATAGCAAATTTTCGATTTTATTTTTTTCTGACAATACTGATGGGATCCTAACGTTTTTAATGCCTGAACAAACGTGAACTAACGTCGCCCGATGCCCCCACATAGTTAGATTTGTCGATTCCAGGGTGGGGTGGTTGGCGTGAAGTTAGCCACCCCATAGTATGAAAAAAAATCTAAAACCTCGGAAATCTCTTTTTCTCTTTTGATTGCCCGCAAGATACCGTACTGTATCGATTAAGTAAGGCCTGTAGACGCTTGTTTAGGCTGAAGAATCGTAAGGACCCGATTTTATAACTTTTTACGACACCTAACATACCTGCCTTCAGCCGCCAATAGCAAATTTTCGATTTTATTTTTTTCTGGCAATACTGATGGGATCCTAACGTTTTTAATGCCTGAAAAAACGTGAACTAACGTCGCCCGATGCCCCCACATAGTTAGATTTGTCGATTCCAGGGTGGGGTGGTTGGCGTGAAGTTAGCCACCCCATAGTATGAAAAAAAATCTAAAACCTCGGAAATCTCTTTTTCTCTTTTGATTGCCCGCAAGATACCGTACTGTATCGATTAAGTAAGACCTACAGACGCTTGTTTAGGCTGTAGAATCGTTAGGACCCGATTGTATAACTTTTTACGACACCTAACATACCTGCCTTCAGCCGCCAATAGCATATTTTCGATTTTATTTTTTTCTGACAATACTGATGGGATCCTAACGTTTTTAATGCCTGAACAAACGTGAACTAACGTCGCCCGATGCCCCCACATAGTTGGATTTGTCGATTCCAGGGTGGGGTGGTTGGCGTGAAGTTAGCCACCCCATAGTATGAAAAAAAATCTGAAACCTCGGAAATCTCTTTTTCTCTTTTGATTGCCCGCAAGATACCGTACTGTATCGATTAAGTAAGGCCTGCAGACGCTTGTTTAGGCTGAAGAATCGTAAGGACCCGATTGTATAACTTTTTACGACACCTAACATACCTGCCTTCAGCCGCCTATAGCAAATTTTCGATTTTATTTTTTTGTGGCAATACTGATGGGATCCTAACGTTTTTAATGCCTGAACAAACGTGAACTAACGTCGCCCGATGCACCCACATAGTTAGATTTGTCAATTCCAGGGTGGGGTGGTTGGCGTGAAGTTAGCCACCCCATAGTATGAAAAAAAATCTAAAACCTCGGAAATCTCTTTTTCTCTTTTGATTGCCCGCAAGATACCGTACTGTATCGATTAAGTAAGGCCTGCAGACGCTTGTTTAGGCTGAAGAATCGTAAGGACCCGATTTTATAACTTTTTACGACACCTGACATACCTGCCTTCAGCCGCCAATAGCAAATTTTCGATTTTATTTTTTTCTGGCAATACTGATGGGATCCTAACGTTTTTAATGCCTGAACAAACGTGAACTAACGTCTCCCGATGCCCCCACATAGTTAGATTTGTCGATTCCAGGGTGGGGTGGTTGGCGTGAAGTTAGCCATCCCATAGTATGAAAAAAAATCTGAAACCTCGGAAATCTCTTTTTTTCTTTTGATTGCCCGCAAGATACCGTACTGTATCGATTAAGTAAGGCCTACAGACGCTTGTTTAGGCTGTAGAATCGTTAGGACCCGATTGTATAACTTTTTACGACACCTAACATACCTGCCTTCAGCCGCCAATAGCAAATTTTCGATTTTATTTTTTTGTGGCAATACTGATGGGATCCTAACGTTTTTAATGCCTGAACAAACGTGAACTAACGTCGCCCGATGCACCCACATAGTTAGATTTGTCAATTCCAGGGTGGGGTGGTTGGCGTGAAGTTGGCCACCCCATAGTATGGGAAAAAATCGAAAACCTCGGAAATTTCTTTTTCTCTTTTGATTGCCCGCAAGATACCGTACTGTATCGATTAAGTAAGGCCTACAGACGCTTGTTTAGGCTGTAGAATCGTTAGGACCCGATTGTATAACTTTTTACGACACCTAACATACCTGCCTTCAGCCGCCAATAGCAAATTTTCGATTTTATTTTTTTGTGGCAATACTGATGGGATCCTAACGTTTTTAATGCCTGAACAAACGTGAACTAACGTCGCCCGATGCCCCCACATAGTTAGATTTGTCGATTCCAGGGTGGGGTGGTTGGCGTGAAGTTAGCCACCCCATAGTATGAAAAAAAATCTGAAACCTCGGAAATCTCTTTTTCTCTTTTGATTGCCCGCAAGATACCGTACTGTATCGATTTAGTAAGGCCTGCAGACGCTTGTTTAGGCTGAAGAATCGTAAGGACCCGATTGTATAACTTTTTACGACACCTAACATACCTGCCTTCAGCCGCCAATAGCAAATTTTCGATTTTATTTTTTTGTGGCAATACTGATGGGATCCTAACGTTTTTAATGCCTGAACAAACGTGAACTAACGTCGCCCGATGCACCCACATAGTTAGATTTGTCCATTCCAGGGTGGGGTGGTTGGCGTGAAGTTAGCCACCCCATAGTATGAAAAAAAATCTAAAACCTCGGAAATCTATTTTTCTCTTTTGATTGCCCGCAAGATACCGTACTGTATCGATTAAGTAAGGCCTGCAGACGCTTGTTTAGGCTGAATAATCGTAAGGACCCGATTGTATAACTTTTTACGACACCTAACATACCTGCCTTCAGCCGCCAATAGCAAATTTTCGATTTTATTTTTTTCTGGCAATACTGATGGGATCCTAACGTTTTTAATGCCTGAACAAACGTGAACTAACGTCGCCCGATGCCCCCACATAGTTAGATTTGTCGATTCCAGGGTGGGGTGGTTGGCGTGAAGTTAGCCACCCCATAGTATGAAAAAAAATCTAAAACCTCGGAAATCTCTTTTTCTCTTTTGATTGCCCGCAAGATACCGTACTGTATCGATTAAGTAAGGCCTACAGACGCTTGTTTAGGCTGTAGAATCGTTAGGACCCGATTGTATAACTTTTTACGACACCTAACATACCTGCCTTCAGCCGCCAATAGCAAATTTTCGATTTTATTTTTTTGTGGCAATACTGATGGGATCCTAACGTTTTTAATGCCTGAACAAACGTGAACTAACGTCGCCCGATGCCCCCACATAGTTAGATTTGTCGATTCCAGGGTGGGGTGGTTGGCGTGAAGTTAGCCACCCCATAGTATGAAAAAAAATCTGAAACCTCGGAAATCTCTTTTTCTCTTTTGATTGCCCGCAAGATACCGTACTGTATCGATTAAGTAAGGCCTGCAGACGCTTGTTTAGGCTGAAGAATCGTAAGGACCCGATTGTATAACTTTTTACGACACCTAACATACCTGCCTTCAGCCGCCAATAGCAAATTTTCGATTTTATTTTTTTGTGGCAATACTGATGGGATCCTAACGTTTTTAATGCCTGAACAAACGTGAACTAACGTCGCCCGATGCACCCACATAGTTAGATTTGTCAATTCCAGGGTGGGGTGGTTGGCGTGAAGTTAGCTACCCCATAGTATGAAAAAAAATCTAAAACCTCGGAAATCTCTTTTTTCTTTTGATTGCCCGCAAGATACCGTACTGTATCGATTAAGTAAGGCCTGCAGACGCTTGTTTAGGCTGAAGAATCGTAAGGACCCGATTGTATAACTTTTTACGACACCTAACATACCTGCCTTCAGCCGCCAATAGCATATTTTCGATTTTATTTTTTTCTGACAATACTGATGGGATCCTAACGTTTTTAATGCCTGAACAAACGTGAACTAACGTCGCCCGATGCACCCACATAGTTAGATTTGTCGATTCCAGGGTGGGGTGGTTGGCGTGAAGTTAGCCACCCCACTTTCAAAAAATAAAAAAAAATGATTGCGTCGGGTCCTAACGATTTGATTTGGTGAACTATCATGAACTAACGAATATCTTTCGATATAAAAATAGAAATAGCAAAAAAAGTGGTTTGGGGTGGTTAACGTGAAGTTAGCCACCCCATTTTGTTTTTTAAAAAAATCGACGTTACGATCGGGTCCTAACGATTTAACCTGCTGAACAAACATGAACTAACGATGAACTAACGATACCGATATGCCATTTGCGGGCAAACGGTTTGGGGTGGTCAACTTCACAGCACCGGCCGGCGAGAACGAGCGGGGACGTACATAGGAACCCGCGCCGGCACAGTCCACAGAGGGCATCCGTGAGTATACACTGTCCCGTTGTCCGTGTGTGTAAACAATACGGCGCGCTGGTGGTGAGCATGGCGGACCAGGAGGCGGCCGGCGAGAACGAGCGGGGACGTACATAGGAACCCGCGCCGGCACAGTCCACAGAGGGCATCCGTGAGTATACACTGTCCCGTTGTCCGTGTGTGTAAACAATACGGCGCGCTGGTGGTGAGCATGGCGGACCAGGAGGCGGCCGGCGAGAGCGAGCGGGGACAGACAGCGGAACCCGCGCCGGCACAGTCCACAGAGGGCATCCGTGAGTATACACTGTCCCGTTGTCCGTGTGTGTAAACAATACGGCGCGCTGGTGGTGAGCATGGCGGACCAGGAGGCGGCCGGCGAGAACGAGCGGGGACGTACATAGGAACCCGCGCCGGCACAGTCCACAGAGGGCATCCGTGAGTATACACTGTCCCGTTGTCCGTGTGTGTAAACAATACGGCGCGCTGGTGGTGAGCATGGCGGACCAAGAGGCGGCCGGCGAGAGCGAGCGGGCACAGACAGCGGAACCCGCGCCGGCACAGTCCACAGAGGGCGTCCGTGAGTATACACTGTCCCGTTGTCCGTGTGTGTAAACAATACGGCGCGCTGGTGGTGAGCATGGCGGACCAGGAGGCGGCCGGCGAGAGCGAGCGGGGACAGACAGCGGAACCCGCGCCGGCACAGTCCACAGAGGGCATCCGTGAGTATACACTGTCCCGTTGTCCGTGTGTGTAAACAATACGGCGCGCTGGTGGTGAGCATGGCGGACCAGGAGGCGGCCGGCGAGAACGAGCGGGGACAGACATAGGAACCCGCGCCGGCACAGTCCACAGAGGGCGTCCTTGAGTATACACTGTTCCGTTGTCCGTGTGTGTAAACAATACGGCGCGCTGGTGGTGAGCATGGCGGACCAGGAGGCGGCCGGCGAGAGCGAGCGGGGACAGACAGCGGAACCCGCGCCGGCACAGTCCACAGAGGGCATCCGTGAGTATACACTGTCCCGTTGTCCGTGTGTGTAAACAATACGGCGCGCTGGTGGTGAGCATGGCGGACCAGGAGGCGGCCGGCGAGAGCGAGCGGGGACAGACATAGGAACCCGCGCCGGCACAGTCCACAGAGGGCGTCCGTGAGTATACACTGTTCCGTTGTCCGTGTGTGTAAACAATACGGCGCGCTGGTGGTGAGCATGGCGGACCAGGAGGCGGCCGGCGAGAGCGAGCGGGGACAGACAGCGGAACCCGCGCCGGCACAGTCCACAGAGGGCATCCGTGAGTATACACTGCCCCGTTGTCCGTGTCAGTGGCGGTACTTCCATACAAACCCAATAGCCGGACCTTACTGCAATCACGTATTGATCGATCTAGATTTTTAAACCACGCGCCAAATGAACCTGTGTTAATCATTTCGGCCCGCGGCGCTGCGAGCTGGTACAAAATTCCGCCACACACAGAGCAGCGCCACTGCCGCGTGTCTCGCACGAACGACTGTGGCGAACTGAGCGCATGCTAGCCGTCTCGCTTCAACTCGCACCGCAAGTGCGGGCTTCAATTCGTATCGCTCTCACTTCTCACTCGTTCTTTAGCTAAACGCATCATGAAAAATCGTCTTATTATGCATAACTATTTGCTGGCATCTATAGCAATGAAATATATGACGATTTAAGCGGGCTTATTGGTGTGAAGTTAGTTGCATAAGCTCGCACGACTATGAAGCATTTAAATTGATGTATACAAAAGTAGGCAACTTAGAGTGAATAAAAATAATAATAATTTTATTGAATTAATCAAAATAGTCGTTTTCGATACAAGTGCGAGAAGTATGTCATTTTGCACGAGTACCGAGGTTACTTGGGCCGAGCCGAGAGGCGAGGGCCAAGACTCGGGACGAGTGAAAATGACACTTCCGCACGTGTGTCGAACAACGTTTTTTAATACAATTGCGAAAAACTACAATGAAAGAAAATTACATTTATATTCTGTCAGTGTACGAAAGACAGCTTCGTTCAATCGCGCGTTGTTTAAGTAATACTATTGTGTCTCGCATAATACTCCTTTATGCCCAATCGCGCGTAGTTCAGGTGGGTCATTTATAAGCGGGTCTCGCATAATACTCATTTATTTAAAATTCTGATCTGCAAATCGTGCGTAAAATCAAACTTTACGCACGATTTGCATATCAGATTACTTTTTAGCACTAGTGCATAAAATCTAACTTTACGCACGATTTTCAGTTACATAAACTAAACTTTTTGAGCAGTCGTATTAAAAAGGATAATTTTGTATCGAACAGCGCCAACGGAAGCCCCCCTAGCGACCGCGGAGCCGCTGGACGAGCCCTCGGCCGCGGGGGAGGGCGGCGAGGGCTTCAGCGTGCTGGACGCGGCGCCCGCGCACCACCGCTTCCGGCTCTCCATGCTGCAGCCCTCCGAGCCCAGGACCTTCTACTCGGCGGTCAGGCGCGAGATCAAGCTGCTCAAGAGCGACCTGCCGCCCGGGGTGAGTGTACACCAAGGATGATTATAGACGGAGAGCTAGCCACGTCAGATATGACACAATAATGAGAGCGACGAAACCCCTCTAGTTAGTTTGCTATGCTATGCTTATTTCTAGATCCGGACATCTGGCAGCTGTAAATTGGTGGAGGTCAAAGAATGCACACCACTCCAAGAATACAAATCCTTGAGTTCTGGTTTTGATGCAGTATTATGAGAAATTATATAAATAACTAAATTATATAATTTCCAAAAGTTTCTGTTGCGGGAAAGTAGTCCGAATCGACGTGTAATGTAATTCACAGTTTTTCACTGTTTCTGTTTCCGAAATAATGCGCAATGTTTTTTGCTCTAATATTAAAATAAAGGCCCTGTCCTCTATAAATAAGATAACTTCGACAGTTCTTACCTATTTTAGTATTACTTTTTTCCAACTGAAAAATTTTGTTAGTCTGTCACTCTGACCTCCACCCATTAAAAGCTGCCAGATGCCTGGATCTAGCAATAAGGATAGTATTACAATCTTGATAGATGGGTTTCGTTGCTCTCATTATTGTGTCACATCTGACGTGGCCAGTTCTTAGTCCATTAAGACATGGATTGACAATGCCTATACAAAATCGCGTTCCCTTATTTCGGGCTAAAGCACTAGCGTCATCTATCGGTCGCCACAAACACTAAATTCCTACTTAACCTTTCTGTTAAGCTCATTGGTTGACTGGTAGAGAATGCCTTATGGCATTAAGTCCGCCATTTGTACCATCTTAAAAGATAAAAAGATAAAAGATATTTATTCTTCAATTTAGGAACATTACAATGCACTTATGAACGTCAGAGAGAAAAAGAAAAACTACCACCGGTTCTAACCCTACACCTCTGACCCGAGAAGTATTATTTATGACCGGCAAGAAACTCGGCGGGACTTATTTTTTCAAAACAGTAATACAGTAATATTATATCTTAAAGATATACAATAATGCGTAGTTCTATAAGAAGACATATCAAAACAGCTTGAGAGATATACAATGTACGTATTGTTTAATTAAAATAAAATAATAATAATAAAATCCAAATCTTCCTATCTTCTCTATCGATCTTTCCTATCTGAACTGTGTCCTCTAAATCTTAGATGATTTTGTAGTAGTTTCTGGTTTGGGCCATGCATGTTTGTCCGTCATATAGTCCTCGACCCTGTAATAACCCTATGACATTAAACTTTTTTTCAAATATTTCTTAAGAGCGGGAAATGATAAATTTAAAGCATCGACGGGTAACTTGTTATAAATGTGAATACCTTGACCAAAAAATGACTTATATGCTTTGCGGATACGACTACTTCTGATAGCAAGCTTGTTTTTATTTCTGGTGTTATAGCTGTGGATGTCAGAATTTTTTTTGAATGTATGTATATTCTTTACAACATAAATAATATTGTCATAGATATACTTTGTGCAATTAAGATTAAATAAATAAATTCTAGTTTGTAATATTTTGTTCGGCGATTAACGCTGACAGAATAGCTCGGCTCCAGACTCAACAGATGGCGCTGTGGCACTCAGTACCGAAAACAGACGTATAGCCTGAAGGTTCGAGGAACGCGATTTTGTCTAGGCATTGTCCATCCATGTCTTAATCATCCTTGGTGTAGACATACGGCGAGCACACACGATGGTATGATGTACAGACACCAGCAGAAGTAACTAAGCTGGTGAGGTGTTCAAAACGACCTTCACGCGCTCTTATTTTCTTAACAATAAGGTTGTGTCAAGCTCATTTTGGACACCTCACCCGATTAGCTACTTCTGCTGCTGACTGTACGTGGTTGTGTCTGAAATATGTACAGTCACCGTCAATAATATCTTCCTACACGAAGGCCGCAAAAATATGTGACACGCTCTTATTTGTAGGACCATAAGAGCGTGACACACGTTTTTGCGGCTTTCGTGGAGGAAGATACTATTGCCGGTGACTGTACTACGACTTTTTTTTTATAGCCTGTTGGAGTGTCTCAATTTCCCTGTAGCAATCTCCTGCCAATCATTTACAAAACCGTCCAGGTCGTTCCGCCATCTCCGCCTGGGCTATCCTTGCCCTCTACGCCTATCAGGTGGCTAAGTGAGCCTACATATTTAAAAAAAAAAACCGGCCAAGTGCGAGTCGGACTCGCGCACCGAGGGTTCCGTACAAACCTTTAACAAGCAAAAGTTGTAGTATGTTTATTACTAATTTCAATTTAATATCTCTACGCGTTTACGAGGAAAAAGGTAGTAAGTTTAAAATATAAAAAAATATTTTTTGTATGATTTTAGTAAAAATGTCTACTTTTCGTAATTTTTCCTTTGTTTGTGCTATATGAAGTTTCTTCGTGCCAACTTTCAAGTTTCTGAGTTTACGGGAAGTACCCTTTAGATTTTGAGTTTCTTGCGAGTACTCAGTTTCAAAATATGCGACTTAAATTGCTATTTCTTTTGATTGCGTTGACATAAAAGTTTGGTTTTGCTACATCTGAAAGATCCTATAGCCCTGAGTATTTGACATGAATTTCAATTTAATACCTCCACGCATTTACGAGGAAAAAGGTAGTAAGTTTAAAATTAAAAAAAATATTTTTTGTATGATTTTACTAAAAATGTCTACTTTTTGTAATTTTTCCATTGTCTATACTATATGACGTTGCTTCCTGCAAAATTTCAAGTTTCTGAGTTCCCGGGAAGTACCCCGTAGGTTTTGCGAGTGCCGATAAACTCTAAAATTTGCAGCATAAACGACTGTATCTTTTGATTGCGTTGGCTTTTAAGTTTGATTTTTTCACAGCTCTAAGGGACAATAGACCTGAGTATTTGATATAAATTTCAGCTTGATACCTCCACGCGTTCCTGAGAAAAATGGTCTTGACAGACAGACAGACAGACAGACAGACAACAAAGTGATCCTATAAGGTTCCGTTTTTTCCTTTCGAGGTACGGAACCCTAACAATTAAACCTGACAGTTGACTTAAATCCACCATATGTGTGCAGGTGTGGGTGCGCGGCTTCGAGGATCGCATCGACCTGCTGTCCGTGATGATCGCGGGCCCCACCAAGACTCCGTACGAGGGGGGGCTGTTCGTGTTCGACGTGCAGCTGGGCGGCGAGTACCCGCGCGCGCCGCCGCTGTGCCACTACCACTCCTACTGCACCGACCGCCTCAACCCCAACCTGTACGAGGACGGCAAGGTACTGTACACACTCACACACACACAACGACTACACGTGTGCTGGACACTGCAACTAGACTGGTTCAGAAATTGGAATCTTGAGCGTTACGAGGGTTCCAAAGACAGGTGGCAGAGTTTTGCTGCCGCGTGGAACACAAAATTGTTTCGACCCGGCACCAACCGCCAGCCAGCCCAGCAATTATCATTCAAAACCATCGCTACTATACCAGAGTACTAATATGAAGAAAAAAATTGAGAAATATTACGATTCACGTACTGTGCTTTTTCATTTTTAGATGTGCAAGAAAGAGTTAAAGTTACATTACTTATTAAGTAAAATTACTTCCAACACATAAACAAAAGGAAATTTTGCACACTGATTTCAAAGACAAAAAACCGGTCAAGTGCGAGTCGGACTCGCGTACCGAGGGTTCCGTACAAACCTGTAGGTGTATAAGGGTAGCAACTTTAAAATAATTAAAAATATTTTTATTATATAATGTAACTAAAAATTTACGGTTTTCGCAATTTTTCCTTTATCTGTGCCAAAGACGTTGCTTCGTACCAAATTTCAAGATTATGAGTTCATCGGAAGAACCCTGTAGGTTTAGATTCCCCTGCGAGTTTCGAAAATTTGCGGCATAAACGGCTGTTGCCTGCATCTTTTGATAGCCAAGCCAACGCTTAGAAGTTTGATTTTTTCACAGCTCCAAGGGACGGTAGACCTGAGTATCCATACTAATATTATAAATGGGAAAGTGTATGTGTGTGTTTGTTTGTTTGTTTGTCCGTCTTTCACGGCAAAACGGGGCGACGAATTGACGTGATTTTTTAAGTGGAGATAGTTAAAGGGATGGAGAGTGACATAGGCTACTTTTTGTCTCTTTCTAACCCCCCACTTCCCTAAAATGGGAGGTGGAAGTTTGTATGGAGAATTTAACGCGAGCGAAGCCGCGGGCAAAAGCTAGTTTGATATAAATTTCAGCTTGATACCTCCACGCGTTCCTGAGAAAAAGAGTCTTGACAGACGGACGGACGGACAACAAAGTGATCCTATAAGGGTTCCGTTTTTAGGGTTACGTAGTCAACTAGGAACCCTTATAGTTTCGCCATGTCTGCCCTTCCGTCCTTCCGTCCGCGGATAATCTCAGTGACCGTTAGCACTAGAAAGCTGAAATTTGGTTCTAATATGTATATCAATCACGCCGACAAAGTGGTAAAATAAAACGTGGAAAAAAAATGTTTTATTAGGGTACCTCCCCTACACGTAAAGTGGGGAGTGATTTTTTTTTTCATTTCAACCCTAACCCGTGATATATTGTTGCATAGGTATTTAAAAATGAATAGGGGTTTATTAAAATCATTTTTTGTAAATGTAAATATAACGCGTGATATATTATTGGATAGGTATTTAAAAATGAATAGGGGTTTATTAAAATCATTTTTTGTAAATGTAAATATTTTCGGAAATAATCGCTCCAGAAGTAAAAAAAAATGTGTCCCCTCCCCTCTAACTTTTGAACCATAAGTTTTAAAAATATGAAATAAATCTCAAAAGTAGAACTTTATAAAAACTTTCTAGGAAAATTATTTTGAAGTTTTTGAATAAAAATTACAAAATAATTTCTGAACTAAGTTTGTTTTAACCGTATAAGCAGGTGTTTATTGTACCTGTAATTTCTACAAAATCACAATGAAATGACGTGCTTTCAAAAACTCTTAAGTGGGGACACTTACTGTGACGGACGGAAAACTACGGAACCCTACACTGAGCGTGGCCCGACACGCTCTTGGCCGGTTTTTTCCTTTCGAGGTACTGACCCTAAAAATAAAGAACTACATATTTAGATAAGAGTCGTCCACCACCACGGGCATTTTACTGATCTTCTAGTTCAGTTTACTGCGCGCACAGACACGTTTCCTTCGTCATGTTGAGTTCTGTTTGAATGATTATTTACTGAATGTGTACAGGTGTGCGTGTCTCTACTGGGCACGTGGTCGGGTCGCGGCGTGGAGGTGTGGGGCAAGGACAGCTCGCTGCTGCAGGTGATCGTGTCGCTGCAGGGGCTCATCCTCAACGCGGAGCCCTACTTCAACGAGGCCGGCTACGAGAAGCAGAAGGGTGAGTGGCCAACTTCAATATGCAAGATATTCTAATGTCTAGCCCCCTTATTCATAAACGTCTACTAAAGTTAAGAGGCCTCTGATAATCGTTTGTCCCTTTCCGTCCAACCTATATGAGGGACTAACGATTATCCACGATCTCTTAACTTTAGTGGCCGTTTATGAATAAGGGGATAGGTTACTAAGTTTATACAGAATGTTTCAAAAATATATATTTTGGACCCGGGGTATGTCCTTAAACTACGTCCGGACTTTGGTATGTCCTTAAACTATGCCAAAAAGAGAGGTATGGGCACTGCGAATGGCATCTCGCTTAGTGTGGTAGGGCACGTTCAGTGAATGTCATCTCGCTCAAATCTGGAGCAGAGCCCGACTGGGGAAGTACCTCCACCTTACAGAAAACCACAGCCAAATAGCACTAGACCCTACTCATAGTGTTGTGTTCCTGCTGGTGAGTAAGGTTGCCAAAGAGCTCAAAGAGGACCCAGTGTGTTGACGATGAGGGACCCTCTTGTTCCCTTAGCCGTCAACACAGTGAATCCTCCTTTTCGTAAAGGGTCGGCAACGCGCATGTGACTCCTGTGGAGTTACAGGCGTCCATAGGTTACGGTAGCTGCTTACCATCAGGCAGGCCGTATGCTTGTTTGCCACCGTCGTAGTATAATAAAAAAATAAAAAATAATAGTGGTGCTCCGTTTAAAGGCATAATTGGTATCGTATTGCCGCTAAGAAAAAGTAGGAAATAGTAGTTTATCTACACTCATATTGTAAGTTCTCTAAAACGTGTTCGAAAACGGTAGGCAATGGCTAGCATTTCCACGACCGATTTTACTATGATAAGCTTTTTATCTGTGGCAGTAACGTAATTTTAACTTTACATGCTCAACTATTGATGTGTTATGAGTTTTGATAACATAATGTACACCTGCTCGCGCCCGCGCGGCCGCCGACACGCGCCTCCCCGACCGCCGGCACAATCGAGTTGGCCATGGCGGTGCAATGGCGGCCATTCTATGGTTTCCGAATACGGCATTTTGGATACATAATATGAGTGTAGATAAAGCAGTGTATGCAACTGTACGTAATTAGGCCTTATTACGTAACAGTTACATAAACTATTATGTAACTGTTACGTAATAAGGCCTAATTACGTACAGTTGCATACACTGCTTTATCTACACACATATTATAAATCCTAGATGATGTGTTCGGAAACCAGTAGAATGCCCGCCATTGCACCGCCATGACTAACTCGATTGTGCCGGCGGTCGGGCGGGCGCGTGCCGGCGGTCGGGGAGAGCGCGGATCTTGGTAACGTTACCGTGGGTTATGAATTTTCATACGTTTTTACCACACTGTCAGAGATGTTACGTTACTGGTTGCAATAATGGTGGTAATTACATACGGTTTCCGAACGCGGAATAGAGGATTTATGATATTGGTGTAGATAAAAGATATAAGACGAAAAAAATAATTGTATGGGAGACGTCATCCCAGCCGTCCAAACCTCCATACAATACCAAATATGCCGTTAGACGGATCGTTAGACCTTGTATTTAAGACGGATGGAGGTTATCGACATTTGAGTTTGAATCTATCGCCTAATTTTGGCCTACAGGATAACTCAAGGAAAGGGGAGGTTTAAGATTGTTTAAGTGTTTAGCAGTACGCGGAATTGTGATCAAAAATCGTTAATTTTTATAATACTGAGAGTTACAATCAGCATGCAGAAGTGGCACGGAAGAAGAGGTATTCCGACACCTTTTGTTGCCGAAGAGAGCCGAGCGAATGCTGACTGTAATTCTCTGTACTATATAAGTTTAATATCAAGAATCCATTTTAATATGGCTGTTCTCCGGTTGGGGTGTATGTTATATTTGGATACGTATCCGCTATGGCACCTATTTCCCTTCTTGGCATCGGTATTTAAGTCACCGTAAACAATTATTGCTTAAATACTGGTTTCTTCACATAGATATAATAAACAAAGATGAGCCATAGGCGCCATAATATGAGTAAATTCAAACAACTCTCCATTAGTAGCGCCCAGGCCACCGAGAGGTGAAGACCTAATTAATTAGCTTACCCTCCAATGCCGTAATCAGATAGAGATTTCACAAACCACGCGAGGAAACGAAAAAAAGCAGACGGCATCACATATCACTATCAAATAAGCTTAGATTTTTGCGGTTTAAGAATTAATTTAACAAATATGCCGCCATTTCATTTTTCTTTTAAATTTTCCTCAAGATTTATAAGGCTACATACACAGCGGTTTTTGCACGAATAGCCGATGAGGCGCCGTAGAGCGCAACTAATCGGTTTCAAACGCTAACATCCTCATTCCGTTTAATATTCCATCGAGTCTGTATTGCGCTAATATAACGTATGCGCAATGAGAAAACAATCGCTCTTTCTTATTTCTTCCATTGATTATGCCCTCTCTTTTACGCTTTTTGAGATTGTAGGTGTAAGCAATAAATAAATAAGTTGTTAATGTGTGCTACTGTGATATTTCTCCCGTGATGTTTGAGTATTGACGGTCTATATTTATTATATGTACGTCATAGTTTGTTAATAAAACATCGTCATGCAGGCACCCAGCAGGGCACGGAGAACTCGCGCATGTACAACGAGATGGTCCTGCTGAAGCTGGTGCAGTCCATGACCAAGATGCTGAGCAACCCGCCGGAGCCGTTCCGCGAGGAGATCCTGCGGCACCTGCGCGCGCACGCGGCCGCGCTGTGCCGGCGCCTGGAGGGCTGGGTGGAGCTCTCCGCCGGCCCCGCCCCCGTCGCCCCGCCCCCGCCCGACTTCCCCCTCGTGCCCGCCTCCCGCGGCTTCTGCCTCACGCTCAAGTCCTCGCTGGAGTCGTTCCGCGCCGCGCTGCGCCGCCACGAGATCGCGCTCGAGTTATAGCCCGAGTAACCCGAGCCTAGATAGCGATTAGTACTTAAAATGTTATTTATACGCATAAGCGCTCGTACGTGTGCGAGAGCAAAAAAACACGCCGGACGCGCTCGGGCCTCTCAAATTGATGTAGTTATAGTATTTATTGTGATGTACTTTTTCGACTGTAGGAATACTTTAGTCCGAATCGGCGGTAGTATTGTTTAAATCGGTTTATTTCACTTTTAAATTGGTAATTATGAATCTGAGCGAGGCGTCGCGTTAGTATTATGCATGCCGGCGGCTCCGTCCTTCGTATTACTGGTCTAATATGACGCCACGGGGTCCGTCTTTATTATTATGTCAAATTCTAAATGAATGTTCGATCTTATGCGAAGTAACTAAATCATTGTTAGATTTAATAATTGATAAATATTAATGATTTGTTAAAGTAATCTCTACTTTTCATGCGTCATCAGCCGTGTCCGCACCTGACGCACTGCCGCAGGAAATTACCGCGCGAGGCTGCGTCAGGTGTGGCCACTACTATCCTGTAATGTTACAATAGATAAATATTAATTAAAATTTCCTTGCTAGCCAACGCTTGTGCTGTTATATTTTTGCAGCATGCTATAAATTGAATAAAGACACGTATTTTTAAATTATTGAAAGATAATCTCTCGGAAAGCCGAGTCGCTGGCGTTGTTTGGCAACTGTCGCAACCGGTTATACGGATGGATGTATGAATTGTGTATCTCGGCAAATGTTATTTTGTGAACATGTGATGTTTCGTGGCGTGTGTAAACTCCTGTTTTTATTGTTATTGTAATTTCTTATTTTAATTTTATATAGCTAGAATTATTATTTTAATCAAAGGCGCATGTTTTTCTTATAATTCGATACTATATTTCAGGATGGCAGTTGTTATACAATCAATTTAGTTAATGAAGCCGATCAGCCGCTTTCCTGTAACCAGTGTATCGAACATTTATACGTAGCGGGATTATACCCGGCTCACACATCTCACAATAGTTTACTTACTCCTATCAAGCGGCAATATAGGCGTACACCTTCACGCCATGTATTAAGGCTAGTTCATACTTATGCATGTCAAATTGTAATAGTGCTATCCAGTGAATTTAAGCTAATACTATTGTTTCGAGACCTTGATGTCTAATCGGTTTTGTTTTAGAAGATTTATTTCGTCCTATATTGTAACAGGGACCCGTTATATTTCTTACAACACCAGATGATTTCGATTTTCTTTCTCAATTTCAATTATAATACTGGAAATTTGGTGTTCTGGGAAAGGATTATAGATAATGCGGTAAAATCCGGTTTGATATGTGGTCTCGGAGCCAGCGCTGCACAAAACTGTTTCATGCCAAAGTCAATTGAGCTATGGAAGGCTTCTGTCGCTTCTGTACGCAGTAAGTGACAACTATGTATAATGGTGATGATAAATAAAATAATTCTTGAACCTTATTTGCAGTTTTCTTCACATTTATCTGGCCAGCCAGGCTAAGGCTACGTCTGGCGTGGGCGAATTAAAGCGAACAGAATTGCGAAGCGATGCGATGCGGTGACACGCGATTTTAACGCGAAGCGGCGGCCTTGTCCTACGTTGGCCTTGTTCGCCGCCGCGTCGGTTTGCGTGAAAAATATCAAACAAACTGATCGCGTCCGCTTCGCTTCGCGTCGCGCCGCCCGCACCCCGCGCCTGTATTGGTCACGTAGGACACTAAAATGGCTGTCGACTGTTTGTCTCTTTCGCTCCGTTTCGCATTCGCGTGGAATTCGCTCACCTAGGACGCCACCTAATCCGTAAAACCAGCATACAGCAGCAGCAAGGCATATCATGTCACGCGTGCTTTTTCTACTGGTAGACAGATGATAGCCTTATTCACGCGAGACATGGTTGTGACGCCGTTACTTGATCTCTTGTACGATTCCCAGCAGTACCTAAAACCTAAAGGAAATTGAACCTTTCATGTAAGGAGTTACGTTCCTAGTTTGAATGACAGCTCCGCGACATGCGACGTGCTCGCGACCATTACTCCTGCCATTAGAATATGAAATATAACTGTTGCATAGAAGGTTCAAATTCCTTTAATGCTAGAAAAACGCCCTGGCTCCGCCCTTTCGGTGGGAATCGTACATTAACCGAGAAAGGCTGGTGTTTATTCATAGAGCAGAGAAAATGGTCCAAAAAAGAGGACTTCAAGAATGAATGACCCGACTTACGACAGGTATATTATAATATTTTTTTTTTTTTTATACCACGACGGTGGCAAAAAAAGGAGGATTCACTGCGTTGACGACTAAAGAAACAAGGAGGTCCCTCATCGTCAACACACTGGGTCCTCTTTGAGCTCTTTGGCAACCTTACTCACCAGCAGGAACACAACACTATGAGTAGGGTCTAGTGCCATTTGGCTGTGGTTTTCTGTAAGGTGGAGGTACTTCCCCAGTCGGGCTCTGCTCCAGATTGAGCGAGATGACATTCACTGAACGTGCCCTACCACACTTAGCGAGATGCCATTCGCAGTGCCCATACCTCTCTTTTTGGCATAGTTTAAGGGCATACCCAAGTCCGGACGTAGTTTAAGGACATACCCCGACATACATATTATTATAATATATGTATATATTATATTATACAGGTATAGTATGTATATTCAGTTGGTCCGTACTCCGTGTTTAGTGTTTACTGTTCGGAAAATAGGCTAATAGCTTATTAAACCAGGCGCACGATTATGAGATTGTTATCAGACCATTTATAAGCCGATCAGGATTTGGTTGAGCAAGCAAAATTGACCATGAACATTAATGGATGACATAATATAATGGACAGAAAAGTGAATCTTATTTAATGGGCAGTAAAGCCGAATCCTATGTTACCGAAAACCCGCCTGGTAGGCACTAGTATATGTTTGCTCAGATGCCGGGCACGCGGCGTGCGGCATTGCATTGCACGTCGTAGCCCGCCTGGCGGGTTCTGTCGGTTTCTGGGGTACTGTTCAAAATTTTGCCCGGTTGCGAAAGTGTTAAGTTTAGTATTTAGATTTTTAACCTATTGACCGCCACAGTCGGCTGTGGCCGACATCAAAAAGTTGTGCCGACAGGCTTTGTAATGCAATAGAGACCTACGCGGGCTTCCGCAAAGTTCAATTTCGCTTGACAAAACGCGATTACGTGGCGTCGGTGGCGCGTCATTTTTGTTCAATGCTTGGCGGTCAAAAGGTTAAGTACTACACTCGCATTGTAAGTCGTCCAAAATATGTTCAAAAACGGTAGGCATTGGCCAGCATTACAACAACCGATTTTATTATTATGGCGATCATTATAATGGTTTCCGAACACGTCATTTAGGATTTATAATATGTGTGTAGATAAAGCAGTGTATGAAACTGTACGTAATTTGGTCTAAAAACACTCGTGTGATCTTACTATGAAACTCGCCTGCGGCTCGTTTCATAAAACCACACTCCTATATTAAAGACTCTTATTACGTAACAGTTACATAAACTATTATTAATTATATCTTTAACTTACGAGTAGTGTAAAGGGTAGACAACGCGAATGTGAATCCTCTGGAGTTACAGGCGTCCATAGGCTACGTAACTGCTTACCATCAGGCAGGTCGTATGCTTGTTTGCCACCATCGTGGTAAAAAAATATATTCTAAAGATTGAAGTTTAGATTCATTTGTTCCAACACTAGCCTCTGCCCGCGATTTTGCCTCTTACTCCTTGACTGCTGATAAGTTTCAACCCGTTTTTAGGGACATAGGAACCCTTATAGTTTCGCCATGTCTGTCTGTCCGTCAAATATAATTTTTAGGGTACCTCCCGTACACGAAGTGGGGCGGGAGAGGTGAATTTTTTTTCGCGCCAGCCAACCCCATCGTTTGTTGTTGGATAGGTCTTTCAAAAATAATAGGAGTCTTCTAAAACAATGTTTAGATAAATCTTTTCGTAAAAAAAAACGCGTCTCCCCTACTTGTTACTTTTGAACTCTGGGTCCAAAATATTGAAAATTTCATAAAAGTGAGGCCTAATAAGTACTTAAAATGAAAACTATATTGAATAAAAGCTGTCGAGTCTATACGCCTAGCATAAAGAACGTAAGTGCAGCATAGTAAAATGACGTCAGTGCTGCAAAATATCATATAAAAACAACCTTGGGAGTGGGTGTATCCTGACGGGCCGGTAACTACGGAACCCTACGTTGAACATGGCCCGACATGCTCTTACTGCAGTGGCGCAGCGACCCAGTGGTTTCTTGGCCTCCGACACCAAAGATCGCCATGTTTCTCTGTTCACAGCCATCTCTGTCCAGTCAACGGCACGGTGCCTGACATGCTCTTGGCCGCTTTTATTTACTACCTTCAGTGACTTGGCGTGACTAATCCCGCGGGCGCGACGTAGGCCACCGCCGTACAAAACAGGATTACTCAAGCCTATATACATAGATACATTTTGATTGTGCCGCTCTGATTAGCGGGCGCGAACGGAGTGTTTGCGCGACTCTATCTAAATGTATAGACTTGAATAAACCAGTTTTGGACGACAGCGATGGCCTTCGCCGGATCGCTCGCAGCGCCGCCGGTTGCATGCATCGAGTTCCCAGCCTAAGAAACGTGAAGTCTATATCCAAACACCAAAATTACTATTGAGATTAAAGAAGTTATAACGGGATTAATTTGTAGTTTGGCGTGGTGGCTTGATAAGGCAGTTAATTGAATAGTACAGCAGAATAAAACACGTGTTTCACACAACAAAATATCTATATTTATCAAAATATACCTTTAAACTTAAATAAATAATAATTATTTTTTTATTATTTAAATGAAATGGTGGTTCTATCACAAAAACTAAATTAAGTATAATATTATAATGCACCCTAACATATGTACCTTTAAAATACACGTAATTTCTTTGTTTACATGGTTAATTGATCGTTAGTTAACAAATCCTTTAAACACTTATTTTAGGGTATTAAAAATTATAAATAGGGTACCTATATTGTTTAACTTTGGCAATATGTATTAAATAAAATAACAAAAACCATTATCCTTCCTTTGTCCGTCCGTCCAGCATAAATATAAGAAGACGTTCAATTGGAAGACTTCAAATTATTAAAAGCGAGCGTAATTTATTACACACTGCGTTAGTTAATAACATAACTAATATAATTATAGAGCGATAGTAAATCGTATTTATTTGTTACATATTCATAACTAGAAGTCTTACGTTACGTAATTATTATCTTTGCGCTTTGACAATCACAACAATATTAATAATACTACAAATATTATTTTTTGTGCCATAGACAAATGCATTCTAATAGACACAAGGAGGTGAGTAATTAATAACTTAGTGTGGGAGCGTCTTTTGCAAATGGTTTACATTTTGGCGTATATTGTCAAACGTTACCTATATTCAGTCGCTACAAACCATCTACAAACATACTTCAAGGTACAGTCACGGACTTCAATTGTTTAGCCATTTACCGTTCAAGCTACTTTTTTTTGTTTAATACTTACTGTATGAAATGTCCAATGTAAAGTGACCTCCACTCCGTGACCACAGACGTATAGACTCTCAGTCTATTATAATTCATTTAATAATTAATACTAGCTTACGGTCATAACTTCTTTTCAACAATATTGACTGTTACCAATACAACGCACACAACAGACCACACCAACACGAACAATGCCCACGCCACATTTGAAAACGGGCTCTTGTAATGATTCGCGACTCCTAAACCTAATAAATTAGTGCAATGCCGTCGCGCGGACAAAACTAAAAACGTTGGCATCAAATACTGAATCCCAGTACCCGCATACGACCCAGTAAACTCTATAAGTATACCTATATCTTCTAAGAAGTAAGTAACTATCAGAGGCGGCGCGACTGTTACTATAGGGAACACTAATTTACGTAAAATAAAATTATACGACTCCAAACGAGTCATATCTAGAAACAAACTTTGCAAATTGTTTCTTAAAGTAATAGCTATTATTGGATAACTGGTAGACAATGTGAAAACTGGGAATAGAGCTAAGAAATATTCGATGATCTTAACGAATAAATTATCGTCATCCGTCGGTATGAAGTTTAATGTGTATAAGTCGTTTAGATGTGCAAATGCAAACGCTCCAGTGAAAGCTAGGAGTAGATAGAAAGCACTTATAAGAGTATAATCTAAGGCTATGTGTAGACCGAGACGTTTTTTGCCTCTTATGGGAGAGATGAGGCCGGGGAGGGAATGGTGGCACATGAAGGAGTAGACGCAGGCACCGAAGAGGGTCGGCATTCCAGTGAAGTCGAAGGCTGTAGGGTGGCCTTGCGGGCCTGAGTGGATGAGCAGGTGAATCGCGAACGATATCATTATGGTGAAAGCTGGAATAAATGTTCGTTTGAATAGATTAGCTTTGCTGACCTGGATTAATTATACAACAGAAGGAGCGAAAGGCATGAATATTCGTTGACTCTAAAGGCAACACAATAACTCAATTGGAATAGGCATGGTGAATTTTTCATGTATGGTATCAATCGATTCGTTTTATTGTGAGGATCAAATGTCTGTATGGGGCCAATTGCGTTAAAGCAACACAAAAGTCAGAAATGAGACTTAAAGTCCGAGATTTCCATTTGTTTCTCAAAACGCTCCTAACAAAATGACTTGCAAAAGTGACGTCACGATCACATAGTCGCCCTGTTTAATGTATGGAAAAAATATGAAATTGCTATTTTTACAGTGAAATGTTGCGTTTATGTATATGGTTGCCATACAATTTATTCTACAGTAAAATGTTAAAAATCGAATGGTATCATTGTTTTTTTTTAAATTTCGCACTTTAAAAAATCGTAAAATTTTGAAATTTTGCAGTTTCATATCTTTGAGCCATTTCGATAGAATTTATAAATTTTCACTTTAGTTGGATATATTGATCATTTTGCATCCTATCAACTAAATTTTATTGCATAATTCAACATGTGTCATCAAGCCTATTGGCAGTATGACTGGCAGTATGGCAGTTGCCATATGCACGATTACTTACATCAAATTACATGGAACCTTCGAGCAACAATGTAAAGGAGGTGCAGATTTAAACAAGATTTACTGAAAATATGGCTCATGACATGAAAATTTGTAACCGGACGGTCTTATACCGTATTAAGACTGTCAGAGAAAGTACCGCTCGAGTCATTCTTTACTGTACTATTGTGGGGCGATTTTTCGGGTAGATTGTGTATTCCTAGTATTATTTGATCGGTGCATAGAACGAGTGTCTCGTACGATTTGGGAATGCTTAAATATAGTCTGGCAATCCATTTCTGTCAGTAGAAACGCGCGGCAAATTCAAAATACGTACATGTGGTAACCCTTTGTGATGAGACACCGTATTTCGTGACGAACATTTCAATTCACATTGAATTTGTTTCTGCATTTCACTCTCTCATCTTAAGTGCGAGTGAGATATAACTCCCGCAACGTTCCCAATTAAATTTAAATTCATTTTTAAGCCATATGTCAATTGAGCCAACCAGATTATCTGTTGCAGTTGATGACAGATCAGACCAAATATATCCGTCTCCTTTTTACACACCGTAAATGTCACCTAATAAAAAGGGGCGGAAATACTAACAAAAAATTAAAAACATAGAATTTGATGATCATTGCTGCTTTTTTCACTGATTCTTAGTGTTGTCATACTTTTGTTCGCTGTACATTGCTACTGCGTTCGTTGGCTGGCCAGACTATAGATGCGATATTTAATACGCTACTCTCATGTTACGCCCTCATTTAAGTTTGTTTACACAAAAACAGTTAATCATCAAATACGAGGCGATTACGGCGCCACGACTCCACGAGATGTGATATCATTAGTGTAGTGTATATTAAATAAATAAATAAATATTATCAGACAATCTTACACAAATCAACCTAGTCCCACAGTAAGCTCAATAAGGCTTGTGTTGTGGGTACTAGGCGACGATATATATAATAGATATAGATAAATACATAAATACATAGAAAACATCCATAACTCGGGAACAAATACCCGTGATAAACACACAAATAAATGCCCTGACCAGGATTCGAACCCAGGACCTCCTGCTTCATAGGCAGGGTCACTACCGACTAGGAGGCCGTTACAATTATATAAGTACATTTTTCTCGTATTATGATTTTGAATCCCTCTCGAGATTATTTCTAACCTCTAAATAAAATCAAGGGACTTACTTACGTAAGTCCATCTCATGCCTGTGGTAAACAGCTGGAGATACTTGGTTTTCTGCACGTTGAAGAACACGAACGGCCCTATCGCGGCCGTGAAGGTCAGCAGCGCAGTTCGGTAGCAAGCCAGCCGCGTGAACGGCATGGGGCTGGTACTGTTGAAGCAGGGCAAGGAGTCCCAGGCGGCGGAGTTCTTTAGATTTGTGGCTGTGAATGTACCAACTTACCTAACCATCTCATGCCAGTGGTAAACAGCTGGAGATACTTGGTTTTCTGCACGTTGAAGAACACGAACGGCCCTATCGCGGCCGTGAAGGTCAGCAGCGCAGTTCGGTAGCAAGCCAGCCGCGTGAACGGCATGGGGCTGGTACTGTTGAAGCAGGGCAGGGAGTCCCAGGCGGCGGAGTTCTTTAGATTTGTGGCTGTGAATGTACCAACTTACCTAACCATCTCATGCCAGTGGTAAACAGCTGGAGATACTTGGTTTTCTGCACGTTGAAGAACACGAACGGCCCTATCGCGGCCGTGAAGGTCAGCAGCGCAGTTCGGTAGCAAGCCAGCCGCGTGAACGGCATGGGGCTGGTACTGTTGAAGCAGGGCAGGGAGTCCCAGGCGGCGGAGTTCTTTAGATTTGTGGCTGTGAATGTACCAACTTACCTAACCATCTCATGCCAGTGGTAAACAGCTGGAGATACTTGGTTTTCTGCACGTTAAAGAACACGAACGGCCCTATCGCGGCCGTGAAGGTCAGCAGCGCAGTCCGGTAGCAGGCCAGCCGCGTGTACGGCATGGGGCTGGTACTGTTGAAGCAGGGCAGGGAGTCCCAGGCGGCGGAGTTCTTTAGATTTGTGGCTGTGAATGTACCAACTTACCTAACCATCTCATGCCAGTGGTAAACAGCTGGAGATACTTGGTTTTCTGCACGTTGAAGAACACGAACGGCCCTATCGCGGCCGTGAAGGTCAGCAGCGCAGTTCGGTAGCAAGCCAGCCGCGTGAACGGCATGGGGCTGGTACTGTTGAAGCAGGGCAGGGAGTCCCAGGCGGCGGAGTTCTTTAGATTTGTGGCTGTGAATGTACCAACTTACCTAACCATCTCATGCCAGTGGTAAACAGCTGGAGATACTTGGTTTTCTGTACGTTAAAGAACACGAACGGCCCTATCGCGGCCGTGAAGGTCAGCAGCGCAGTCCGGTAGCAGGCCAGCCGCGTGTACGGCATGGGGCTGGTGCCGTTGAAGCAGCACAGGGTCCCAGCCGGCGGAGTTCTTTAGATTTGTGACGGTGAATGTACCAACTTACCTAACCATCTCATGCCAGTGGTAAACAGCTGGAGATACTTGGTTTTCTGCACGTTGAAGAACACGAACGGCCCTATCGCGGCCGTGAAGGTCAGCAGCGCAGTTCGGTAGCAGCCCAGCCGCGTGTACGGCATGGGGCTGGTGCCGTTGAAGCATGGCAGGGAGTCCCAGTCGGTGGAGTTCGTTAGATTTTTGGGGACCGACGAGCTGGGGACAATATATGCGTGATATGAAGACAAGTTAGAGCTGTTTAAGGGTCCGTTGTTAACAATTCTCAATATTTTATTGTATGGAAAGTTAACAGTTATCTACTGCGTGAACACTTTGATCAGGCTTTCAATGTGGTTGGCGCCATTGGCCCTGGGAATACCTAAGCTGAAAGTTGTATAAATATAATTATAAACAAAATAGAACCGACTTCACGAAGGTTCCACCTTACCAAGAGCAAATGCATGAAAAAAAAACTCAAATCACTATAGTTGTGCCTATAATAGTTAAAGACTTCCCTCGATTTCTCCAGGATCCCATCATCAGATCCTAGCCTGGTGACAGTGACGACAATGGGACCAACTGTAAAGTTAACCCTTCCAAACATTATAATCGGTGAACATACATAAAATAAATTTAAAAAAAAAACCCCACAAAATGCAATCTTGAAGTCGGCTGAAAACTAGGGAAAAGTAAATTAGTAGAGGTTTGGCTTCCATAGAACGCAGTAAAATAACGTAGAACTAGGTGTATTTCTATCAGTTCTCGCCCCTAATTGAAGTGGGGACTATGGGCCGATTTTAATTTCTCACGGGGCTGTTTTGGATTTAAAATCCAGATTATAAATGGTGCTTTCTAACCGCCATTATGAAAGCACAACTGACGTTGTTCTTAAGTTTAGAGATTGAACAGTCATCGCCAAAAATATGTCCTTTTGCACCTAACTCAATTGCAATATTTTTAATAGGGTTCATAATTGTATACTTATTTTTTTTTGTATACATTTTTTTTTCTATTTTTTCGGAACTTATGTACGGAATATCATTTGATATCTACCAGTTTTTTGGTGCACTTTAAAAAAAAATCGATTGAAAAAAAATGTTTTTTCATGTCTTTTTTTAGAAATACGTTTTACTCGTTACCTTAACCTTAATAAAAAATTCTGAGTCCATTTGAGTCAAAAACTTAGGAGCAGTGAGCTTTTTTTCGACATAGATATATGGAACGTTACGGACATACCAGATTTTCTTCAAACATAAAAAATAAACCGTTATATCCTCGCAGATGGTTATAGTCCTAATTATTCTTGATTTTTTGTCATACTCAATTTTTTTCTACCAGGTGCACTTTTTTTTTTATCGATTTAAAAAAAATGTTTTTTTTTTGGTTTTTTTTTAGAAATAGCTTTTACACATTACTTTGACCTTAATAAAAAATTCTGAGTCCATTTGAGTCAAAAACTTAGGAGCAGTGAGCTTTTTTTCGAAATAGATGTATGGAGCGTATGGTCATGTCAGATTTTCTTCAAACATAAAAAATAAACCGTTATATCCTCGCAGATGGTTATAGTACCAATTATTCTTGATTTTTTGTCATACTCATTTTTTTTTCTACCAGGTGCACTTTTAAAAAAAATCGATTATTTCAAAAAACGTAATTTTTTCGAGTTGAAGAAAATCTATTTTTAAAAAAAGTGCACCTGGTAGAAAAAATTTGAGTATGACAAAAAATCAAGAATAATTGGTACTATAACCATCTGCGAGGATATAACGGTAAATTTTTTATGGTTGAAGAAAATCCGATATGTCCGATAAGCTCCATACATCTATTTCGAAAAAAAGCTCACTGCTCCTAAGTTTATGACTCAAATGGACTCAGAATTATTTATTACGGTCAAAGTAATGAGTAAAAGCTATTTATAAATAAAAGTTCGAAAAAAAAAATTTTTTTTAAATCGATTTTTAAAAAAAAAAGTACACCTGGTTAGAAAAAAATTGAGTATGACAAAAAATCAAGCATAATTGGCACTATAACCATTTGCGAGGATATAACGGTTTATTTTTTATGTTTGAAGAAAATCTGATATGTCCGATACGCTCCATACATCTATTTCGAAAAAAAGCTCACTGCTCCTAAGTTTTTGACTCAAATGGACTCAGAATTGTTTATTACGGTCAAATTAATGAGTAAAAGCTATTTCTAAATAAAAGTTCGAAAAAATTTTTTTTTAAATCGATTAAAAAAAAAAGTGCACCTGGTAGAAAAAAATTGAGTATGAAAAAAAATCAAGAATAATTGGCACTATAACCATCTGCGAGGATATAAAGGTTTGGCTTTTATTTTTGAAGAAAATTTGATTCTTCTCATTCGCTCCATACATATTTTATTTTATTATAATTCATTTTTTTCCCAACCATATTACCTCAGACTCATTTTGGGACATATTAATACCTAGCTAAAGCTATTTCAAGAAAAAAAAAGGTACAAATTATGAAATCGATTTCTACTTCTATGAAAGCCGATTTTCAGCCCACAGTGAGCCGGGACAATCGCTAAAGATTTGGTATTTCCAAATCGTAACCAAGGAGAAGTTACTTTGCATATTGTTGCGCGTTTATCCTCATTCACCTCAACATACACAAAGCGTGGCACTTGAATCAATATTTGATATGACCTGCGTCTGCCAGACTGATTTATGGCGAATGGCTAGCATTCATTTCGATTAAACTGTTCACTTCTATTCCACTTCAATGCACTCTATTTTTCAATATTTAACTACACCATTTTTTTTTATTAGTCGTAATAAAGATTACTTCATAATTTTGTACTATTTAAGCAGAAAGTATGGAAGCGAAATTTCAATTTTATAATTGAATGTAAAATGGAAAAATTCGCCGCGTCGAGCAAGATTCGAACTTGCGAACTTCGGAACAGCGGTCCGATCGCTCTGACCAACTGAGCTATCGACGCTTACTCAACCTCGGTGAATCTTTCCATCAGTTCCTTCATTGCTTACGTCAAGGGACACGTGTAGCGACATCTACCGTAAGTGTATATACACGGTAACGGCATCAAAGTTCCAAGTCATATTGGATAAACATCGATAGCAATGCGCTAACCCAAACTAAATTAATTAACCACACTTTAGTAAAATACCTAAGTTTGTGGCAAAATGTTGATGAAGCCATAATTTGATATGTATTTATTAAGTATGGTGGACATGGTGGTTTATAATTATTACGGAACAGCATGATTTAATGTAATAATATCTAGGTCGCATTTTTCGTCAAAGACAATTATAATGGTCATTAGTTCTAAATCGAACAATAACGTCATCTTCTCATCAACGTATCAAAAATCGATTTAAGTTACATCGATAACAACAAGTTAAAATATTGCTCTAAAATGCTGACTTTTCAACCGACTTCAAGATTTCGAAGGAGGAGGTCATCAATTCGTCGGGATCTTTGTTTTTGCTATTTTATTTTATATTTTTTATGTATGTTCACCGATTATTCGAAGACGGCTGGACCGATTTGGAAATTTCTTTTTTTGTTTGAAAGAGTATACTTCACAGTTGGTCCCATTGTAACCAGGTCAGGATCTGATGATGGGATCCTGGAGAAACCGCGGGGAACTCTTCAACTATTATAGGCACACCTATAGTGATTTGAGTTTTTGTTACAGCTCGAGCATTTGCTTTTGGAAAGGTGGATGCTAAGTGAAGTCGGTTCTTTTTTGTTTAAAATTATTTAAAACGACATTCCCCATATCATTAGTATCGGTCAGGGGTCGGCAACTTTTTAGCAGCCAAGGTCCACATAGTAGCTAACGAAATTGACGCGGGCCGCACTTTGTTAATAATTTGTGACTTATCAGGCAAAAAGTATCACATTGTCGGTTGTCAATAATGACTACTTTTAATAGGAGTTGGGGTCTAGGTTGTAGTTGTAGTAGCGTGACTCACGCACATAACATCCAAGACGGATTTCGCCACGGTTGCCGAATATATAGACAAATCTCCGTACAGATACACGCAGAGCGTGCAATAGAACAAGCGTTCTGCCAGTGCGACTGAGGAACATACTTTCCATCTCGTTGATTGTAGTAGCGCGACTCACGGACGGACCACTTACCACATAACATCCATGATGGACTTAGCCACGGCTGCCGAATATATAGACAAATCTCCGTACAGATACACGCAGAGCGTGCAATAGAACAAGCGTTCTGCCAGTGCGACTGAGGAACATACTTCCCATCTCGTTGATTGTAGTAGCGCGACTCACGGACGGACCACTTACCACATAACATCCATGATGGATTTAGCCACGGCTGCCGAATATATAGACAAATCTCCGTACAGATACACGCAGAGCGTGCAATAGAACAAGCTTTCTGCCAGTGCGACTGAGGAACATACTTCCCATTACGTTGATTGTAGTAGCGCGACTCACGGACGGACCACTTACCACATAACATCCATGACGGACGTAGCCACGGCTGCCGAATATATAGACAAATCTCCGTACAGATACACGCAGAGCGTGCAATAGAACAAGCGTTCTGCCAGTGCGACTGAGGAACATACTTCCCATCTCGTTGATTGTAGTAGCGCGACTCACGGACGGACCACTTACCACATAACATCCATGATGGACTTAGCCACGGCTGCCGAATATATAGACAAATCTCCGTACAGATACACGCAGAGCGTGCAATAGAACAAGCGTTCTGCCAGTGCAACTGAGGAACAGACTTCCCATCTCGTTAATTGTAGTAGCGCGACTAACGGACGGACCACTTACCACATAACATCCATGACGGACTTAGCCACGGCTGCCGAATATATCGACAAATCTCCGTACAGATACACGCAGAGCGTGCAATAGAACACCGTCCTGCCAGTGCGGTTGAGGAACAGATTGGCCATCTCGCCGAGCTCGACCCGCCGGTCTAGGCTGTAGTAGCGTGAAGGCACGGAAGCACAGACGAGCGGCTCCTCCATGTCGTTCGTCGGCTCGTCTGAGTCGTGGGTGTCGTGATCTTGTATCTGCAAATATTGCATTTAGTTTATGTTAGGGGAACCCAAGAGGGGATTTCTTAAAGTTACTCGAGCGCGTCAGAATATACATTACATAAACTTTTTTCTTTTTACGATGTAGTCTTCAAAACGTGCTAGGTGCGGACGACGCTTGATTGACTGCAAATTTAACATCATGAGCTCCCGTACTATTAGGACTTTGTTTTTAAACTTAATTCTTTACAATTAAAATACTTCATAAACTGGTACTAGATTTATGACCGCACACTCGGAACACACGACCGGCGAGCGGCGAGATCAAAATGTACAGAAATGTTTGAAATTTTTAGAAACCGTTTTCGAAAACAGCGGCGAGGTAGTGTTGTGACGTGCTGTCGTAGTGATTTTATACTTTTCTAGATTTCAGTAGAGAAAGTAATATCAGCTATATCGGAAAGACCTCCCCTATGGAAAAGCAAACATAAATGCCACAAGAGTAGAACGGTGATAAATAGATTGTGGCCAGAAATAAAAAAACCGGCCAAGTGCGATTCGGACTCCCGCACCGAGGGTTCCGTACAAACCTGTATGTATATAGGGGTGGGGAGGTAATCTCGGCCATTTTTGATTTTAGAGAAAAGTTTCTCAAATAAAACACGCTTATTTTAGCGTATTCTGTACAGAATAATCATAAAAAGTACACGTTATAATGACGTCCCGTCGATGGTTTTATTTTGAAGTCTAAAATATAAACAAGTTCAAAGTCCATTTATCTCGGCCATTTTTGATTTTAGAGAAAAGTTTGTCGAATGAAACACGCTTTTACATATATACAAGTTCAAAGTCCATTATCACGGCCATTTTTTATTTTAGAGAAAAGTTTCTCAAATTAAACAAGCTTATTTTAGCGTATTCTATACGAAAAAATCATAAAAAGTACACGTTATAATGACGTCCCGTCGACGGTTTTTTTTTCGAAGTCCAAATGATATAAAAGTTCCATGTCCAATCGGCCATTTTTTATTTTGGAGAAAAGTTTTTCAAATACAACATGCTTATTTTAGCGTATTCTATACGGTAAAATCATAAAATGTACACGTTATAATGACGTCCCGTCGATGATTTTTTTTCAAGGTCCAAATTATGTACAAGTTCAAAGTCCATTATCTCGGCCATTTTTGATTTTAGGGAGAAGTTTTTCAAATAAAAGACGCTTATTTTAGCGTATTCTATACGGAACAAATCATTAAAAGTACACGTTATAATGATACCCCGTCGCCATTTTATTTTTTAAGTCCAAATTAGTCCATGTAGTCAATCTTCAAAGTCCGGTAACTTCGATGTTTTTGGGTAAAAAAATGTTTCTTATAAAACTTGCTTATTTTAACACATTCTACAAAATAAAGTATGTGTCATAATGACACCATTCCAACCAAAATAGTCCAAATTGTACTTAACCTTCAGGGCCCCATAACTTCGAAATTATTGAGTTAAAAAAAATGTGTTAAAGAAAAGTTGCTTATTTTTATGTGTTATATACGATAAGTTAATAAAAACAGCCTTATTATGACATCACACTGATGAAAAATTCCAGCCCGGCCCTTTGCTAGTCCAACCGAGAGGCAGATAAAGATATTTCGATTTTCGCGTTTCACAATAGCCACTCTGTAAACAAACCGCCTTGATGCATAAATTACATATTTATTAGTTACAAATTATCTGTGACAATTTGCCAAAATACTGTTTAAATGGTAAACTAGGTTTACCGTGGCACACAGATCCGCCGTTGCAGTCCCTTATGGACTACGTTTACATTAATTATCCTTAACTTACTTAAGTTTTATATTATTAAGCAATAATATACTATGAAAAATAAAGAAGAGCGACTGAAAAATCGCTGTTTGTCTTTGTCGCACTCATTACTACTATTACTATATGTATGCATAGAGTAATAATAGAAAACAAGCCGCTAGGCAGCCTGGTCATGAACCCTTCCCCGCGCATGCCCTTTACGCAAAACAAGTTTTCATTCTGAAAAATAAAAATAATCCATTGATTATAATGACACAAATTTCAAACATTGTTTCGATACGCTTTTATAAAAATATTGATGCAAACTTTAACAGGGGGGTCATACAAGAATAAAAATTAAAGTAAATAAATATCATTGATTAATATGGCACAAATTTATTCAAATAATAGATACCGATATATTAGAAAGCACAGTACCTAATCGATCAACTCTAATTTTATATAGGCTTGTAAAAGTCCACATATATGTGCTGATTGAACGTCAGTATTCCCATTGACGAAAGTGACACAAAACGCGTTCGTGCGTCAGTAACAACTTTGCTGTTACAGTGAAAAAACAATTTTGATCTCTAATTTTCTATTTAACGAATAATGTTAAAAAAAAGAAATGTCTAAGTTTCTACCTACGCAACAACCTAGGATGACACAAATTATGATTATTAGCTAAGTTGGATGGCCTGAACTCTGTATGCGAATAATAAGCATCTTTAATATCATCGAAACTTCATAATTTATCGGTACGGGTCTACTACCGACACCGCGCCGCCGCTCGTCTCGCCGCTCGCCGCGGTCGCCGGGCGCATGTTTTATATGACAAATATAAAACCCTTCATCTGGTAAAAAGAAAGTTTTGTGTCTTTGGATCCCAGGCTACTCATATACAGGCCACAGATGTAACAGAATGTATTTAAAAAGAAAAAAATATTTAAAGTTACTTGTGAGGTCGAGTGAGAACGAACACTTGTATGGAATTTCCATACTGGGGCAAAATAAACTAAGTTTCTCATGCCCCACCTGACCTTATACATTTTATCACAATTGACCAGGTACAATCAACGTTAATGTTACTCTGTGTCCGTAGGAAACACCTTAGACAATCCTACACGTGATCCCTGGGTGGTCCTAAAAGAGTAACAAACTTGGCAGCTGCACTGTCCCATCTTGACCTTACAGCAGTTACTGGATACTCTTTATTTGCTTTCCCGTTACTACTACCCCAGGGAAGAAATGCCTATCTATATCCAGTGACATGTAGCCATACGATAATATATAAAAAAAGTCGACGTCATAGATGTGTTTATACTTTTGTTATATGTTTATGTTTTACTCCTTTGTACTAAGGTGCCAAAGTGTAAATAAATCTTTGACGTCGAGTTAAATTTAAATTAGACCCTATAAAAAAAAACACGACTTATTTTAACATTAACTTACGCTGTCCCTCTTTATACTCTGCAACAACTTCCACTTATAAACGGCGTTGGCGCACGCCATAGTCTCGATGACGTACGTGGCGTTCATGAAGCTCATGAACGCCAGGAACACGAGCGAGATGGTGCTGAGCGCCCAGCCCGCGCGCGCGAACGCCGCCGGCAGCGTCAGCGCGCCCGTGCCCACGATCAGGTTGAACACGTATATCAGACCCACCTGGAATTATTCGAGTGGTCTTAGGTTGACGCTATATCACGTCAACATCGTCACTTCTTGAGGCTAAGGTCTCCTATAAACGCCATCGACCGCTTACAGCGTCTGCGTCACAATGCTTACTATAGAGATGTACTGTTGTGGTATCTTTCACACGTCGAGGTTGGCATCTTTTTTGTTCAGAAACGTTGACGCTGACGTCAAACGTATAACATAAAATAGGAGACCGTTATAGCAGAAAAAACGGCTTTTCGTGAACAAAAGAAATGGAGCCACCAACAACATGTCTGATGATAATTTTTAGGATGGTGGGGGGGGGGGCAGCTATCATCTTTATGTTTAGTTAAGCTACTAGGCTATGTTTGGTATCGTTTTCGTACAAATTAATTTAGGTATAATTAGATCAGTCATTGTAGCATTTTGCCTTACAAAAAGTGGTTTAGAAAATGTTTTAATGGGTATTGCTAGGCTATAGGCTGGTTATTAAAATTTTTGATTTTAGACCTAGAGGGGGTGGGAGGTTTGGCCTCTTTTGACCTTGGTTAAAAGGTGTCAAGATTCAGCTTTTTTACCTTGACACTTAAACGGTTGTCAGTACAACAAAAGTGTCTATGGAACATACAAAGAAGATAAAATTGTCGCCTATTTTTCCATATACAGTATATCTGTAGGTAAAAAGATACCGGGCTGAAGAAAGTATCATTTTTAGGGTGTATAATATGACATACGGACTATAAGGGTTCCATTTTTGAAATTTTTACATTCCATACCCTAAAGTTTATACTTTTTTTCACCCCCTGTATCTATTTCTATGTAAGACCTACAGATATATTGTGTATGGAAAAATTGTAGACAATTTTATCTTTTTCATATATTCCATAAACACTTTAGTCATACTGACAATTAGGAACATGCATGATTTTTTTGGAAGACCTCATTCGATTCTACTTCCCTGTAGATTCAAATGTCTCTAATAAACCTACTATCTATGATAGCCCTGAAACGTCAAAAATGTGAAAATACGTTAGGCGTCCGCGCCGCGCGTCAAAACGCCCCATACAAAAAGTGTGAGGATTGTGATGTCACCGACCACAAAGTTGCAGAAAACTGTTTGGAAGGAACAAGTTTTTGGAAGATTTTTGTAATTTTAGGCACGAAAAAATGCGTTTAGCTACATATATAGTTGTCGTACATTTTTTTCTTGTTAGAACATAAGTAATCGAACTGAATTTTCGAAAATACATTTGAGGTATAAAAAAATATGCCTAAAATTTTAAGTTAATTTTTAAACCGCAATATCTTTAAAAAACTGTTAAAAATTATTACGGATTTCCACTTACTTATATTAATTTGGGGTTGTTGAACGTGTTTAAAGTTTGCAAGCATGGATAACAGGTCTTCAAACTCAACTCAGGCTGAACCAGAGGCGTCTATCGCTGATGGTGGAGCCACACAGGCGAGACAAGCTGTTCCCAGGACAGTGCGTCGGACCAACAACTTGCCGGTGGCAACCGGATCAAACACCGTGACCCAAGGTAAGGCTGCGGGTGCTATCCCAAAGCTGAACCGGAAGGTCGCTCCCCCACGGGGCAATGGTGCCAACCAGGGTAACCTCAAGGCCCAGACCCCCACTACACCAAGGTCGGTCGAAGTCAGGCAACCCCAAGCAAACAAACCCAGGGATTGTCCGCAAGCCGGAACATCAGGCGAGCAGGCTGAAGCTGACCCCTTTGCGGACTGGCAGGAGGTGGACTACAGGTCCAAAAAAAGACCCCCAGCCAGACCGGCAAAGTCTTCCTCTTCCAACCCACCCCCCCCTGTTAAAAGTCAAGGAGAGGTGGTGAAGAAGAAGAAGAAGAAGAACAAAAATCAACGGCGTGCCGGCCGGCTACTGCGTGAACAGCAGCAGCTGGACGGCAATCCTGCTGCCGGTGAAGGTGCGCAGGCTCCCATGGGGCCGCCACCCAAACCGAAACCGCCACAGCATAGGGGCGCGGGCAGCGGTCCGTCAAAGGGGAAAGGTTCTACCCTACCCCCTAAGGCTGGAACGTCTGCTACCGTCCCTACTGGGGCACCTGCAGGAGCGCCTAAAAAACAACGCCCAGGCAAGTACGAACGAGCCGCTGCTAAAAGGACACGGGATGAGTCCATCTCCCCGCAAGGAGATCAAAAAAAGCAGCGTCTCGTGAGTCCGAGCCAACCAGGCGTCTCCTACGCTCAGGCAGCCGCATCTGACCTGACTATTGTCATTACTGACGATAAGTCGGAGAAGATCACCGCCGAGCAGTCAAACGCCATTCTCCGCGGTTTCCACAAGGCAATCGTGGAGGAGGCCCGCAACACCCCGGGAGCCATGCCACCGAAATTTAAGGGCCGACCAATATACGCTGAGGGACAACTGAGGGTCTTTGCACAAGACGAACACTCGGTTGGCTGGTCTCAGCGGTGCGTCAAGGCCCTCTCCATACCGAATGTCTCCCTCACGGCTGTTCGCCAGTCGGAGATGGTAAGGAGAGTGAGGTGCGGGCTGTTCATCCCGAACATTGACAACTCGTCCTGGGAAAACGTCCGGCAGGCAGCTGACGGACTGAAGTACCAGAACGACTGGGCCAAAGTAGGCACGTGGGCCATCACGGCGATCCTACGACAGGATCAAGGATGGTTTGCCACCTTTACAATCCCCGAGGACCTGGTCCCTACCTTCATGGAAAGAGGCAGGACCATGAACTGTGGAGTAGGCCAAGTCTACCTTATGTTCAAAGGTCCCGGGGGTAAATACATCGACCAACCCCCCACGCCGCAGGAGTCGACTCTGAAGGTCACGGGGGCAGTGGTGCCAGTAACAGGCGAGGGGAGCACCGAGCGGAGCTCCCCCAAGGACTTGGACGACGTATCGGCCAGCCAGCCGATATCCAGACCGGAACCTCCCGAGCCCTCTGAGGATGAGCTTCTTGGCATTGGTGTAGAACCAGCCAGATCAGACTCGGAGGGTGAGGAACTTTCGGACTGGATAGAGACTGGGCTCAACCTGGCCGGAAAGGAAGGGGACATCCCAGATGGCTCCCAGTCCAACAGCGCCGACTAAAATAATACAGGCCAACCTCCAGCACAGCGTGACCGCCACGGCCCAACTGAGACGCTGTCTGGAGGGCCTACCAACAGCCGTTGCCCTCCTACAAGAACCATGGGTGGGCGACGGGAGCATAAGAGGGCTCAGTAATATAAGAGGTAAGCTTCTTTCTTTCTTCTTCTTTAAACAGAAGATGCAGTACGATTATAGACCTGACCCTGTCTTCAGAGAATGTAAGTGAACTCGTCGTGGACTGGCACGTCTCTCGCGAGGCCTCCTGCTCAGACCACAGGTGGATTCGCTTCAATCTACAGGCATCATTCGATACACCAGCCCCCCGAAGGAATCCTAGAAAAACAGACCGAAACGTCTTTAGGAAGACCTTGAGCAAGGGTCTAGAAAGACTCCCTCCCAAGGATGACATTCGGGGACCAGCACAGATAGAAGTACAGGTAAACACCCTAACTAACACCCTATTAGACAGCTACCATGTGGCCTGCCCCCTGAATCCACCAGCGAAAACTGCTATAGCAGGTCATCAATGGTGGGGTCCAGAACTGGAGAGACTCCGGAGCAAAACCAGGAGACTCTTTAATAGGGCAATGAACACCACGACTGAGGCGGACTGGGACCAATACTATGAAGCCAAAGCCAAGTACAAAAAACGACTGCGGTACTGGAAGTCTCTGTCATGGAAGAACTTCTGTAGCAGCATCGAAACATTAGACCAAGCAAATCGAGTAAGGAAAGCATTACCCCCCAAATCCATGACTCAGCTGGGATCGCTGCGAAAACCCGATGGCACATACACAACCTCCCCTGCAGAGACTCAACACCTCCTGTTAGTAACCCACTTCCCCGGATGTGTAAGTCTCACAGACCAGGAACGGCAGGACGAGGAGGTCTATAACACTACAGACGACAACAGGCAAATGGCGAACAGAATCGTCACCGCTCTGAAAAGCTCAGCTGGGCCATTAACAGTTTCCATTCCTTCAAGGCGGCTGGCCCGGACGGGATCTTCCCTGGTCTCTTACAGTGGGGCCTAGGACAAATCCTGGAAACCCTGATTGAGATCATGCAGGCCTGTCTGACCTGGAGCTACGTGCCAAGGCTATGGAGGGATGTGAACGTGATGATGATGATGCAAAATCCTACAGACCCATCAGTCTCACATCATTCCTGTTGAAGACACTGGAAAAACTGTGCGACAGGGACCTACGGGATCTAACGCTCAGTAACATACCGATGCACGACAACCAACACGCGTACAGCTCAGGTAAATCTACGGAATCGGCTCTTCACATGGTCGTCAGCCGGATCGAGAAGGCCATCGGAGACAAAGAAATGTGCCTCGGCACGTTTATTGACATTGAAGGCGCTTTCGATAAGACCCACTTTGCCAGTATAGGGAATGCCTTAACTAATCACGGCACGGAACCCGGACTGACCAAGTGGATCATGAACATGCTCAACAAAAGGACTATAAGGTATGCAGGTGAGCCGCAGGCCGTAGCGGCGGTGCGAGGATGCCCACAAGGGGGAGTCCTATCACCGCTGTTATGGAACCTAGTAGTTAACAACCTTATAACCAAACTAAACAAGGAACACTTTTATACAATAGGTTATGCTGATGATCTGGCAATATTGATTTCGGGTAAATTCGCCAGTACGGTATGTGACCTGACACAAGCCGCTCTCAGAATCGTGGAGCGCTGGTGTAAGGAATTTGACCTATCAGTAAACCCCACCAAGACAGAAATGGTAATGTTCACCAACAAAAGGGCACTTGGCAGCATTACCAAACCAAAACTGTTCCAAACTGAGTTACATATGACCAACGAGGTAAAGTACTTAGGACTCACTCTTGACAGTAGACTCCATTGGACCAAGCACATAAACAAACGCATAAACAAGGCCGAAGTCGTCTTCTGGCAGTGCAGAAGGATGATTGGCAACAGGTGGGGACTCAACCCAAAAATCACTCTCTGGCTCTACAAGACGATAATTCGGCCTCTATTTTGCTACGGGGCGCTGGTCTGGTGGCCAAGGACGAACCTCGCCACCGTACGAAACAAGCTGCAGAAACTACAGAGGCTCGCATGTGTGGCTACCACAGGATGCTGGAGGAGCACTCCGACTGCAGCCTTGGAAGTCATGCTAAACCTTCCACCGCTACACCTCCACATACAGCAGGAGGCTGCCCTGTCAGCAGTAAGGTTGCGAACTCTCAACGTATGGTCTAACTTGAACACTCTGCACACAATATGCCTGGAGAGGGCATACGAAGAACTTCCAGTGCTCAGGGCAGGCACGGATCGGATTCACAAACGCGCTGTCTTTGACAAAAGGTACAAAATACAGTTACATGAGGACGAAAATCAGGAAGGACTCAACCTCCGGGAATTGAGAATCTTCACTGATGGATCTAAAACAGACATGGGGTCAGGCTGCGGTACATTCTCAGAAGACCTGAACATGTCTATAATCACAGTGCATGGGCATCATCAATGCGGCTGCCGCCATCACTGCAAGGAAAGTAACAGGAGCCTCCATCCGTATACTCTCTGACAGTAGGGCAGTACTGATGGCTCTAGGAAGTCACATCATTACATCTGGACTAATACATGAATGTCATGAACGACTAATGGAGGTAGGTCAAAATAACAACATTGTCCTTCAATGGATTAAAGGTCACAGCGGATCCCGGGGGAATGACGCAGCAGATGAGCTGGCCAGGCAGGAGTCAGGTGCTGGGTCGATTGGTCCGGAACCCATTCTTCTGACGCCCTTCAGCAAGGTACGCTCGACGTTGCTGGAACGAACCGGGAGACTGCACATAGCACTTTGGCAAAGTCAAGAGGGATGCAGACAGGCTAAACAAGCCATGCCTAGCATTAACAATAGACTCACCAAAACACTTCTCCGTCTCGGCAAAATCCGGTTAAGGATGGTAACTAGTGTGATAACAGGTCATGGACCATTTAACAAACATCTCTTTAACTTAGGTGTTACAGAATCTCACTTCCCGGATTGCGAAGATAAGGAATATACAGATTACGGCATAGAAGATAAGGAGAGAGGGGAGCAGATAGGACAAAGCACCGCGGACTGGGGGTCGGCAATGGAGGTGGTGAAGGAGGAGAAAATGGAGTGGGCAATTAACTCCTTTGCACCCTTCAAAGCCGCTGGACCGGACGGGGTGCAGCCTGTACTACTCCAGAGAGGATACAGAATCATAAAGGAGAACCTGATAGAGCTATACAGGGCAAGCTTGGCACTTGGACATATTCCTAAGAGCTGGAGAGAGGTGAGAGTGGTGTTCCTACCGAAGCCTGGGAAGAAATCCTACCAAGAGGCGAAGTCTTTCAGGAGCATCAGTCTCTCATCATTCGTACTGAAAACATTAGAAAAGATGATAGACAAGTCTATAAGGGAGAAGATGGAAAGCAGCGGAAATCCATTACATGGAAATCAGCATGCATACATGACAGGAAAGTCAACAGAGACAGCTCTGCACAATCTTGCAGTAAGGATAGAGCGGGCTCTAGACGCGAAGCAATATGCACTGGGCTGCTTCTTCGACGTCGAGGGAGCCTTTGATAAAGCATCCTTTGCAGCCGTAGAGGAAAGCCTAAGAAGGGAAGGGATAAACCCGACGGTAGCGACATGGATAAAGAGAATGCTCAAGGACAGGTCCATAAGGGCTGAACTGGGAGGCATATCAAAGAACATAAGTCCTAAAAGAGGATTCCCACAGGGAGGATGCCTCTCACCCCTTATGTGGTGCCTACTACTGGACTCACTTGTGAAGAAGATCAACAGAGGAGGCGTGTATATGCAAGCGTACTCTGATGATGGAGTACTGTTAATAAGAGGTACAGTCCTAAACATCATGAGAGACATAATGACAAGAAGTCTCAAACAGGTGCTGGAATGGTGCAAAGAGAGAGGGTTAAATCTAAATCCGTCGAAAACAAAGCTTGTGTTATTCACAACCAAGAGAAAGAAGGAGGAGATGAAACCAATAAAGCTCCAAGGGGAAGAACTGGAGAGGGTGGGAGAGGTAAAATACCTGGGCGTTACCTTAGACAGAACGCTTAAATACAAAACCCACATCAAGGAGCAGACGGCGAAAGCAATCAGAACACTGTACCAATGTAAAAGGGCGGTGGGGAGAAAATGGGGGTTGAAACCTAGAATGATCGATTGGATCTACAAGGCAATAATACTACCCAGGGTGCTATATGGGGCGATAGTCTGGTGGCATAGAACCCATATCAAAGAATACCAGAAAGATCTAACGAAGGTGCAGCGACTGGCATGTTTGATGGTGAAGGGGGCTATGAGAACAACCCCCACGCACGCATTGGAGGTAATGCTAGGGATGAAGCAACTACAGTTAGAGGTGGAGAAAAAGGCTACAGAGCAATGGTATAGGATGAAAGCCTGCAAAGAATGGAGAGGAAGCTGCGTGGATAAAAGACATGCATTGATACAAAGAGAGGCGCTAACCAGCATGGAAATGTTGATGGTGAATAACGACCTCATAAGGAGACAGGATATCTTCGATAAGAAATACAGAATACACATCGGAGAAAGAGACAACTGGAAGGTAGTAGTCGAGCATCCAACGACGATCTGCTTCACGGATGGCTCGAGAAAGAGCTCAACGCAACTAGCAGGAGCGGGAATAGTCATACCCAAACTGGGAGAGAAAGTATCGGTTCCACTTGGCAGGTATGCAAGTGTATTCCAAGCAGAAGTATGTGCGATAACGAGGTGCGCACGTATCGTTAAGGGAAGCAGGCAACAGGCTGGCACGGTAGTTATATACACCGACAGTCAAGCAGCACTGAAGGCACTGAAGAAGACGTCGGTCACCTCCTCCCTAGTCAAAGAGTGCAAGGAGGAGCTGAATGAGTTGGGAGAATACAGGGAAGTAACGGTGGCATGGGTACCGGGGCACCAGGGAGTCACAGGAAATGAGAAAGCAGACGAACTGGCTAGGGAAGGAGCGGAGAAGGAATACACAGGTCCAGAACCGGCTCTACCAATGTCAGCAGAAGTAACAAGGGGAGTAATAAATAGGATAAAAGATAAAGAAGCGGATAGGAGGTGGAAGGAAGAAACTGGCTGCAGGCAGTCCAGAATGATGATTGAAGGTATAGATCACAGGAGAGCCAGGTATCTTCTAAAACTAGGTAAGAAAAGTCTGAGAGTGCTAACCGGTATCATCACCGGACACAACACCCTCAACAGACACCTCAAGGTAATAGGCATTAGCAGGGATGACTCCTGTCCGCACTGCGGTCAGGAGGAAACCAGCAAGCATTTACTAGCGGAATGCGTTATGTACGCGGCAACGCGATATAATGTATTTGGGAAAGATGAGCTAGAAGAATGCGAACTAAAGGGTATCAATCTCAGGGATGTCCTTCTGTTCTGCAGGAAGACAAGAAGATTCGAGGAGACCAGTGTGGGAACGCAGCCGGAACAGTAACCTGCAGCTCCAACTCCAGGGAACTGGGCTGAATGAACGCGAGCAGCGATCGACAGCCCGCCTGATCCGGCCGGGCGTCCCTACACTACATCTACATCTACATGTAGGTGTTACAGACAGTCCCCTGTGCCGTGGGTGCATGAAGACTGAAGAAACGGCCTCTCACGTGGTACTGGAGTGCAACGGAGTGGCCCCATACAGGGCAAAACACCTCGGATCCCCGGGTGATCTCCCCGAGGTTCTACTCAACACCAAAGGTTTGATAGGATTCCTCGAGGAGCTGGGCTGGCTGGACTAGCCGTCCTTCCTTCACGCAAAATAGGCGCCAGACGTCGAGTTGCGGAAACCTGCCCGTACTACAATACAATACAATACAATACGTGTTTATGGAACAAATTCAATTAAATATTTTTCATGCATGTTCTCTATTGGTTAAGTGTTAAGGTTAAACATTTGAATTATAGCACCTTTAAACCAAGATGGCAGCGAATGCTACCCTCCCTCATGCTAATACCCATCAAAACATTTTCTACACCACCTTTTGTAAGGCAATGTATGGAGATGATTTCCCGATGATTGGATTACATTTTGACACCATTCTGTAGCAAAAACATTTTGATTTATTTTTTTCCATTTCATTTTTTAGCACCGTCAGCAGTTATTTATTTATCCATTACATTACATTAATAGGCTTACAGGAAGGTACCAAATAGCCTACAATACTAGGAACATACTAACTCAATAACTACTAATAAACTAAATAAGTAAACATGTGATAAAAACCATTCCATATGCTTCCCCATAACTCAAACTATCTCCATACTACATTTAATCTAAATGGGTTCTGCGGTTATTGATTCCCCATACAAACTTCCACCCCCTATTTCATCCCCTTAAGGGATGATTTCTGGGATAAAAACTATCCTATGTCCTACCTCGGGACTCAAACTATTTTCATACCAAATCGGTTCAGCGGTTTAAGCGTGAAGAGTTAACAGACGGACAGACAGAGACCAGACACACTTTCGCATTTATAATTTTAGTATGGATTAGGGTCATTAAGGATTTATTTATCACAGACAAAATTGTAAGTAAATTATTAATTAAAAGTGTAAATTATTGTACTTTTATGTAAATATTATCAAGAAAACGTAAACTAATAATAGAATTAAGAATTGGGTAGGTGAAAGGCCATGTTTATAAACACCCAAAACAAGGTCAGTTAAAAACTTAACAAAGAATTGTGGCTGGTTTAGATCATTGAACTTCCACGTTACTAAGTATAAAATTGTATTTTGTTATACGTGGAACATGTGGTTCCTACTTCTGTTTACCTTATAAAGTGTTTGATCTTCAAACAAAGCACTTAAACTTACCCATATTGAATATTGATCCCCCGCCTCTGCCAACGGCATCCTTAGCAACCGTCTTATGCCCCAGAAACGACGCAGCATAGCAATGATTTAACCAGCGACATTTCTGATTGATACTTAGTGCACCAATGATTTAAATACACACTTTTTCAAGCTCAATATTCGATTATTGATAACGTAAAAACCAATGAAACGCGAATCCGCGAATCAAATCAACCGCTATTTGACGTATGACGTAGAAATACTTGAGCGGAAACGTCAATACGAATGACATTGTCACATAAAGCGGACTACTATACTCGCCGCGATATGGTGCCAACTTGATGTCGGGGTCGCAGTTGTCTGCATTTTCAGACGTAAAAATTTGAAACGCACGGAAGCCGAACGTTTGGTAAGGGGAAGGCAACTATAGAGTGTAGATTAATGCCTTAGGGAAGGTTTTTGCCTAAGAAAAGCTTTTTGACTGCATGTATATTAGTTAAGTACGATTCATCTTCTATCTCTTTCTCTCATTGTATGTGTCTCTTTCTCTTATTGTATGGAATCTGGAACAGCGTCCTCTACAAAAAGTTTTCCCGGGCTTTTATTGGCACAGTCGGCCCAGTACGATACCGATTATGGGTGTCACCCTCTTTCATAGACAGAAATTTCATAGAATTTCGTTTCTCAGAAATTATTTCATAGATTATTTGGTTCATGTACTTTCTGTTCCAATATTATTGTTTCATAGACTATTCAATTGGTTAAAACATATTTCACAGACAATCAGTTCCATGTATATTGCTATCAAACTTTTTTAATTTACAAAGTTATCAAACACTAGAATCATATTTCATAGACTGTTGTTTCATAGTTACTGTTTTATATAATATTTAGTTCCAGTATTTTCTTTTCCAATATTATTATTTTAGTATTTATTAGAGATGCGCCGAATATTCGGTAATTATTCGGTATTCGGCATATTCGGCATGTTTTTCAATGTTCGGTATTCGGCCGAATTATTCGGTAAAACTGCCGAATATTTACCGAATAAACATATGATATTTATCTAATAATAAATAAATCATTCATACTATTTATCGCTCTTAAAAGTTAAGTTATATATTTATTGTTATTACTTATTTTATTAGGCACATAATAAAACAGGAAAACTTGATTTTAGTAAGCTTAATTATTCAGTTCATAACCATGTCAACGTCAGTCATCAATTCACCATCAATAACAATTGCAAGTGTTGACATTGACAATGCCAAGGTCGCATACACATATTATTTTACTTGAAATAAGGGCGAGCGGGAGGGGTCGAATCCGCGCTCAGCGAGCCGCGCGGACCTGCATAAACCTGTTTAGTTTTACCGAATAATTCGGCCGAATATTCGGTTCGGTAAGATCTGAACCGAATGTTCGGCCGAATATTCGTATTCGGTAAAGTCTATATTCGGCGCATCACTAGTATTTATGCACATCATTTACATTAATTGCAAAGAAACTTATTGCAAAGAATAAACATAATGATATTAGATCTGTTACACACACAACAAAATTGCAGAAACAAACAGTTGCCAGAAAAGTTGGTTAGGTTAGGTTAGAACTGCGACCCCCCAGAAATAAAAAGTTTCAAGAAAAGTTGGTTAGGTTGGGTTAAACTGCGACCCCCACAGAAACAAACTGTTGCCAGAAAAGTTGGTTAGGTTAGGTTAGAACTGCGACCCCTACCGAAACAAACTGTTGCCAGAAAAGTTGGTTAGGTTAGAACTGCGACCCCTACAGAAACAAACGGTTGCCAGAAAAGTTGGTTAGGTTAAGTTAGAACTGCGACCCCTACAGAAACAAACGGTTGCCAGAAAAGTTGGTTAGGTTAGGTTAGAACTGCGACCCCCACAGAAACAAACTGTTACCAGAAAAGTTGGTTAGGTTTGGTTAGAACTAGGCGACCCCCACAGAAACAAAGTGTTGTTAGAATAGTACAATTAGAATAGTAAAATTAAACATATTGCTAAATTAAATAGATTAAATGAAATACATTAATAAAAGACAGATTTTTTTATTTAAGTTTAAAATTCAGCATAATTGATAAAAAAAATCTACAGTTTAATTCTCTTTGAATAAAAACATATAGGAATATTGAATAAAAACATGAATGTATTGAGAAACTGAGTCTTCTATGAAACGAAAATATTAAGTTTGATAAAATCAGAAACAACATTCTTTGAATATGCAGGTTTTGAAACAAATGTTATACAAACTAAATACTATACGGATTAATAATATTTGATTTAAAACGTAACGAACTGAAATTCGAAAAACTACTTATCTGAACAATAAAAAATATACAAAACCAGATTCTACAATGTAAGAGCTCTGACAAATGATCACTCTATGAAATGAAAATATGAGAAACATTTTCTATGAACCAATATTCTGCGAAAATGTAGTCTATAAAACAACGTACAACCACCGATTATGCCTTGTATTGGCCAGAGGCCTCGGACACCGGAGGGTTTGGTCACTTTTTCTGAAGTATATGACATCTATTTTCAGTTTATATATAGTAGTGTAACTACTTAAAAATTGCAAATCAATAAATATTGAACAAAATAATTTGATTTGCTTCAAGGTTTATAAGACGTATCTTAATAAAATTTAGACATAAGGTGTATTTTGCATGCCGCTATTTAGTTATGCAGTTAAATTGAAGAAAACAAATTTAAGCGGGGCGCTAGGCGCTAGATATGTCACTAAATTATAAAGAAAAACTTTTTTTACAAAATATCAACATGTTACACATCAATCGATAGGTCTTCAAAAACAACATCGAGGTTTTTTGAAAATTTTACTTTTTTTAGTGTCCTAACTCGCATCCAGAGAGTTCTAAACCAGGAGAGGCCCTGAGTATCATTTCCCCTCTGTCAAAAGTATTGGCGGAAAATCTAGTACATCTATAAAAACTATTTCAATAATCGATGTCACGCATTTTCGTCATCGCTGTCAATGGATAACAAGCTCCGTGAAAATGCCCTTAGGCGCTGTTTTTGGATGTAAAAAAATGTTATATTTCGTCTAGTTTACAAAAAGATGAAATACCATTTCAGATGTAAGTACAGTTTTACTTTATTTATCATTACTTTCGTAATAAACGATTTAACCTAAATCGAAAATCAAGCTTCGTTTACAGAATCGATTCAAAGACAATCGTTTTCTTTCTGACGGGCAGTAACTATTTGACGTTTGACACTTCTCCATATTTAACGCGCTTAAGGATTGCTGTCTTCTATATTTTGTTTGAAAATACAATCAAAAATGATCCTTGGCTTTTTTGCTTGACATTTCCAAAGACTGCATCCAATAATGAACCATATGTTAACATCTGTACAGTCGACTATCTATTGCTCCATTTAGTGTTATGAAGTATAAAAAAAATATGTCAAATATGTTTGGTGTTTTCAAGTCAAAGGTACATCTTTGTTGGTTGTCAATAAAGCGTTGCTGCCATAAAAATTCATTTAGAAATAAACTGTATTAACAACCGACAATGATGTACCTTTGACTTGAAAAATTCACATGCGTGCTACCTCGCCCCCCTCAGATTTTGGCAGACTTTTTTGTTTGGAAAGATGAGGCGAAGCGTACTCCATTTATAGAGCTTTATGCTAGCATCCTAATAGTCTAAGCTCCCATTGCATAAAACCTTACCTCACACGGTGGCAAATCAGACATATACTACAGCAATAGATAATACTTAGGGACACTCGATTATGGTAGGTTGCCATGGCATAGCCTGGAAGAACATAGTGTTTTTCATTCTTATACCACAATTTTTACCAAAAATTACATCATAAGGTGGCAGATCGAAACGTTTATCCATCGAAAGATATGCTTTTGGTGATCCGATCCCGCATAGGTTGCCAGCCAAAAACCTGGCAGATTTCAAGGTCAGCCATGTTTTATGAGGACAAAAAATGGGGTACTTTACCTCATCAGGTGGCAAGATGAAATTGATGCAGATCGATAGCCCTAGGTGGAGAATGGCACTTCACGAATATATAGGGTTGCTTGCCATCAGCCTGGCAGTTTTTCTGGTCAGCCTCCTCAAAGTATCGATGTTAATAACTTGGAACGATGAGAAATTCATGTACAGATGCTAACATTCAAGGAATACTTCAATGCAAACCGTTATATTTAATTAAAATCTACACATTGATAGTCATGCACTTCATACGTATTGAAATAATAGGGTAAATGAACCAGTTGCGGTCATTTCTTATTGGTATTTTGGAATATGGGAAAAGTAATGTTGCCGTTTAGGTTCAAGGTTCACTTAATGCCAAATACGGCATATACTTAAGATCTACGTATGGTCATACTGGATATTATAATTATGTAGAAATAATATGACATCGTTCATCACTTAGTATCTTTCTTTATCTTCTTCTTCCGGCCTCTATTCAATTTAAATTGGATTTGGGCCGCTTTGTATGTAGGCGCCAGGACTTTCGGCCCTGGGTTGTCGATGGTGCAATATTCAGGGCTTTTAGATCCTTCTCGATTCTTGTCCACCAAATAGAGGAGGATTTTCCTTTAATACGAGGTTTTGTGGGGATATTGAGTACTGCCTTCACAGAATAAATGTCGTCTCTTTTACTTTTGTGACCGAACCATCGGAGTCGGTTTTCCTTAAGATTTTCAGCCACTGGAGCCACTTTAAATCATCTCCTGACGTACTCATACGGCATACATCACCTTGATTCAAGACATATGCGATAGTGTTTGTATACAGATCATGCGCCCGCTGGGATGTAAGTGACTAAGTGATCCGTTCCAAGTCCACGTAGGAGTACCAAGGTTTAATAATCAGTCTTTCACTGTTTAACCTTATTATGGACCATATCACGAGGTTCAAACAGACGGTAATACCATTACTATTCGAACAAACGCTCTAAAAAATACATTTAACAAGGCTTGATGAGTTGGAGCGTCACGGGCAGCGAGTAAGCCGAACTAAGTCCGAGGCATGGAAGAAACAGGTTGCAACATATACATTAACAACGTTGATGTATAGAGTAATAGCTACTAATAAGTACAGCCCTACTGTCGGAGAGTATACGAGGCTCCTGTTACTTTCCTTGCAGTAATGGCGGCCGCCGCATTGATGATGCCCATGGAATACTGAGTTGTGAGCGCCCAGCGGAGTGATTAGAGATACGTTTAGGTCTTCTGAGAATGTTCCGCATACTGACCCCACGTCTGTTTTAGATCCGTCAGCCAAGATTCTCAATACACGGGAGTTGAGACTTTCATGATTGTCGTCCTCGTGTAACGGTATTGTGTACCTTTTGTCGAAGATAACACGTTTGTAAATCCGATCTCGCATATTATGTGCAGAGTATTCAAATAAGACCATACGTTGAGGGTATTATATGTCCACACATATCCACCCACATATCCACACATATTCACCTCCACAGGTGAAGCGGTGGAAGATTCAGCATTTCTAAGCTGCGGTCGGAGTGCTCCTCAAGCAACCTGTGGTAGCCACACATGCAAGCCTCTGTAGTCCCTGCAATTTGTTCCGTACGTTGGCTATGTTTGTTCTTGGCTAGTTGGCTACCAAACCAGCGCGTCTTGTAGAGCCAAAGAGCGATTTTTGGGTTGTGTCCCCACCTGTTACCAATCATCTTTCTGCGTCGTCAGAAGATGACTTTCGCCTTGTTATGCGGTTGGTCCAGTGGAGTCTACTTTCAAGAGTCAGTCCTAAATACTTTACCTCATTTGTCAGTTGTAGGTTGTAGCTTAGATTGGAACAGTTTTGGTTTGGTAAAGTTGCCAAGTGCCCTTTTGTTGGTAATCATTACCATTTCTGTCTTGGTGGGGTTTACTGATAGGTCAAATTGCTCACATAATCACTCCACGATTTTTAGAGCGGTTTGGGTGAGGTCACAGACCGTGCTGGTGAATTTACCTTATATTAGTATTGTCAGATCATCAGAATGGCCTATGGTGAAGAAGTGTTCCTTGTTCAGGTTGGTTATGGTTGTTTATGTTTACTACTAGGTTCCATAACAGCGGTGATACGACTTGCCTCCCCCTTGAAGGCATCCTCGCACCGCCGCTACGGCCTGCGGCTCACCTGTATACATTATAGTCCTTTTGTTGAGCATGTTGATGATCCACTTGATCAGTTCGGGTTTCCTGCCGTGATTATTTAAGGCATTCCCTTTACTGGCAAAGTTGGTCTTATTGAAAGCGCCTTGGATGTTAATGAACTTGCTGGGGTACATTTACTTGTCACCAATAGCCTTTCCGATACGGCTGACGACCATGGGAAGAGCCGATTCTGTAGATTTACTTAAGATGTATGCAGTATGCGTGTTGGTTGTCGTGCATCGTTATATTCCTTAGCTAACGATGCCTTAGGGTCCCTGTCGCACAGTTTTCCAGTGTCTTCAGCAGGAATGATGTGAGAATAATCGGCCTAAGTATAGGATTTAGCACCTGTGTAGTCAGTTCAGTACCTGGTTGAGGTACGAATATAAATAAATAAAAATAAATAAATAGTACGTTTTTATCCCTCCATAGCCTATGCTATGCACGTAGCCCCAGGTTAGGCAGGCTTTCATGAACTCTATCAGGGTTCCCAGGATGAGTCCTAAACCCCACTTTAATACAGCGGGGGAGATTCCATCGATCGGAAAGCCGTGTGACAGCTGTCTACTAAGATGTAAGTTAGGATGTTTACCTGTTTTTCTATCTGTCCTGGCCCCCGAATGTCGTACTTTGGAGGGAGTTTTTCTAGACTCTTACCCGGGGTCTTCCTGAAGATGTATCGGTTTGTCTTCCTAGAATTACGAACCCATCTGTGATCTGAACAAGAGGCCTCTCGGGAGATGTGCCAGCCCACAACTAGTTCACTTACATTCTCCGAAGACAGACAATAATCGTACTGCACCTTCTTTTTTCGAATGTTGGTTCCGCACCTAGGTTAAGAACTCTTAAGTCACAAGGTATTCCTCAGTGTCTTACTTACCTCTGTTGTTGTCTTTATCTCCCATAGAGGGTGATGTGCATTAGATTCGGCCCTAATGCGAGGCCCTCTCTTTCGCAGTGGTTGACCAGCAGTTGTAATTATAGTGGCGAAAAGGAAAAATCTATCTTCATACAGCGGAGATGAATATGTTGCGTTCGCTGGGAGGTGGCGTAACAAGGCTGGACAAGGTTCGCAATGAGTACGCCAGGGAATTATTTAAAGTGGCTCCAGCGGTAGAAAATCTTATGGAAAACCGACTCCGATGATTCGGTCACAAAAGTAGAAGAGACGACAATTATTCTGTAAAGGCAGTACTCAATATATCCACAAAATCTCGTATTAAAAGATCCACCTCTATTTGATGGACAAGAATCGAGAAGGATCTAAAAGCTCTGAACATCGCACCATCGACAACCCAGGGCCGAAAGTCCTGGCACCCACATACAAAGCGGCTAAAATCCAATTGAAATGGAAAAGAGGCAGGAAGAAGAAGATAAAGAAAGATACTCAGTGATGAATGATGTCATATTATTTCTAGATAATTATAATATCCAGTATGACCGTAAGTAGATCTTAAGTATATATCGTGTTTAACATTAAGTGAACCTTCAGAACCTTGAACCTAAACAGCAACATAACTGTTCCCATATTCGAAAATACCAATGAGAAATGACCGCAACTGGTTCATTTGCCCTATTATTTCAAAACGTATGAAGTGCAAGACTGACAATGTGTAGTTTTTAATTAAATATAACGGTTTGCATTAAAGTATTCCTTGAATATTATCATCTGTACATGAATTTCTCGTCGTTCCAAGTTATTAACATCGATACTTTGAGGAGGCTGACCAGAAAAACTGCCAGGCTGATGATAGGCAACCCTATATATTCGTGAATGGCACGCCTAGGGCTATCGATCTGCATCGATTTCGTCTTGCCACCTGATGAGGTAAATTACCCCATTTTTTGGCCTCATAAAACATGGCTGACCTTGAAATCTGCCAGGTTTTTGGCTGGCAACCTATGCGGGATCGGATCACCAAAAGTATATCTTTCGATGGATAAACGTTTCGATCTGCCACCTTATGATGTAATTTTTGGTAAAAATTGTGGTATAAGAATGAAAAAACACTAGAGCTTAGACTATAATGAGGATTCTAACTTTTCTCAATAGTAAATGTACTTGCTAAATGCGGTTACACTTGACTAAATTTAGAAAGCTAACTAGGACAAGTGTAACCGGGCTTTTAGTGAATATTTTCAGAAAGAATCGCTCATTTATTCTGTGAAGGCAGTACTCAATATCCCCACAAAACCTCGTATTAAAGGAAAATCCTCCTCTATTTGGTGGACAAGAATCGAGAAGGATCTAAAAGCCCTGAATATTGCACCATCGACAACCCAGGGCCGAAAGTCCTGGCGCCTACATACAAAGCGGCCCAAATCCAATTTAAATTGAATAGAGGCCGGAAGAAGAAGATAAAGAAAGATACTAAGTGATGAACGATGTCATATTATTTCTACATAATTATAATATCCAGTATGACCATACGTAGATCTTAAGTATATGCCGTATTTGGCATTAAGTGAACCTTGAACCTAAACGGCAACATTACTTTTCCCATATTCCAAAATACCAATAAGAAATGACCGCAACTGGTTCATTTACCCTATTATTTCAATACGTATGAAGTGCATGACTATCAATGTGTAGATTTTAATTAAATATAACGGTTTGCATTGAAGTATTCCTTGAATGTTAGCATCTGTACATGAATTTCTTATCGTTCAAAGTTATTAACATCGATACTTTGAGGAGGCTGACCAGAAAAACTGCCAGGCTGATGGCAAGCAACCCTATATATTCGTGAAGTGCCATTCTCCACCTAGGGCTATCGATCTGCATCAATTTCATCTTGCCACCTGATGAGGTAAATTACCCCACTTTTTGGCCTCATAAAACATGGCTGACCTTGAAATCTGCCAGGTTTTTGGCTGGCAACCTATGCGGGATCGGATCACCAAAAGTATATCTTTCGATGGATAAACGTTTCGATCTGCCACCTTATGATGTAATTTTTGGTAAAAATTGTGGTATAAGAATGAAAAAACACTAGAGCTTAGACTATAATGAGGATTCTAACTTTTCTCAATAGTAAATGTACTTGCTAAATGCGGTTACACTTGACTAAATTTAGAAAGCTAACTAGGACAAGTGTAACAGGGCTTTTAGTAAATATTTTCAGAAAGAATCGCTCCGAAAGTCAGAAAAATTGTGTCTCCCCCCTGTACTTGTACTTTTGAACCGTAAGTCCAAAAAAGGTGAAAAAAAATTAGAAGATGCGCCTTACTTTCTACGAAAATTGTTTTGAACATTATCGGTTCAGCAATTTTTGAGTTATCTCCAAAGAACTTCTTCAGATACGACCTTTTGGTATCAGTTTGGTTCTTATTCCATTGAAGGTACGGAACCCTCCATTATGCGTGGTCCGACTCTCGGCACGCATTTGGCCGGTTGTTTTTTCAGACATATTTCCTGCTTCAGAGAACAATCGATCGCTATAGACTGAAGAGCCTGACAAATATATTATATTTTAGTTAAATTTGCCAATAGTGTTTTTTTTACTTAGTTTTTCGTCCACCATTCAAAAGAAGAATATTTGTCCAACTCTATTGCAAGGGGGTTTTTAGGGTTCCGTAGCCAAAATAGCAAGAACGGAACCCTTATAGTTTCGTCATGTCCGTCTGTCCGTCCCTCCGTCCGTATGCCACAGCCATTTTTCTCGGAAATGGTATCTGAATAAAATTTACACATAAGGTGTATTTTGTTTGCCGCTATTTAGTTATATAGTTAACGTGCAGAAAAAAATATTTTTAGAAGTGGCGCTCCATACTGTAACTAAATCTCAAAAAAATATTTTAACCAAACATCAACAAGTGGCAATCGATAGGTTTCTAAAAATAACATTGAAGTTTTTTTGAACATTTTGTGATTAAGTGAAAAATATTTTGCTGAAATAATCGCTTCGAAACTATTCGAAAGTCAGAAAAATTGTGTGTCCCCCTGTAAATTTTGAACTGTAAGTCCAAAACATATGAAAACATATGAGAAGATGCGCCTTATCACATACTTTCTACGAAAATTGTTTTTAACATTATCGGTTCAGCCATTTTTGAGTTATCTCCAAAAAACTTCTTCCATAGGCATCAGATACGACCTTTTGGTATGTTTGGTTCTTGTTCCATTGCAGGTACGGAACCCTCCATTATGCGTGGTCTGACACGCACTTAGCCGGTTTTTTCGTGTTTTCCAGTGGGTTTATTCTAACTATCGTTTTTTTTCATTCTGATCGGTTGAATAGTCGCTCACTTGAATAGACCCCTATAGGTGCACCGAGTTAAACAGATATTAGACATAGCAATTTGTAGGGCCCAATCTGTTGTGTACCCTGCAAAGAATATAATACTCACTAGGAGGTACCCTGCCTCTCCCGTCCCTCCTTCAGCTCCCTACGGGCCTTACCTCCTATTACACCTCCCAAACTGACAGATTGGGCCCTACAAATTGCAATGTCTAATACCTACTTTTATATTGAGGTTTATTTTTAATCCTACCCTCAAAGCAAGTATCTCTAGAGTTTAAACACGCGTTTGCTCAAAAAGAACAGAATACTCGCAACTCGACTAATTTTAAACACGTTTCAAGATGGCTGATATGATATCATACTGTAACTTTCTATCCATATTTATCGCGCTTAAGGATTGCTCTATTTTATATTTTGATTGAAAATATAGGCAAAAATGATACTTTGCTGTTTTGTTTGTCATTTTCAAGGATAGCATCCGATAATGAACTATATGTCAACATTTGTAAAGCCGACTATCTATTGCTCCATTCAGGCGCAGCCTGAAATGGGGGGGGGGGGGGTCACTAATGCAGAAATATAAAAAATAGGGGAGTTATTTTTATTATTTTAGCGTGGCGGCACGGAATTAAGGAGATGTTCATGCGGGCCCATTTCAAAAAATCCACCCTTGAATTACGTAGAGCTTTATGAATTACGTTAAACTTTAGAATTAGAATCTGCGAGCTTTCTTCCGAGTAAAAGGAATCATCATAGTCAATAAGCAAGAGCAAGATGCGATATTTTTATTTTTGTTTTAATTTGGAAGAATTGCACGTAGAATAGACCACAAGTGTATTAAATAATGAAAATACTATTAGTTAAAGCAATGACGCGTAGTTTCCATGACCGCGAGGCAACCGGATGGCTCGCGGTATTTAATTAAGCTCCTGAAGTGATGAGGAACCGCCCTGTGTAACCCGAACTGACCCAACTTGGACTGGAGCGGAAATAGAGGGGGGGGGGGTGAAAAAAATTTTTTTTTATCGCGAGGCAACCGATTGAAACTGCGGTTGCCTGAAAGATTTTACCCTGGTCATATAACAAAAATTAAATGCCATCCCTCCTGGATGGACTGGTTCCCTGTACGTGAGCGAAGAAACAAATTTAAAAAAAAATTGTTTGGCAACCGCTTCAAAATAAGCATGCTTGTTCGTCATCTCATCACATACAGACACCGGCAGGCCTATGAATCATGCCCGCGCGAGCGAGTTATATACCTACGTTTTGCGCCTCCGTCGAGGAAGCTAAAGTCAGTGGGCTACCAACGCGCTCACTGAAAGCACGTCGTACCGCGCGCGACGCTGAACAATGGCATCACGAAAAAAAATAATTTATTGCGATGTGGTTGGATGTAAAAATAGCAAAGCTAATAAAAACTTATCGTTTTTCGCTCTGCCGACGGATGGGGAAAGGTAAGTAGGCATACAAACTTTTTTTTAATACCACGTTTGTGGCAAACAAGCATACGGCCCGCCTGATGGTAAGCAGCTACCGTAACCTATGGTCGCCTGCAACTCCAAAGGAGTCACATGCGCGTTGCCGACACTTTACAAAAAAAGGAGGATTCACTTATGTTATAATAATAATAGACATGTTATCTTTATTAATCTCTCAAATAACTATGATGATATTGCTAAAAGACGATTAGAATAAGATTGAGATAGCTGTCAATCCATATTCATTTTGACAGTGTGGGGCAAATCTGTCAAGATTAATCGTACTCTCATCGCGGCAACAAAATATCAATCAATATTACTCATGTAACTATAATTGTTATGCATCATGCGAACCACTTAAACACTGAATCAATGAAAAATACCTATTTCCTTAACTATAAAACATTTCCAAACATAGGCGACCCTAGCGATTGTGCGGGTGCGCGGGAGGTGCGGGGTGCCGCGCGTTGAAGGCCGCTCCATTGTATTATTGCGTAGGTACGTAAACCGTAGGTATTTGCTTTTTCTATGAGTGATTCATATCTGTTCGTAAGAACTATTATATAATCTGTGACACCGGAAACAAATTGCCATCCACCCAGGCCGGGCAGTTATCGAACCATCAGAGTTGGAAGCCGGACGCAAGGGGAATTTTTCGATCGGTGGAGGAGAACTTAGGAAAAATGCACTTACAATAATTGAAATCGGATGGCATTTGTTTTATGAGTTTTGTATGATCTGGAAAATGATATGCCTAAATGCCATCCCTCTCCTATGAAATTTCATCCCTCTGTGGCAATTGATTGCAAAACATTTTATTGCGCGTATTCAAATTTGACGAATTTCTCGTCTGTAGGGGTGGCCACAGAGGGATGAAATTTCATAGGAGAGGGATGGCATTTGGGCATATCGTTTGCTACATTATACAAAATTTAAAAAAACGAATGCCATCCGATTTCGAAGATTGTAAGTGCGTTTTTTCTAAGTTCTCCTCCACTGATAGAAAAATTCACCTTGCGTCCGGCTTCCAACTCTGATGGTTAGATGACTGGCCGGCCTGGGCAGATGGCAATTTGTTTCCGGTGTCTGTATGTGATGAAGAACAAGCATGCTAAATGTCAAGTGGTTGCCTGAAATTTTTTTTTTTAATTTTTTTCTTCGCTCTCGTGCAGGGAACCAGTCCAACCAGGAGGGATGGCATTAAATTTTTGTTATATAACCAGGGTACATTCTTTCAGGCAACCACTGTTTCAATTGGTTGCCTCGCAATAAAAAAAAATGTTTGCACCCCCCCTCTATTTCCGCTCCAGTCCAAGTTGAGTCAGTTCGGGTGGCACAGGGCGGTTCCTCATCTTCAGGAGCTTAAATACCGCGAGCCACCCGGTTGCCTCGCGGTCACTGAAACTACGCGTCATTGCTCTGAATATATGATTTACAGTCAAAATTGCTGTTACAAAGACAAACTGACTATTTAAATTTTCGCGCCTAAACGGAGCTACAGTCCCTGTGATGTCACTCATGTATGTCAGTGTCACTAGCCATAGTCGTGATATTTGTACATCCTTGGTTCTATGGAATGTAGAAGGTATATAAGGATGACAATCTCTATGTTGCAAAAGTGTCAGTCAAAAAGCGTTAAATTCCGTCATATGACTCATATGATATTGTCACTTTTTACTATATCATCCATCCATAGTTGTCAAAACAGGAGTGACGTCACCAGACGACGATTGGTGGACCAATGATGGATTAAAATAAGTGCCGTTTCACATTACTTCAAATCGTAACTATTGTTTGAAATGAGTATAAATTATTTGTACTTTTACAAACGTTTTAATAGCTATTTTTGTTTTTTCAACATTTTGATTACAAAATAATGGTAAATATTATAGCTGCATCTTCCCTCAATATAGTCAAAAATAATCAGACTACGTACGGTCAACCAATTTGATTCCTAGGCCACTATAGAACCTTGTCGTCATGACAGTTGCCCGTGGATACGTATAAACGTAAGCTATTCGCTACCAAACTAGCTATTGCGACAAGGTTCTAGAGTGGCCTAGGAATCAAATTGGTTGACTGTACTTATGCGGTCACGTTCTTTAATTGTTGAGCCATTTAGGGTTCTCTTTACATTGAACATACGAGGGTTGCTACTTATATATCCGGAAACAAAAAAACAAACAAACGTACACGGCTGAAAATGGTTTTATTGTTTTTCAAAGTATTCCCCTTGATGATCTATGCACTTTTGCATTCGCGTGAACCAATTTTTAAAGCACTTCTGCCACTCCGCCTGAGGTACTTCCATAACGTGTTGTTTGAATGCGTCGACAGCATCTTCAGCGGTCGAAAATCGTTGACCGCGTAATTTATTCTTTATATTTGGAAATAAATAAAAATCGTTGGGTGCCAAGTCAGGGCTGTACGGCGGATGACCCGTTAATTCCACATTTTGACCCTCCAAAAATAGAGTTGTTTCGCGTGACGTATGACAGCTGGCATTGTCATGATGAAGAATGATTCTTCGTCGCTGGTTAGTTTTACGAATTTGTTCAAATACTTACGGTAAGCAAATGGTCGTGTACCACTATGAATTAACCGTTCTACGGTTTTCTAGTGGCACTGTAGCTACATGGTCATTAATACCGAAGAAGCAAGCCACCATTTGTTTCAATGTACTTTTTGCACGAGTAACTTTCGTAGGGTTCGGCTCATTTTGAAACACCTATACCGTTGATTGTTGCTTCGTTTCGGGATCGTATGCATAGATCCAGGATTCGTCACCTGTATAGATGTTATAAACGGCTTTTGAGTCACCACGGTTATATTTTTTTAACATTTTATTGCACCATTCGACGCGAGCATCTTTTTGCTCTTTTGTTAAGTTGTGGGGTATCCAACGCGAACAAATTTTTTTTACAGCCAAATAATTATGTAATATGCTATTAATGCTGGTCATAGAAATACCCAGAGTCGCCTCTATCTCGCGGTACGTAACATGTCGGTCGTCCATTATAAGTTTTCGCACAGCCTCGATATTTTGTTGTACAACGACCGATTTCGGGCGACCTGCCTTAACTTCGTCCGTAAGCATACTACGTCCACGATTGAACTCACTAAACCAGTGATACACACAGGGGCGTAGTGATGTAAAACGGCGCCCAGGGCACGCATCCAAACTGCGCCCTTTTGTAATTTTTTTATAGGATATTCTACATATTGACTGTATGTAATGGACCGTATCAAGCCAGGAACAAATTTCATAACCAATCGCGTCCCCGTCCTAGGTCCATAACTTGTGAAGTGCTTAAGGTCGATGTATAATGAAGCCTCGTGAAAGTCAGCTGTCGCTCCGTTGGTGGGTGAGGAACGAAAACCATTTAATCACTTAAAAAATTGTCCTCGCATCGCTGTATCGAGGTGGAAAGACCTTGAACGCTGTATGTTCACGTGACCAGCTGATGGTATTTTCACCAAGATGCAGTCGGTTGATGATTTTTGGGGTTCCGTACCAAAATGGTAAAAAATAACTTGTCCGTCCGTCTGTGTGTCTATCTGTCATAAATTAAATTTGCTCATAAGCTACCCCAAGTAACACAGGAAGCATTATAACATATGAATAGTTAACTTATTTCGAACTTAAGGACCGTATAAACTCTTATATACGTTCACCGAGCAACTTGTCGCATTATATGATGCTTTGAGCTGTATAACGGTTGTATAATGGCATATCTAAATGCTTTTGTAAAGCCTTTAGCTTTAGTGCAGCAAACCACAACGCAACTGTACAGCTTTCGACTGTTTAAAAGCACTTAAGTGCTTTAGGTTCTACAATAGCATTATATAATGCTTTAAGCTGTATAACGGTTGTATAATGGCATGTATAAATGCTTTTTTAAAGCCTTTAGTTTTAGTACAGCGAACCAAAATGCAACTGTACAGCTGAATGCTGTACAGTTGCGTTTTGGTTTGCTACACTAATGCTTCGGTGTGGTTTAGTGCCTTAGGTTCTACAATAGCATAAATAAATGCTTAATGCTGTTTATGAGCATGAATATTAGCCATTATAATGCCACGTAAATCCGGTATACAGCTTTCAGCTGTTTTTAGTGCTTTAGGTTCTACAATAGCATTTTATGATGCTTTACGCTGTATAACGGTTGTATAATGGCATATGTAAATGCTTTTGTTTAGCCATTAGTTTTAGTGCAGCGAACAACATGCAACTGTACAGCTGAATGATGTACAGTTGCGTTTTGGTTTGCTACACTAATGCTTCGGTTTGGTTTAGTGCCTTAGGTTCTACAATAGCATAAATAAATGCTTAATACTGTTTAAGAGCATGAATAGTAGCCATTATAATGCCACGTAAATTCGCTATACAGCTTTCAGCTATTTTTAATGCCTTAGGGTGTACAATAGCATTTAGAAGTAGGCAATACGTTCCTAATGCAGTATAATAGCAATAATATAAACCATTATAAAGCCAAGTAATTCACTATAAGGGGCTGTTCATAAATTTCGTCATTTCAAATGGGGGGGGGGGGTCTGGACATCGGATGATGGTAGCATGACGTAGGAGGGGGGGGGGGGGCGGTCATTCCGATGATCACATCATCAATGTGTAAAAAAAGGAATGAAAGTCGTGTTTCTATAAACTTTTAATGCTATAAAATATTATCTACTAAATAGTTTTTTATTTTACAATTAAGCTTAAAATGCATTTTTTTTAATGACGTCACTTTATTTGGCAGCTTTACTATCAAAAAATTGATGACGTAATTTATGAACAGCCCCTATACAGCTTTTAGCGGTTTTAGTGCCTTAGGTTCTACAATAGCATAAATAAATACTTAATGTTGTTTAATAGCATAATTATTCACGTGTATTGCTGTAGGCATAAATAAGGCATTTTTTAAGGGTCACTGAGCTGCTATTGGACTAAGAGCTAGCCACGTCAGATATGACAAAATAATGAGAGCAACAAAACCCGTCTGGTTAGATTGCTATACTATTCTTATTGCTAGATCCTGGCATCTGGCAGCTTTTAATGGGTGGAGGTCACAGTGACAGACTAGCAAAATGTTTTAATTGGAAAATAGTAATACCAAATTAGGTAAAAATTGCCGAAGTTGTCTCAGTTATAAAGGACAGGGCCTATATTTTAAGGGGCTCCCTGGCGCCAACGACCTTGGATCTGATTCCCTTAGTTTTCTAATTATTTATATAGCTTATCATTAGAGGGCGGAGTACCTGTGGCAAATTTCACACAAAAGGTATGGAGTCGTTTTTATAATTATTATTTTAGGCTTGAATAAAAAATTATTCATTTACCTAATGTACTTAGTATGGTACCTACTCGTAAATTGGAAGTAAGTACTTAACATTTATTTTCATAAATCGATTTCAGGAACACCTAAATGTTATGTCGTAAATGTTTTGGGTTATTTTTCAATTTCTTTTAACAAAGTCACCATTCATCGATATAATATTTTTTACCATATGCAACCTTTCTTTTCAAAACGTTACTAATTTACAAATTTATGAGACATTTAGAAACTAATTATTTGACATTGTCAATTTAGACAGCTGCTTTACATCTATATTATATGAATTATTATTGCGTCGGCTAAATATTTAAAACCGAAAAATATCAAGATGAATAAGCCATGTGAAGCAACAATTCTGCGGATGATAGAACCGTACGAAAATCTTATATATAATGAAGAAGAATGTAGCATTCACTGTATGTCTTGCTCAGTGGATTTAAAGCAGTTGAAAAAATATAATGTCGAAAAACACGTTAACAGTAAACAACACCAAATTAACTGTGGAAACCAAAATGGCATCTTTGCCTATGATTTATGCGTTTTCCTTATAGTGTGTAACATCCCATGGAAAAGAGTTAACCATCCAGAATTTAAAAAGTTCTTTGGAAAATACTTAGATAAAGGCGTAAAACTTCCCGAATAAAGTGTTTTGAGAAAATACTATCTTACCAGAATATACAATGCGACCGTCAAGCAAATACGAAATACATTTTTCGATTCCAATTTATGGCTTGCGGTGGATGAGACTCTTGATAATTTCGGTAATTGCGTAGTAAATGTAATTATAAAATCACTTGATGATGCTTTACAAAGGCCATATTTGTTAGCGTGTAAAGTCGTTAGTACTGTAAACGCGAACTCAATTGCAGCGGTGGTTGACGAAAGCTTGAATTTTTTGTGGGAGGATAATTTTACAGATAATATGAACAAATTTTTAATATTCTGTTCGGATAGCGCAGCGTACATGCTTGCTGCCGGCAAGATTTTGAAGAAAAAGTACACTAAAGTACGACACGTAACTTGTTTCGCTCATGAACTAAACAGAGTCGCGGAGCAGATAAGATCTGAACATAAATTGGTCAATTCTTTAATATCTAATTAAATCACCACACCGCGTCCGATTTTTCAGGGACCATGCGCAGAATGTACCTTTACCGCCGGAACCCATTATCACTCGTTAGGGCACCTGGTTAAATGCAAGTTTTTACTACGATAGACATTTTGACGTGATTAAAAATGTTGTGATGCAATTGAACAGTAAAGAAGCTATTGCCATTAGAAAAGCCCAGAAGTTGTTTGAAAATGAAAATTTAAAAAACGAGTTAAGCTTTATAAAAAATTGTTACGAAATTATACCTGAATCGATAGAAAAATTAGAATGCACTAAAATTCCGATAGAAGAAAGTTTTCTGGTAATAGATATAGTTAGGAGTAATTTAAGCCTCCAAGGAAGTGAAACCGTGCGAAATAAACTCGAATTGGTTCTAGATAGAAACCCAGATGCTGACGAATTAAGGAATATGATTACAATGGAAAATTATAAACAAGTCCTTAAACATGCAACCATGACATCAGTAGATGTAGAGCGATCGTTTTCCACTCATAAATGGATCTTCAATAAATTAAGAAACCGATTCACTCCGAAAAACCAGGAACATGTGGCCATAGTCCATTCATTTTATAACATGGATATGCACTCAAGTGTAGATTGTGAGGAGGACCTCGAACACATAATTCCAGTCCTCAATTGTAATTGAATGGTCTTGAAAATAATATATCGTTTGGCAGGTATAACTTCTTAGTCTAGTATTTAGTACCTAATGATAATGTTTTGATAAGAAAACATATTATTATGTATTATAGATATTAACAACATATTACATTATATTTGTATGCTCGTAAGATAATTTCTATAAGTTCCTAAAAATTATTATGCAAAATTAATCATTTATTCGTTATTTATTTAATCATAAGAATACTTAGGCGACTCCATACATTTAGTGTGAAATTTGCCACCGGTACTCCGCCCTCTACTTATCATATTATCAGTAACGGCTTTAAACAATATAGTATCCTATATTTACTTCAATATTCATTGTCCACGAGATATTTGACATCAAAGTCGAACCGGTTTAGGCTAAAAAAGTGGTTTTATGGTCATAAATTTTGTTTTAATTAGTTAAAAATTAAAATCTCTCTACAGTTTTTAGAGACATCAAAGAGGAACCCTAATATGTAGATTACGTATATGTAAGATTCTTTACACCATTCGAATATCGATAAAAGTGTTTTTTAGACCATATTTTAAAAATATCATAAAAAAATAACGGCTCATTTATTTCAAGATCCGGCTCTACAGAATGGAGATAAAAGATTCAAAAACCGATAGTCGTTTGCCTTATAATTCTATCTATAGTTAATATGTTGGAATATCGACTCAAAACTGGTCAAAAATCGAAAAAAAAAAACGTTAGACCAAAAAATTTTGTGTATTATTACCATACATCGGGGTTTTCGGTGCGGGAATGTTTGACATTAGCCAAAGAGTAGGCATTAACTTAAAAAACAGAATGTACTCTAGCACGTTTCTACCTAAAGAATAATTGATCGAAAAAATCATAGGTATATACAATTTATATATAATAGCTGACTATTATGTATATATATTGTAGGTACATATAACTATGATTTTTTCAAATATTTTTTTATTAATTCATGTAATGACTGATCATTGTAAACCTCTTCAGTTAATCAAATAGTTCATAAATATCGGACGTCAAGATTAATATTTGACACTTACTATACCGTGTCTTTGTCTTAGGTAGATCTAGTTAATAAATTTCGGATATGCAATTGCATTTTTAAAATACTAAGTATATCAGTAGTAGTATAGTCAATACAAACATGCCTCTAAGAAAAAAAGCTCGTATCATAGTGTGTAAGCTATTCACAGAGAGGTAGTTATTCATTAAGCATAATATGATATTTTCTCAGACTAACTCTCAACCTATCTGTTTATCTCTACTCTTTCTCAAATCGTTCCCGCACCGAAAACCCCAATGTATGATTATTACGGAAACAAAAACAGTAGGCGAAAACTATGAACTATATTTTATTATACATCGTTTGGCACTACTTTCTCGCAACATAAACTTTTGTATAATTTCTCTTAATATTGTATAGTATTTGTATAGTTTCTCATAATATTGCATCAAACCCAGATCTCTAGGATTTATTTTCTTGAAATGGTTTGCATTCTTTGACCTCCACTACTTTAAAGCTGCCAGATGTCCAGATCTAGAAATAAGCATAATATACCAAACTGACTAGAGGGGTTTGGTTGCTCTCATTATTGTCATATCCAACGTGGACGGGGCTAGCTCTCCGTCTATATAGACCAACGCCATTTTGTGAATAATTAATAACCTAAAAATAAAATCATGCGGACCTATTTATACAAGGAAAATACCTATATGATAAAGAAATTACTTAATTTAAGACTGCTCAACCAACACTATTATGTTAATAATGCAAAACTCGTTCTATACGAGGATTACACAATTGTTTTGCTTATTTGACGCATATCTTTTTATAATATTTTATAGCAAAACCACAATAAATCAAAGGCGCGTGAAAATTTTCAATGAAACTTATATACACATTTACAGTAAACTACATTGCGCAGTAATATTTGAAGGATATAATAACGTAAAAGTGTCAAAAACTTTTATAAATTTTGTTAGGATGCAAACAAATATGACGTGTCACTCATTCAGTTTTTTGTACCGTCTTCGTCCATTTTATATTGCGAGACAAAGTAGTTAAATCACAACGTTCATTGTATTATAACATTTGTTCCGTCGGTATTAGAGACGTTTTTGCATTGACGTAAGGTTTATTTTACTACACTCTTATGCTAGTATAATGCGTTTGTATTGCGATCGGCAAGTTAATCGAGAGTACTTATGCTTCTTTACTGCGATTAGCAAGTTTTTTGGCCGTATTAAGGCTTCTTTAATGCAGTCGGCAACTTAATAGAGCGTACTAATGCTTCTTTGAGGCGATTGGCACTTTCCATGACAACGATAATGCTAATAGCGCAGACATAATGCGCCTGCAATGCTATTAAATGACCTGTATAGGATCTCAAGCTGGGTAATTTGTGCCCATTTAAGACCTATATCAGCACTATAAACGTTTATAATGCTACTATAAAACGAACTCAAAATGCTAAAAGCATACAGATATGCTGTAAGACGGCCGTTATACTGCTTTGATGTGTTACTTGGGACGGGACCGATTTAGCAAAAATTTTGTAGACATATTTAATCTCTATATCTCCGGGTCGGACGTGTAACGATAATAAATTAGGTTTAAACATGGATGCCACTTTTGAGTGGTTAATTAGAATAAATGAATTAAAAGTTTTTCAAAATATACCGTGTAATATATCAGATGAAAGCACTTATTGACAGAATTACAAAAATATTTATTATCTCGGAAACTTCTGGGTCAAAAAAAATGTTCTTTATTTATAGATTACAGGAAACATTACATGAAGTCTACTATGGTAATTCTTTAAAAAAAATGTTTTGTGGGGCATCCTATCATTATGTTATTTGGCATTAAAGATGCCGGCTGTTTTTTTTTTCAATATTTTATACAAGTTTTAGAAGTCGACCGCTTAGAAAAATAATATTAAAGTGTATTTCTCTTATTAAGAGTTTCGAAATTTCGCTAGTAGACGTAATAGCCTCTGCCTTTGTAATGTATGATGATAAAAAGTATGTCATTATCGTAGATTTTTTATTCGGATTTGATGTGGCACGTTCCCAAGGAATTTCTGCAATTCAGTTTTCCTCAGAAACGTTCAAAATTACTAATATATTTTATTGACATATGTCAAAAGCAGACGCTAGTAAAACAAAAGTTAACATAATCATTTTTTTTATGCTAATTAATGAATTACGAATTTTCCGCAAGCGGTAGTGACCTCTAAAACTTGTTTGCTAATTCTGAAAAAGTACATCCATCATCTTTAATCACAAATAATCATGACATTACCAACACTACGACAATCGCGGATGGATTGTAATTAAGAATATTGAAATCATGGAATTCATGGATGAACAATATTTCACTGTGTTTCATTCACGAATAGGCAATAGTTTAACAATACCTAATTCATGTCAAAAGTCGAAATCTACAATAACTCTTTAAAATTTGTTACGTATATAAATACATTATAGTTAAATATAAAATAAAAATAGAGACAAAATTTACTTATTTTAAATTTTATTAGGCTCCTTTGTATTCTAACTCCAAAAAAAAGTTTATTCATACTTTAACACATTTTTTCATGCCTCAAATAACATAAATGCCCCAAAAACATATTTCTTCCATAAAGTTTTTCACGGCTACGTTGCCGGTGACGTCAGGTACCACGTGCTTTTTGTAAAGCGGTCCAGACACAATCAGTAATAATGTCATTATTTCTGTACCCGTCCTTTTCTAGCATATGTAGATTGATAAGGATAGGTAGATAAATAATGTCATTATTACTGACAGTGTCTGGTCAGCTTAAGAGCCGTTTCAACTCGCGGAGGAAGACGCCTGATCTATTTTCACATTTTAGACGTTTCTGTGGTAGATAGTAGATTACTCAGAGATATTGGAAATTGGAATGTCACGGGAAATATAATCGATTGATGTCTTAAAAAATATATGTAGGTACCTATGTAAAAATATATACGTTGCTAATTTTTAATAGATATCATTTTAAACCCAACTAACATTACTCACGAAATTAATCGCATGAGTTTTAGTTCCATTTCACAAAATAATAAGAATCAAAATTTTACGTCTAAATATTTAGGTCTACAAATTTTGTAAGTGTGTAATGTAGTGTAATGCAAAGTAGTTATCATACATTACTTCCCAGTATATTCAGGAATAAATTTATTTATAAGAATGAAATCGAAATTATTAAAAAAAAACTTCTCTTGTTTGCCGATTTGGATTGAATTATTTTTTAATAGGTAGTTAGCAAACTTGGTTTTTTGCGCCCCCCTCTTGATTGCGCCCAGGGCACGTGCCCTGGCTGCCCCACCACTCACTACGCCACTGGATACACAGTAGTTTTAGATGGGGCTTCATCACCAAAAGTTGAAGTTAGTTGATCTATGCACTGTTGTTGCGTTAAACCACGCCGAAAATCATAATAAATCATAGCACGAATATTTTCACGAGTGAGTTCCATTCTTGCTGCGAGATGACATTTAAAACCCGTCAAAAACAAAACACGAGCGTTAATAAGAAAGAAAAAATATACCGGCCAGTACTTAAAAAAGTTCAAATTTTACCATGGAGGTCAAATATGCTATTTAAGAAGATTGTAATCCCGGTTTCCGGATATATAAATAGCAGCCCTTGTAGGAAGTAAATTTACTATTAGGAAATTAGGTTCCTAATTAGGATGCTAGTTAGGAACTTGGATGAACACAAAATATTCGAAGGAGGAGGTTATCAATTCGTCGGGATCTTTGTTTTCAACCGACTTCAAAATTTCGAAGGAGGAGGTTATCAATTCGTCGGGATCTTCGTTTTTTTTTTGCTATAAAAAATAGCAAAAAGATGCAAATGCAAGCAGATGTTTAATGTATGTTCACCGATTATTCGAAGACGGCTGGACCGATTTGGAAAATATTTTTTGTGTGTGAAAGAGTATAACTTCACAGTTGGTCCCATTGTAACCAGGTCAAGATCTGATGATGGGATCCTGGAGAAATCGAGGGAACTCTTCAACTATTATAGGCACACCTATAGTGATTTCTCGTATGTTTTACAGCAGCTCGAGCATTTGCTGTTAGAAAGGTGGATGCTAAGTGAAGTCAGTTCTTTTTTGTTTAAAATTATTGTTATTTTTTTATTTTTTTTATGTATGTTCACCGATTAGTCGAAGACGGCTGGACCGATTTGGAAAATTCTTTTTTTGATTGAAATAATATACTTACTTCAGAGTTAGTCCCACTGTCATAAGGTTAGGATCTGATGATGAGATCCTGGATAAATCGAGGGAACTCTTATAGGCAAGCCAATTCTATAGTGATTTGAGTATTTTTTACAGTATTAGCTCGGGCGGCATTTGGTTTTGGAAAGGTATGGAGGCTAAGTAAAGTCGGTTCTTAGTTTTTTGTTTAAAATTATTTCAAACACCAACCATATCGTGGGAGGTGATTAGGTAAGTTATAGGTACAGAACAATTTTTTTCTATGGGAAATCCAAAAAAAATTGGCGTCCCCATAGAAAACGTCACCGTCTGATCGGCCGAAATGTATGAAACAGCCAAAAATAATTATGTGATTTTGGAGTTGGTCCCACAGTAAAAGTAGTTTAGTATGCCTGGCCTACCAAATCACCTCGCAAAATATGGTTAGTTATTGAAAAGACATCCTGTAGAAGTGTAGAATAGAATATAATGGTTATAGGTTCGTTTGTAGATATTGCTTGCCGCTTGGCTTGCCTGTATTCGCATTCGCACGATACGATACAGCGCCTATAGCTATAGAAGAGCAAGACACCTAAGTACTTTATAGTATAGATATGGGTATGTATAGAATAGGTACAACTGTATCTTGTACGTATATGCTTAGGAATCTATAGCTATATAGCAAATTGGTATAACCCGGCCACGATAAAACGTCCTGTCGTTCTACGGATTACAATGCCTGCAACAGAGCTCTTAAATTTGTACCGTGTCTCGCTCATCGTGCGAACCCCAATCGACGACGAAATCATTCCATCCAGCCGTCGAGCTGTTTTCTCGGGGGGTTTAAAACAGTGTTTTTGTGTAAATCTCTAGTGCCAACAAGTACACAAAACGAAGGTACGCTTTGAAAAATCTAAGTTTTACAGACATTGTGAATATTATAGTCGTCAATTGCTTTTGGCATTTATGGCATCGCTTTCTAAGCGGAGTTTTTGTCTCGCTTCAGTGAACGGAAAGCTAGCATTATGTTCAATTCTCCGTCTCATTCTAGTAATATAACACCGTTGTGCTCGGTCGTGTCACGTAAGAATTTTTTTGTATTTTGCTAGCAGTAAAAATTCTAAGTGATACTTTATTGTGATCAGTTTCATAGTGTGTTTGTTTTCCAATAATAATGTTCTGTTTTAAAGTGACTACTCCCATCGTTTCATATAGGTCGTGCTAACTTTCACTCTAGATATAGATAGATACGTACACTGGATGGATGATATAGATACATAGATACAGTACAGGTATAACATCGAGTCGCAGAGTCTCAAGGCCGAAATACACAAATATCTATGTTATACACGGCAAAAGAACATAATAGTGTTACGGAGGATCTTACGAAGATGTAAATCACAAAATTCTGATAAGTTTATTATCTGGTGAGCAATCTTGATCTTTATGGTCACAAGTACACGGGCTTCCATTTGTCGAATGGCGTATTAGCTAGGTAGGTACCTACTGTACTACCTAGCTACCGTTTGAAATCCAACCCAGTGCTTGATTTTAGTTTAGTGTAGTGTAGAATAGCTTCTTATCGCGCTTGAACGCTCGTCGCGACGTAAATAAAAGGCACAAGCTCACAGTCCGCAATATCGTTTTATTAGTCCTTGAAATAACCTCAAAATTTGTCGTACAAGAAGACGACTCCCGACTAAAGTGATATCTAGGAGTGCATCCCAAGTTTCTCAGTAATCAGGTTGATTTTGTCCTTCCTACCTACAGATAATCTGAACGTCGAGCTGACTGCGAAGCTGCTCTAAGGATCTGCCGAGCCCGCATTATCTGTGATATACAGCTCAGCCTCTCGTCCGTCCTAAAAGGTGCGTAAAATGTACAATCAAAATTTATGTTTTCTTGCCTGGCTTCAGAAAACGATGTTGATCGGATAACGCATATTTGATTAAATTTGAATACAATGCCCGAAGGTGGCATATGCTATTGATACTTAGCATTTGGATAGTAAAATAAAATCTATTCTATTGTTTCATTTAGCAGCAGGTCTTCTGAAGCTGGTAGAAATAGTTGTGTTTTACGCCGTTGGGCTCTTGTTGAGCTGTGAAATGGCGCTGTGCTGACTTGATGTGTTTTATAGGGCTGGGCCACTCGGGGCTAGAGGCGAGTCCGCAGCAGCTTCAAGCGGTGATCTCACCTGCCCTCTGCCACAGAGGCACTAAACACTGCTACCTGCTTTATTGACTGCATCACTACGAACCATTGTTACTTAGTCTATAATTGAAACAATATGCAATCTGTGAAAATAAGTATAATTCTAGGTGGATATTGTAGAAAATTATTCTATTAAGGGTATTTATGATAATTGTCTGATGTCTAATGTTTCTGTAATATTATGTGTTCCACATCTAATTAAGGATAATTGTTACTCCAATATTTATACTGTTACCGAACCAATGCAATGTAAAATCTCCACCTCAATGCTGGTGGTGAACACAAATAAATTTGGTGCTTTGAAGCGAGTCGAAGAGAAGAATGAGAGTCAGCGAGTTAGTGTAAAAATGTTAGATAATAATATTTATAATGTAGAATTTGTTGATAGTATCCAACAAAACCAAATGATTGGCGATACGCCTAACTACTGCATTCCTTTAACGATTAACGCCATAACAGTCCAGGGTATCTCATACAGTGACCCGTATTTCAGTAGCTTTAACTTAAAATATAAGATGGCGTTTGGAGCGCCCAAGTATATGAACAAGTCTGATTACGCTTTTAAATCTTCAGTTTGTATTATACGAGATGAGCCTTGCATGGATAACACGCAAACACTAAACGAAAAGTCTGCTCATATGATATGCAAAACGAAAACTCGAATGATAAATAATGACGAGAAGTCGATAAGGATAAACCATGACAATAATGTATCGGAGGTCGATGTAACATCAAACTCTCAGCCCGCCTTGAAGACGTTTGCTAACGGTGATCTCACATTGGACGCGATGTTCGAGTTGATGAGGAACGAGGATGTTACCAAAGCCAAGATGGGCGAGACCGACAGCTGGGGCGTGCCCCGAAGGATGCGCCTCTGCGGCGGTGGCGAGAGCTCGCTCAACGCCGCCTCCGGCTGGGGCAGCCCGCCCGCTTCCAACAATAACGGTAAGTCTTATTACCAAACCGAAGGGTGCGTTTATACTAGGTTTATGTCTTATTGGACAATCGACAGCGTGATGATTATAGCTAAACATGTGATAATCCAAATCAAAAAGCTGTTATGATGGCAGGCCTAATTTTCAAGCAATAATTATTTGGATCATAACATATAGTGTTGACTGTCGACTATCAGTAAAGACTGAGAAGCCTAAGTATACGCACTCTTAGACCGTAGTTTTGATTTTTCACCAGAGCTAGCTACTAAATGGCGTGGCGTGAGAGCTAAGCTAGCAAAATCTATCCTAATTACCTGCCTAAATTAGTAAGAAACTGAAACATTTTCTACTATGCAACCTTAGCACCTCTCTGGTGGAAAATCAGCTTTATTATTTTAACAAAATTTTATTTATTTATCATTAAACCCCATTTCTCAGCCAACTGGCACACTCCAACTTAATAAACATAAACTTCATTACGACATGTTGTTTTGGCCTCAAATTGAGGCTCGGCGTTCACATAATAATGAGGGATATAATAAGTCTGCAATATTTGATCCTAAAATAAACAATCTCGAGTTTATATAAATACAATTTTCCTGCAACAGTGTTATTGATTGTAATACATACTATTGTTGCATTGTGTCGACGCGGCGGTATGTGCGGAAACAGAGTCGGCAGTTCGGCACCGTTTGAGGTATACGAACCGCAAACCGAACGGGCCGCCGCGATATCGTATCGAGTAAACATCGATAGTGTCCGATTTTTTTAGAGACAAGCATATTATTGATTTGAAACGGTCATAGTGTTGACCCTGTTTAGTTTCTTCCTTTGTCTATCTTCTCTGTTGCTCGATTATTATAAGACGATCTGACGGAAATATAATTTAGTATTAAATAGTTAAGTAAAATCAAAGTTGCTTATCTCATAATTGTTGTAGATGACGTAACTTATAGTTTCATTCTTAACTTTGTAAGGCGGCGTAGTAACTATTGTAATACTAGGTGAGCCAGAGTGCAAAGCTCCATATAAAGTATATAAAACTGAGCTCTCACTAACTCTTATCTCTAACAAGGGCCCGTATGAAATAAATTTAAAGATTATTGAAAGCATAGAGAAATAAGCAAGCTTAGAGTGCACTCTATACAACTGTTTATTGGCCCGAAAGATGATGAAGGCATGACTACAAAGGGGACTGATTAAGAAGTGGACAGGGGGTATGAATACCAAGTTTTACAATAAAAAAAAAAATTGTTTATATCAGACATAGTATGTTCATAAAAGTGTTAGTTGTACAATTTTAAGAGACTATGTTAGTGTCACATAAAATAAAAAGAAGCAAAAACATAAATCACAACAAAAATTAATTTAGTGATGTTCCTCTGGCAGGAGCAGGTAGTAAATATTTTATTTACTACCGGCTCCTGCGAATGACCACCTCCACCCAGTACTTGGTTAGCGGGCAGTCCAGGCGCTCCGCCAACACCCTCAATGGGCGCCCTATTCACGTGCCCGCTCCTCCGGGTGCCCGTTCCTCCCTCAGTCCCCGTAGTCGTCATGCCTTCATAACGTTAAGCTTTCGCGCTAATAACAAGTTATATGGAGTAAGCACTCTAAAGCTTACTTATTTCTTAATGATTGAAAGTATTAATATATATTTGCATTATCAGCAAGCATTTGACTACAAATTGTGTAATTGCTTGCTAGCATACCTAAAAAGTGCCCAATATAAACTCATCTCGGAAGATTTGATAGTTCTTTAATGTCCCCGTTGTCTCTATATTCCGATCAATAGAAAAGTAAAATAAATAATGCAATTGTAAACAAATGCATTTACCTTCATTTCTTAGCAATCACGCACTTTTAAAGAACAACCATGGTTCCATTGTCAGCTTATATCCATAAACTTGTTAGGATTTATATTAATTTCTAGTAAAAATCTGTTAATTATATTAAAGTGAAAACGAATTTCTTTAATAAAATTTTGTCATGTGTCAAATGCTTTTTTTGTCTAGAAACGCAGCCATATTTGTTTATCTTATTTTATTTTTCTATTGACGCCGAATATAAATACCCCTTTCCATCTGCAGCAGGCAACTGGGGTGGCAACTCGAGCAGTAGCCAAGGGAACAACGCCACGAACAACCAGCAATGGAACGCCGCGCAGCGCCCGCCCGCCTCCCAAGCCGACAGTGAGTACCACCGAAACGTGACGTTCGCATCAGAAATCGAGCACCTAATTATGTAATTGACGGTGATTAAATTAAACTTGTACGGGAGCTCGTAATTACCATACATTGTTTCCCCCTTAATTAATAAAACGCTATTTATACCAAACTTGGTACTGTGCGTTGCGTCGTCTGTAAATTACGTATAAATTACAATTTTAAATTTTAAAACAAAAAAGAACCGACTTCACTTAGCCTCCATTTGTCCAAAAGAAAATGCCAGAGCTACTGTAAAAAATAATCGAATCAGTATACAATATGTGGCCTGTAACCCGAGCAAAAAATTAAAACGTAGATTCTACTCCACAAACTATAAAACTTTTGTACGACTTAAAAAAAATATGGAGTCTTTAGATTGTCTCTGTTTCATACAAATACTATTGTATATTTATCATCAATGTACGTTAAAATCCGTCCAATTGACATTGCTTGTCAGTCTTGTCACCCTACAGACATAATCAATTTCGCAGTACATTGCGTATTGGAATTAACTTTAAAGTCTACTAAAAATCAAACCGCAAGTTAATTTTTAAAGTAACACACCCACACACACCCACACCCACACCCACACACACACACACACACACACACACACACACACACACACACACACACACACACACACACACACACACACACACACACACCACACACCACACACACACACACACACACACACACACACACACACGCTCGATTTCTCCAAGATCCAATTATCGGATCCTGACCTGATGACAATGGGATCAACTGTGAAGTATAATCTTTCAAACAAAAAAAAATAATTTTCCAAATAGGTCCAGACGTCTTGGAATAATCGGTAAACAAAAAAAAACAGATCCTGACGAATTGAGAACCTCTCGAAATTTAGAAGTCTGTTGAAAAATAACATTAGTTCGTTTTGGAAATGACATCTCACGTTGAAGAGTTATACAAGATGATTGGTAATTCGCCGTATTCCTTGACAGGGGTTATTCTTATAAATAATTCATTTGCAACGATTTAAGTTCAGTCAGCCAGGTGTCAAAAGCCAATGGTTTTCAAGGTATTTGTATTCTTAGTTTTTTTTAAATTAAAACCCTCCTTTCGGCCTAAAACTGGTGATTGGAAAAAACTACTTGAATCCAGAATTACAAAAAGCATATTTCTAATAGTCAATGAACGACTGAATGCGTTAAATAAATAAAAAAACAAGGCACAATTTTCCAAAAAAAAAGGGCATTTGAAGTCACGAGTTTTCGTATTTTCTATAATGTTATTTTAAGGAATTACTTTAAAAAAAAGTATGACACTTCGCGTACAAATCACAAAAATAAGGTTGTCAGTTAATTAGCTTTCCAAAAAGGTTGTTGACAATTTTTCAAACAAATCACGATTTCTGTAGAGATCGAATAGCCTCCGCAAAACAATAAAGTAATATCGATGGCCATAAAACACCGCATGGTTACAGGCGAGCTTGCAAATTGCTACACGTGCATTGATAAGAGATTTTCGTTGCAGTGAATAGCAACAAGGGTAACGCCCCGATGCCACCGACCAGCGCTGCCTCCCAGAGTTGGCAGAGCAGTCCCCCCAACATGCCAAATGCACAGCCAAACAATAATGGTGCGCCTCCAAGCAATGGTTAGTCGCATACCAATCGAATTGTTTAGTATAGGTGCTCTTGAACAATACATACAAACATGTAGTCATTGTCTGACAATATCATTGAATGATTTGGATTTAAAACTCGGTACAATTTATACTCATCAGGAATGACATCAGAATCGTAAACATTTTGTTTAATTATAGCTATAAAGTAGGAATGAAATTCAAAATATAATTTTGTTGCTCAAAGGTCTATACTTCCATTATAACGTTCAAGAAGTCTAAGACAAGATACAAAAAACAATATTTTAGGGTTTTACAATTGTCTTATTTAACCGAAGTAGGATTTAATGAGATTCTGAATTTATCAATTTTATTTTTATAAGTAGATATCCTATAGCCAAGTTGTGAGATTTAGTTTTGAATTGAATCGTCGGAAGTATTTTACTGGCTGTGTGGGGGTATTTCAAGTTGGACTGATTATGCAAGCTGTAATAAAATACCTTATAGTTACCTATTGATCTGGTAGATAAACTAGGGTTATGTTGGTTTCTTTCAGCTGACGTAAACATTTATTTTAATTTTTGTTGAATTAGGCACGAACCCAAACAACGGGAACAACGGCGGCAACTCTCCTAACTCCGCCGCTCCCAACTTGCCGCCCGCCGCCAACGGCAACGGCACATCGAACACCACGTCTTCCGCTAAGATAGAACAACTCAACTCCATGAGGGAGGCGCTGTTCAGTCAGGACGGCTGGGGCGGTGTAAGTTATTTCAACCAATAAAATATCTGCCTTTCTCTTTAAAAAATCATGTAATCACGAGTCAATTTCTTTCGCAGCAACATGTGAATCAAGATACGAATTGGGACGTGCCCGGATCACCCGAGCCCGGCTCGAAGGTGGAGCCCACCGCCGGCGGCCCGCCCCCTTGGAAACCGAACGTAAACAATGGCGCCTTCCTCGGCACCGACCTCTGGGAGGCCAACCTGAGGAACGGCGGCCAGCCACCGCCGCAGCCCGCCGCCAAGACGCCATGGGGGCACACGCCCACGACCAACATCGGCGGCACCTGGGGCGAGGACGACGACGCCGCCGAGTCCGCCAACGTGTGGACCGGGCCGCCGCCGCCGCAGCAGTGGCCCGCCGGCCCGCCGCAGCACGCGCAGCAGTGGGCCGTGCCCAAGAAGGACGACTGGAACGCGTGGGGCGAGCCGCACCGGCCCGCCGACCCGCGCCTCGAGCACCGCGCGCCCGACCCGCGCCAGCAGCCCGCCGACCCGCGCCAGCACGACCTGCGCGGCGGCATCTCCGGCCGCCTCAACGGCGAGATGTGGAGCCAGCACCACCAGCACGGGCCCGCCAACAAGGTCATGCCGTCCGGCGTCAACCAGTGGGGCGCGCAGGGGCCCAAGGACTCGATGAAGGGCTCCGGCTGGGAGGAGCCGTCTCCCCCGGCCGCGCGCCGCGCGCCCTCCGGCTTCGACGACGGCACGTCGCTGTGGGCGCAGCGCGGCGGCATGGGCATGGCCGGGCGCGGCGCCCCCGCGGGCCCGCAGCCGCCGCAGCGCATCCCGCCGACCGCCACCAAGCCCGACGGCGTGTGGGGCGCGCACGGCCAGCGCAACGGCAGCTGGGAGGACCCGCACACGCCCGCCTGGCCCGACCGCGACGTGCCCGCCTGGCCGGACGCGTCCAACCCGGGCCTGTGGCCCGTGCCGAAGCCGAAGCCCAACCCGGCCGGCGGCTGGCCCGAGGACATCGGCGAGTGGCCTGGCCCGAAGCCGCCCCAGGGCGCCGGGCAGCTCGGCAAACAGATACCGAAGGAGATGCTGTGGAACAGCAAGCAGTTCCGATTCCTTGTCGAGATGGGTTACAAGAAGGAGGACGCGGAGGCGGCTTTGCGCCGAAGCGACATGAACGCCGAGGAGGCGCTGGAGATGCTGGCGGCGCCGCGGGACGGCTGGCGCCGCGACGAGCACTTCGGCGGCCACCACGGCGGGCCCTTCCAGCCGCCGCCCGCCGTGCCGCCCGTCAGCGCGGCCGTCGTGCAGAAGCTGCTCAACCAGCCGCCGCCGCAGGCTCTGCATCATCATCAGTCCTACAATCCTAATAGGTACAGTTGACTTTGTATCATATTATTAAAGTCCACCTTTTTCTTTGTGGCCATATGTATTAATTTTTGCCTTGTGTCCAACAGTGGAACCGGCAACAGCGGGCAGCCGAGCACGGCGCAGCTGCGCATGCTGGTGCAGCAGATCCAGATGGCGGTGTCGGCCGGCTACCTTAACCACCAGATCCTTAACCAGCCGCTCGCGCCGCAGACCCTCGTGCTGCTCAATCAGCTGCTGCAGCAGGTGCCTATATATTTTTAGAACATCCGAAACATACGTGCTCACGTGCCTCATTTAACCTTTTAGACACCAAAGACGAATATATCTAATATACGATACGTTTTACTAACTCATATATTATTGGTTTGGCGTAAGTATGAGTGAGTGCGTTTTTTGCATGGAAGAAGATGCATTTTTCTTTTTTTTTAATACCACGACGGTAACAAACAAGCAGGACCTTCTGATGGTAAGCAGTTACCGTAGCCTATCGACGTCTACAACCCCAGGGGTGTCCCATGCGCGTTGCCGACCAAAGGGTTTAATATAAAGGATTAACTGTGTTGACGTCTAAAAGGTCGTCATCAGATTTATCCTCTAATTTCGATCCCTGATACAAATATAAAAAACATGTATCTTTTTCAGTCTGTTCCAAAAATAGAGAAGAATAATCCTAGTTGCGTTTTAAATACTTGATTACTCGCACAATCGTTTCTAGGTCACAAAGTACTCACCCCATGCTGTACCTTACCGAGCGGAGAAATTGTGTACCCGACCGAGCGATGTCTTTCCGCTTCATAAACTTGTTGACGCGATCATTGCGTTGTAAAGGGATAATTTGTGATTGGTATTGTTTCAAAGCAGCCAGTTATAATGATTAGATCTGGTACAAACAAAATGGCTACGTTTCAAATTCTGTTTTCCGAAAAGATGCTCGAAAATTTATTTTATTTTATTTGATTCAAATTATTAAAATTCAAGAATAATTTAGAAGTAGAGTATGTAGGTACTAAACTAGTTTACGACATTTTTGTCACAAAGGTGAGACATGTCCAATCTTGTAGATTTCTTGACACTAAATCTAAATGCAGCATAATAGGATGCAAAAAGATCAATATAACCAAATAAAGTAAAAGTTGAAAAATCTATTGAAATGGTTTAAAAATATTAGGTTTCAAAATTTCAAAATTTTCCTTTTTTTTAAGTACGAAATATAAAAAAAGCAATGGTAACATTCGATTGTTCACATTTTACTGTAATAATATAATTCGTAGATTGTTAACAAACGGTTGAAAGTGACCCCGTTTCACCGTTTCGAAGTAAAACACTTCTTTTCATTTCGACAGTGAGGAAAACATGGATTTATATGAAGTGGATCTAATTCTTCGGTCACAAAGTGAGGCCGAAAGGTGTCTCGTTTTGACTAAGGAGGTAATGACGTCATCAGACAACCAAAATGTCAAATGTGACAATTTTGTAACGAGTGCGAGTGAGACAACGCCCCCTACATTATGCTCTCTATCGGACCGTTTTTACTGGTTTTTACTAGTCCCTTATGAACAACTTACTAGGTAATCGGCGTGTCCACACCTGACGCACCGCCTCAATGGAGGCGGTGCGTCAGGTGTGACAACGCCTAATAAGGTTCAACTGTGGTTAGGGAAAAAGTGTAAAAATTAGATCCACTTCATATAAATCCATGGAGGAAAGTAAAATACTACACACACATTTTATAAAACAGGTATATAAAGAATAATAAATTAAATTTCATTTCTAACAACAGCATCCTTTCCCTTTCAAATTCCAAATTCATGAAATATAAATTGGTAGTTGTAAACAAAAGCTAAAACTTTATCATTTGTTTATTTTTGTGCAGATCAAAGTATTGCAGCAGTTGGTACAACAGCACACGCTCGCCATCTCGAAGGCTAACTCTTCTCTCGCACAGCAGTACTCCGTGCAAATCATTAAGGCTAAACAGCAGATCACTGCTTTGCAAGTAAGTTGTGGTGTCACTAACTTTATGTTCGCAACTAAAAGTTATAGTGTGAAACAAATTAATCAAATTTTTGTACGAAAATGCTTAGACCAACAATGGAAGGTGTGTGAAATGCACTCTGTGTTAAAATAAACAAAAGTGTCACTTAAATATTCTGTGTCTAAAAATTACGTATCTTTTTTGAAATAAATGATATCTACAATGTATCTACACTCGCGATCAAAAAAATCGACTCAAGCAACATTTTTTACTTTTGGTCGTATTTCCGGAAAGCGGGAAATATTTTAATAAAACTTTGAATGCAATTTTATTACGAATTTATTCAGCTACAAAAAACAGTAAAAGACATCGATCTCAGTTGCGTAGTTTTTAGGTTATCGCAGTTTTTGTACAAAATGGCATTTTACATGGTTATGATATGCACGAGTTGTGCCCTCTTGAGACCAATAAAAACCGGTGTAACCGGTTATTTCTTATCATTCGCTTATCAGAAGTTGACCAGTGCACATCTCCTCGCAATCTTACACCGGAATCACCTTCGAAAAATGGATACCACCGAAGCTGAAGCCACCGAAGTCGTCACCTTGGTGAATCGAGGATTCTCGCAGCGTTCTGTTGCTGAGTAGCTGAATTTAAGCCAGTCTGCTGTCTCCAGAGTTTATCGTCGGTTTTGTCGGTTTGGAACCTTGAAACGGAAACAAGGATCTGGCCGTCAGCGGTGCACATCGGAGAGGGATGACCGCTTCATCGCCACCTCCAGTCTTCGTAATCGCCACCGTACCGCTGTTGCCATCCAGCAAGACCTGATGCGGAATGTATAATGCTTTACAGGACAAGTACCTAGACTAAAAAAATGCTTAGTTGGACTAAAATTTTAACAACTTAAAAATGCAGAAATAGGTTCTACCATTATGTCACAAGGTTATTCCTATCTAAACTTCTAAACAATGCAACTTTTCTCAAGTGCTTTTTACGTCTGAGACTCTTAACGAAGCGCTTAGTCAGCTGTTGTGACACTTATCAAAGTTTTACAAGTGGTCTTGGTACTTGCTTCAATCACTTCTTAAATTAATACGAGGTCACAGTTTGAAATAGTAAAACTGTGTACATAATCGTAAGCGTTAATGTAACTTACGTATACCGCTAGTTGAAACAACTATCCTTAACCACATTTGCCAGGTGGCCTTGAAAGCCCTGTTACACTTTACTTTTTTTAGTATCCTAATTAGCATCCTAATTAGGATCCTAACTTTTTTCAATAGTACATTTACTTGCTAAATGCGGTTAGACTTTTTTTTTTAATTTAGAAACTAAATCATTTAGGAAGCTAACTAGGACAAGTGTAACAGGGCTTTTAGAGTACTTGGTTAATTTGGGCCATGAAAATGGTTGGTACGACTCAAGAGAAGTAGCGACTTCCCAGTTTGTTCAACAATAGTTTTGCAAACGCAGAACCAGATCGCGACGCAGCAAGCGCTGTACATGAAGCAGCAGGCGGGCGGAGACCTGTTCAAGCAGGGCCCGGACCCCATGTCGCAGCTGCAGAACAACTTCGGCAACATGGACATCGCCAAGGACTCGCAGGCTGTGAGTACACTGAAAATATTCGTGTATGAATATGTTTAAATCTTATAACATGTTCCACAAGCTTGTCTGAGCATAATGATAGGTTCCTGCATAAGATCAGTGATTCAAAAGTGGATGGACATTTTATGAATGCAAAGGCGGATCCATGCTGTATGTATTTTTATAGTGTCCGACCGAAGTTTCGTTTTTTGCCAGTTTCGGCCAAAAAAACGTGTTTCGGAACAAGGTTCTGTTTCGGCCAGCTTTCGGCCGCGCCCAAACTTTCAACATTGTACTAAATCTGACCATAAGTTCTGTCACAACGTTTTTAACTGATAAAATCGCCGTTGTACAGTCACCATCAAATATATCAGAGCGGTCACGGTACTCAAAAATATCTGAACATGCACTTTAACGCCTTGACAATAGGGGCGTTGTTCAGATATCTGTGACCGCTCCATTATATCTGATGGTGACTGTTCTTACAACGGCTTACTGACATGTAACTGAAATAAATATGTACTGTTTTAACACGTCTATCAAAGTTTCGGTTTCTGTTTCGGCCGAAACTGGACCCAGAGCCGAACTTTCTGTTTCGGTTTCGGCAAAAAATCACGTTTCGGTCGGACACAATTTATTTGTGTTGTTTATGTTAGTATTATTTGAATAAGATTTTGTTCTGTATCAGGCGTACGGCGCGGGCCAGCAGTCTCGCCTGAACCAGTGGAAGCTGCCGTCGTTGGACAAGGACGGCGAGGGCACGGACTTCCCGCGCGCGCCCGGCGCCGCCAAGTCCACCACCAGCCCGCAGCTCAACCAGCTCGGCCTGCAGCCCGACCCGTGAGTATACTTGCTTTCACTCAATAACATATAAACTTTCTATCATAAACGTAAGTCATTCACGTGAGCATGGATGGTTTCCGCTAAACTACGTCCATTTTTTTTTCTTTCTGACACTTTTCTGCCGCCGCGCATACAGTTGATACGCGTGTATAAGCTTACAGCACAACACTTGCCTTCGGTGTCAATCACTTTTTTAGGTCAATTCAAGCTTAGCCGCCTTTAGGGTTGATAGCAGCATTGAAACGAAACGGGAGTCTGTCTCCAGTTCGCCACAGACGTCATATTTGCGAGTGCATTAGAGGCGCACTATAAGTATTAATTTCGACGTTTTGAGCGTCTGTTTAACGCGTGCGAATAAACATTCGTTCATAGAACACTTTTATTTTAGTGAAATAGTAAATGCAGTGTCAAAGTATCACATTGTGATTATTGCTTACTTCCAAAAGGCCTTAAGTACAATATAAACATTTGTTACCCTCCACCCGAATAAAGTGGTGTAAAAAGTGGAATAAAGAAATCGACTAAATTATGTAGTTACGGTTACGCTAGTTACGGTATGCTGTCAGCCATCTTGAAACGTGTTTTAAAATTAGTTGCGTTGCGTGCATTCTGTCCTTCTTGGGGAACGATGGGGGAAGGCGAGTTTGATACGGTGTATGTTGACAGCACATGGACGGTGGGGCGCGGCGAGGGCTGGGGCGAGGCGGACGTGGCGGACGGCAAGGAGGCGTGGCCGCAGCACCCGCAGCACCAGCCCGTGTTCGACATGGTGCCAGAGTTCGAGCCCGGCAAGCCCTGGAAGGTCAGTATCCCTTCTTAATGGTTATCCTCTCGTTTTGCAACTCCTTTAAATCTCTTCAATAAGAAAATATTTAGTATGGATCATGGATTAGTCTTTTCAAGGATTTTCGACGGGTTTTTTTGTAAGAATATCAAAGCCTCTAAAAAGTCGTAGAGATGTCAGTTGCTTAGACTATTCCATAAATGATCATTGAAAGGGTTGTTATGTGGAATGGAAGTGGATGGGTTTCTGTATAAAAAATTGACGATAAAGTACTTTGTAATTTTTAAATTTACATACTTGATATTTGATTGATTGGTCGTGGAAGTGATTGTTAAAACGAAAATTTTGTTATTTTTGAAGTTTAAGAATGGTTTTAAATCTAGCTATATGATTTATGTAGAGATAATTATTTATTCTCTTTAACCAGTCAACTAGCCTATCAGTGACCTCTACAAAAAGTTCCTTTTAACCTACAACTATAACAAATACAGGGCAATCAGATCAAAAACGTAGAGGACGACCCGTCGATGACGCCCGGCTCCGTGGTGCGGTCGCCGCTGTCGCTCACGGCCATCAAGGACTCGGACATGCTGGGCGGCAAGACGTCCCCGCCGGGCGGTGGCGGTGGTGGGGGCGGGGGTGGGGGCGGCGGCGAGCGCTCGCTGTCGTCGTCCACGTGGAGCTACGCGCCGCCGGCGGCCGGCAAGGACGCGTGGGCCAAGCCGCGCGCCGCGCCGCCGCCCGGGCTCAACAAGGCGTGGCCGCAGCACCACGCGCCGCAGCCGCGCTCCGCCGTGCCCTCCTGGCAGGCCTCCACGTGGCTGCTGCTCAAGAACCTTACCGCGCAGGTGACCGACACTTCTGATCATTTACTCATGGGGCATTTCACGCGAAGCGGGCAGCTAAAAAAATGTCAAGATTCTGGATTTCGTTTATAATCGAGTAAAAAGGACCTAATTCGTGAATCTTCTAAACCAATCGAAATACCATAATAAGATTTTGTATGGAACATTTCTATACTATAAGATACATTATGTGTAAAAAAAAAATATATGCGAAGTTAGAAAAAAAAAGATTTCAAATACTAACTTCTGGTTTATGTGGAAAAAAAATTTTTTTTTTTTATAAATTTTTAAGAATAACAACTAATATTCTCAAATAAACACGATTTAGTTATTATTAAATCCAATTTATGAACTGCATTCATACCTTGTCATAAATCCGTTCCTCAGATTTTATTAATTTTCCTATAAATTTGTAACCATCAATATATAAAAAAGTAATTATGCCAAATTTTTTTGCTTACATATAGGTCCTATTTACTCGATTATAAACGAAATCTAGAGTCTGACATTTTTTTGGCTGCCCGCTTTGCGTGTAATGCCCCTAATGTGTGCCCGAAAATTGTATGGCAAATTATCAATTCCCAAAATATTTTCCCCGTAGTTTTATTAGGCAGCCCAAATAGAACTATGCGAAACAATTAATTTGGTAAACGTTGGTATGGTATGCTAACTAAACGTTAAGTTATTTGGGAAATGAAATTAGGCGAAAGGATTTCCGCCATATACCATTTCTGATATGGGGCATAAACGCGATACCTAGTGAATTAAAAATACTTGAAAATAACGAGCTCTGATTTCCCTTCTACTTAGTTTAATAAGGTGATGTCAGGTGAGATCAACTCCTAACTTGTCCTGACGCGCCGTCAGTATTAACTATCTGACGTGGATGAATAGGTACGCCTCCTCCACACATCTGCCAATCAAAAAAGTATTGCATACTAAACCGAATTAACCTAATGGCTATGTTTACTCAAAGGTGACCAATTATGACGCAGGTTTAATTAGTTAATTTATAGGACATAACTTTGATGAAACATTGTATGATACATGTATTCTGTTGGAACAGATCGACGGCTCGACGCTGAAGACTCTGTGCGTGCAGCACGGCCCGCTGCAGAACTTCCACCTGTACTTGAACCAGGGACTCGCGCTCGCGCGCTACTCCACTCGCGAAGAGGCAGCTAAAGTGAGTACTATTAGTTACCCCCAACCGTTTAAAACATTACTGTCGTAGCCCATTTCAGCCTTGTTACCCGCAGATTTGTAAAATATTGACGCTTAAAAGGTAAGCGGATAAAACGGCACATTTGAAATGAACGTTTTCAAAGTACAGGGTGGCCAAATAACAGGTTTACACTTTCGTTTTTGTAATTATATTCTTTGAAATATAAAAATTATTAAGTATTTCTTGTTAAATATAGTATTTAGGGCCGGCAATTAAATATGGAAATAATCTCAGACAAATGTCCACCTAGCAGCATGCCAGATGTGAACCCTCTTCATCGCATTTTTCATCACATTTTCACACATTTCCTGCGTTATCTCAGTGACTGTGTCTCGAATATTTTGTTTTAATTGCTGACACGATGAGGAACTGCTTTATCCGTTACAAATTTATTCACTAAATGAGTTATTGTTGGCCACGAAGGTAAGTGATTTCTACCAAAAATTGGCTGCAATTTTCTTCAGAGTTTCCGCAATACATGAGTGGGTGGAGTAGAACGTTTTAATAATTAAAACACGTTGTTCAGTTGTAAAACGCTCCATAACAAATTTGCCGTATCTACGCCAAGTAATTTTCATGCAACAATTGACACATTTGCAAACAAAATGGCGGCAAAAAAAAAATGTATACCTCTAAGTCCAAGTTGGCCACTCTGTACTTTAAAATATGGTCTATTGGAATCGAACACAATTTCTGCTATCATTATTTTACTATCGGAAAGCGTGGTGATGTAACTGTTTTGTGGCTTGTGACCGATTTGGGCCGTTTCCGGCGTGACAACAGACGTGGATCGGAAGCGGCATGTTACGAGAGCGTAGCGGACCCTTCCTTATCACGTATCTACTATACTTGTTGAATATCTTCAATGTCCTAATGTTTTATTCAAATTGGGTAAGTCGGATGCTTGCTAACGAGTCTTATGTGTGAAAGTGGAATTCCTTACGCATACTTGAAAGCACTCTTCTCAGACTGCTAAACTACGACTACATTGATTACCGTTACTTACGTAAAAAAAGACCAAAAAAAGTAATCCAGTGAAAGTATTCACTACCTTAAGAGATAGTCTGGAGGAAAACGGCTTGTTTGGAAAAAGTCGTCGACACCTCTTCTAAATACCTAAAACTGATATGTATGTGTTCCTGGTTGTCTCTAGTATACGAATTGACCGGTTTTAGTTTATGGAGGGGGGGGGGGACGAGTCTAAAAAATGGGGGGGAAAGATGGCGGCCGACCGTCATCGAAATTTGTTCACATTTCTAGTTCTATGAGACCGATCGGTTCGTGTGAGATGTCATTTGAAAGATTATTAAACGTACTATAACGTCATCACTTTAGTCGTTTACAAAATATTTGGAATGTAGTTGCCTACCTAAAGGGTAGGCAACGCGCATGTGAATCCTCTGGGGTTGCAGGCATCCATAGGCTACGGTAACTGCTTACCATCAGATGGGCCGTATGCTTGTTTGCCACCGTCGTAGTATTAAAAAAATACATTTGAAAAAATATGATTTTTTACCGGGCATTTTTGCATAAGTACTTACAAAACATGCTTATAACTCAATAAATTATAACTTAACCGCAATTCATGCTATTATAAAATATACGAGATATTTTATGAGCTTTCCAAAAACATAAGTTTTATTTGTATATACTATTAAATAACCAAATAATGATGAATTTTATTCAGCGTCGGTCGCTGCGCATCGTCATATAAATGACGGCGAGCTGTCGTCGTATTATCATTATTTCTCGGAATATATTTTACGGATCAAATCGTAATAGGTATCATTTTAAAGCATTTTAAATGTACTTCAATCGGTTCTTTGAAGTCTGAGCTGCAAAATTAACCGTTAAGTTTTTTTAAAAGAAAATGTAAGATTTTTACCTAATAGACTGGAGGAAACAGGCTTGTTAGGACAAAAGTCCTCAAAATCTCTTCTAAATACCTAAAACTGGTATGGATGTGTTCCTCATGGTCTCTTGTATACGAATTGACCAGTTTTATTTTATGGAGGAGGGATTAATCGAAAAAAAGGGGGAGGGGAAAGATGGCGGCCGACCGTCATCGAAATTTGTTCATATCTCGAATCCTATGGAACAAATCGGTTCGTGTCAGATGCCATTTGAAAGATTATTAAACGTACTATGATTGTTTTTAACTACACAGTCATCACTTTAGTCGTTTACAAAATATTTCAAAAAAGATGAATTTTTACCGTGCATGTTTACGTAAGTACTGATAAAACATGCTTATAACTCAATAAATTATCACTTAACCATAATGAATGTCATTATAAAATTTACAGAAAATTTGATGAGCTTTCCAAAAACGTAAGTTTTATTTGTATATAATATTAAATAACCAAGTAATGGCGAATTTTGTTCAGCATGGGTCACTGCGTATCGTCATATGAATGGCGGTCATCCGTTGTTGTATTTTCATTATTTCTCAGAATCTATTATACGGATCAAATGGTGATAGGTATAATTTGAAAGCATTTTAAATGTACTGTAATCGGTTCTTAGAGGTCGGAGCTGCAAAATTAACCGTTTAGTTTTTTTTAAAGAAAATGTAGGATTTTTACCTAATAGACTGGAAGAAACCGGCTTGATTGGAGAAAAGTCCTCGACATCTCTTCTAAATACCTAAAACTGGTATGGATGTATTCCTGATTGTCTCCAGTATACGAATTTACCGGTTTTATTTTAAAGAGGGGGCGACGAGTCAAAAAAAGGGAGAGGAGAAAGATGGCGGCTAACCGTCATCGAAATTTGTTCATATCTCGAGTATATCTCGAGTCCTATGGAACAGATCAGTTCGTGTGAGATGTCATTTGAAAGACTATTAAACGTACTATAAGTGTTTCTTATTAACCCTAGTCATCACTTTAGTCGTTTACAAAATATTTGAAAAAATATGTTGTTTTTACCGGGCATGTTTGCATAAGTATATACTTATGAAACATGCTTATAGCTCAATAAATTATAACTTAACCGCAATCAATATTGTTATAAAATTTACGGAGATCCTTTGAGCTTTCCAAAAACATATATAATATATATGTCATTGCCAATCTTGTCAAGCAAGAACTCGACTGACTCGAGATTCGAACAAATTTCGATGACGGTCGGCCGCCATCTTTCCCCTCCCGCTTTTTTTCGACTCGTCCACCCTGCATAGAATAAAACCGGTCAATTTGTATACTAGAGACAATCAGGAACACATCCATACTAGTTTTAGGTATTTAGAAGAGATTTTAAGGACTTTTCTCCAGACAAGCCAGTTTCCCCCAGTCTATTAGGAAAACATCTTACATTTTCTTTAAAAAAAAATACGGTTAATTTTGCAGCTCAGACTTCAAAGAACCGATTAAAGTACATTTAAAATGCTTTCAAATGATACCTATTACGATTTGATCCGTATCATAGATTTCGAGAAATAATGATAATACGACGACGGTCGGCCGCCATTAATATGACGATACGCAGTGACCCATGCTGAACTAAATTCATCATTACTTGGTTATATAATATTATATACAAATAAAACTTATGTTTTTGGAAAGCTCATTAAATTTCTCGTATATTTTATTCTAACATTGATCGCTCTCAAGTTATAATTTATTGAGTTATAAGCATGTTTTATCAGTAATTACGCAAACATGCACGGTAAAAATTCATATTTTTTCAAATATTTTGTAAACCACTAAAGTGATGACTAGGGTTATTTAGAAACATTTATAGTAGGTTTAATAATCTTTCAAATGACACCTCATGCGAACCGATCGGTGTTATAGGACTCGAGATGTGAAGAAGTTTTGATGACGGTCGGCCGCCATCTTTCCCTTCCCCTTTTTTCAACTCGCCCCCCCTCTATAAAATAAAACCAGTCAATTCGTATATTGGAGACAATGCAAAACACATCCATACCAGGTTTAGGAATTTAGAAGAGATTTTGAGGACTTTTCGCCAAACAAGCCTGTTTCCTCCAGTCTATTAGGTATAAATCTTACATTTTCTTTAAAACAAAATTAACGGTTAATTTTGTAGCTCAGACTTTAGAGAACCGATTAAAGTACATTTAAAACGCTTTCAAATGATACCTATTATGATTTGATCCGTAAAATAGATTTCGAGAAATAATGATAATACGACACAGTCGGCGCCATTTATATGACGATGCGCAGCGACCCATGCTAAAAAAAAAACATCTTTACTTGGTTATATTATATTATATACAAACAAAGCTTATGTTTTTGGAAAGCTTATAAAATTTCCCGTATATTTTATAATAACATTAATCCCAACAAAAACAAAAATGTGAAAGGCTGCCAAGTTCGATACTATGGGAATGCTTCGCCTATAAAAGAAGTGAGATCTGAATAAGTACCAAGTTCCATAAAAATAATTCAAATCATAAATAGTTATAGGAATGCACACTTGATTTCCAGCAGTTTTTAAGGTACATTTTGAATAAGTATCACGTTACATAGAAATACCTAAAATTATAATAGTCAGAGAAACGCACACCGGTTTTTTTAGCAGTTTCCTGATAACATTTATTATTTTCAGTACTTTTTAATGATGTTACTTGGCAAGTTTTCACACACCACACACCTTTTCAATGCAATGAATCGACACCTTTGGACTGCAATGTGTCAAGTATATAATTTTCTATTAAAACTTGCCAAGTTACATCATTAAAAAGTACTGAAAATAATAAATGTTATCAGGAAACTGCTAAAAAAACCGGTGTGCGTTTTTCTGACTATTATAATTTTAGGTATTTCTATGTAACGTGATACTTATTCAAAATGTACCTTAAAAACTGCTGGAAATCAAGTGTGCATTCCTATAACTATTTATGATTTGAGGTATTTTTATGGAACTTGGTACTTATTCAGATCTCACTTCTTTTATAGGCGAAGCATTCCCATAGTATCGAACTTGGCAGCCTTTCACATTTATGTTTTTGATGGGATTTCATTTATTTTTGTTAGGTGTAGGTTCTTTATTATTTTTTTATCACTTTTGCTTTAGGAAATGTCTCATTCCACTTAGGTATGTACTTTATACTATACCCTTTATACTAAGCGTCTAATTCTATTTTACTATTTATTTATAGGTGATTTTTACAAATAAACTGGCTCCCTACACCTATAAAATGTACCTACTTACATATAATTACATACATCAATAACGTACTTTATTCTGTTTGTAAGTACGCTACCTACATAGATAATTAATAACTTGGTAATACCTACCTACCAGTAGGTATTATAATTGGTGGCCTATTATGTAGCCCTAGAAGTGCACCATCCCATCTCATCCCGTGGCGTATCGGAGGGTGAGATGGGCAGTAGTATATATAATTCCATCTTAGAGTATATATGATTTCCATGTTCTTGAATCTGCGATTTTATTAGTTGTAAAATTAGAAATTATTTAGACTATGCGAGAAAAAATAGTCTTTTAATTTTTGTTTGACTGATTTAGCGCACCTAGTGTACCTAGTGACCTGCTTTGTACTTCGTAAATCGTGGGTTCGGTTCCCGCAACAGACACACACAGAGTGGTGAACAATTTTATTGTTCTTGTCTTTAAGACAAACATGTATTGTCTTAAATTGGTATGTATCTAAATTTAAATAAGTATTATCTCATTTCCACTCCATACCTACGTATAGTAGAACAAAATTACACATTCGTTGTTTTCGAAATTGACTCACACTTGGCCGTTTTCAGATTTTTACTTTATTTCGACCTAAAGACAAACCTTCGAGCCAAATTTCAGGTCGGTACGACCATTGGAAGATAGACCCACTTAGTTCATTATGACTTCATAGTAGAACAAAGTTACACCTTCGCTATTTTTAAAACTGACTCACACTTGGCCGTTTTCAGATTTTTCCCTTTACTTTGACCTTAAGACCTATCTCCATGCCAAATTTCAAGTCAGTACGACCATTGGAAGTGGTCTAGGTTTTTGATGAGTCAGTGAGTGAGTGTATAGTAAAAATAGCGATTTTCTGACGTCAATATCTCAAGAACTGCTATAGGTAGAATAATGAAATTTTGTATTCTAGACAATTAAGGGGATGTCAACAGACACTCTAAATTTCATATGCGTAGATAAAATATGTTTTTAGTTATAGGGTGGTCGAAATTGGCCCGAAATGGTTCGTGTAATATAACCCACGGCCGGTGTGTCGCTTTTTTTTGCTCGAACTTGGCGGACACACTGCCGTGTGTCTAGATTGCGGTAAAGTTATACATTATTGAGTTATAAGCATGTTTTATCAATACTTACGCAAACATGCACGGTAAAAAAAAACAGATTTTTTCAATTATTTTGTAAACGACTAAAGTGATGAGTATGGTTACTTAGAAACAATTATAGTACGTCTAATAATCTTTCGAACAACATACCATACAAACCGATCGGTCTCATAGGACTCGAGATGTGAATAAATTTCGATGACAGTCGGCCGCCATTCCCCCCCCCCCCCCCCTTTTTCCGACCTGTCCCCCTTCCAGAAACTAAAACCGGGCAATTCGTATTCTGGAGACAACGAGGAACACGTCCATACCAGTTTTAGGTATTTAGAAGAGATGTCTACGAAAATCGTGAAGGAGACGACTTTTGTTTAATTATCCTATAGTCTAAGATCCTAAACGATCAAGATTCTTAGCCAGTTATCTGAAAAAAATTATGATGACACCAGGAAAAATAAATAATTGCTCGTGTATGAGTGTATTTTTGATGATAGAACTCTTATTGAAGTTGTGGTCGTCATTTAGGCCCAGATGGCGCTGAACAACTGCGTGCTGAGCAACACGACGATCTTCGCGGAGTCGCCGGCCGAGTCGGAGGTGCAGATGATCCTGCAGCACCTGGGCTCGGGCGGCGGCGGCGCGTGGCGCGGCGGCGGCGTCGGCGTCGGCGGCGGCGTCGGCGTCGGCGTCGGCGGCGGCGGCAAGGACTGGGCCGGCTTCCCCGGCCTGTGGCCCGACCAGCACGAGCAGCGCGCCACGCCCTCCTCGCTCAACTCCTTCCTGCCGCCCGACCTGCTCGGCGGCGAGTCCATCTAGGCGCCCGTCTAGTGGTTGTAATTACGCTTCTCGTCCCTCCCTCGCGGGACTAACGGTATAGTCGAAATAGGCAAGGAGTACGACTAATTTCCAGTTTTTCTTGATTACATTTAGCAAAATGGACTCTGTGGAAATTAGTCGTCGCCCTCTCGTAGAATTCCTCTTGTTCCGACTGTACTATAATCGCCTAGTCAGATCGCGCGGGCCGCGTCGCGCCGCGGTGGGCATCGCGCCGCGACGCGCCCGCGGTAGCCAACTGTCCACAATACTATTATCTACTGTGTTGTAAGTGTTCATGTAGATTATTTAGTGTACATAAGAATTATACATATACAACGGCAGACATATAATGTATCGACGGTTATACCTGTATGAAGTATATATAGGCTAGGGTCGCGGGGCTCGGTCCCCTTACCAAATAGAGCTAGGTATGGAGTAGAGTAGTTGCGTCGCGGGCTACCTCAGTCACTCGTCCCGTGGCCTTATTTTAGTGTGTATTTATTTTGTTGCGCTCGAGGGCTGTTGCTGTTTCGCCCATCGAGATGTTTCGTTCCGAGTTTCTTTCGTGTTTTTACTTCTCGTTTTACATACTGATCGTATTTTAATTATTTATTCGGTTTTGAATTCTCACTCGCGATGAGCCTTTGTTTTTCCATTAGTGATATTTTTATTCAGCAATAAATGAGTAAGTGCATTTCGCAGACTAACAAACGTTTTATAATTAGTTTGTAATTTTTATAAAGATAACAAAATTTGAAAATTATGAGATTCGAAGTGCATTCTTGTAGTGGTAAATTCCTTTTAAGCCGTATAGTCTGAGACGGAAATGAGTATAGACACGTACGCGAGAGCGAGCGACGCCGCCGCTGTGCCGCCCGGCCCGCCGGCCGGTCCGCCGGACAGCGCTCCGTCCGCCGGACGGTCGCCGGACAGCGTTCCGGCCGCCGGACGGCCACCGCGTACTTACCGGCCGGGCGGCGCGCACCTGCGATCCAGTACTCCTGTGATGTAAAGTATCTTGCCTAATGTAAGGATAATCTATTTTGTTGGAGAGTATCAGAGTAGAGCCGCCGGCGGCGGTCGGCCTCCGCCGATGCTACTGTTTCCCCAAATTTTTTCCAGTATTTGTGATTCAAGTGCCACTTTAAGTTTAATATATGAAACGATTATCTAGATTATACGATTAATGTAAGGGTAACCTAATATATTAAATTGAAAATTGTTTTATCATTTTATATTACATACATTTGTGAGAAGTGTTATAAAGTACTATAATTGACAGTAATTTAAAATATTACACTTTTGTGTACCTATAGGTAAGGATAAAGTTCTAACTTAAATTTAGCCATATCAATATCTATTTAATAAAAGATTTGTGGTATTTTCTATAGGCTCAATTTGAACGTTATTCAAAGTGACATATGCTTTAGATATTCTGTTAATAATATATTGTAGCGGTAGGCGTCTCGGTATTACATCATTGTAGGTATAAGATAACAGTTAAGTCCTATCGTAGGTTTCGGTAAGCATACTATTGATATTTTACGGCAACGATCGCACGTGTAAATGTTCGTTATCATAAAGTTTATTTACATTTTTATTTACTTTTAATTTATTGATGGTGTGCCACAGAGATACTCTGCCAAAATATATCATTACCAATACGTTACGGGACAGCCAAGTGGCGAGGCGGCGATCCGCCGTCGTCACGCCGTCGTCGCGCCGTCGTCGCGCCGCCGTCGCGCGGACGCCGGACGGCCGGCGTCCGAGGCGGACCCACCACGCTTGCGATCCCGACCTACGATCACAAAAGCGAATGACTATAATATAATAAATAACGTACATTATCTATTCTATTTCGAGCATCTTCCAGTGATCTTACGATTAAACATAACGATTGTAGTGCTAAGTTAGGTGTAAGTAAAGCTGTACCTTGTCGAGCCGCACGCTCGAGAACTCTTTCACAAATTAATGAAGTAAGTTAGGAGGCGCTTGGACCTGTAGTAGTTTAGTGTTAAATGTGTTGATGTGTGATGTGTTCATATTGGAAACGATCAGCATTTCTCATTAAATAGACTATCTATACTTACCTACGCGGTGTCGGCCGGCGCGCCCCGCCGCCAGCTCGGTGTGACGCCGAGTTCTATTTTTTACTGACAGTACAAGTAAAGTAACACCAATATAATTTAACATTTCTTTAAGTATAGCTTTCGTTTTAGGCCCCTTCGGTCGACGATCGCGAAACGATTTTTGCTGTCGACCTACAAATTGAATATCGGCCCGGAGGGGCCGGTACGGTGACAATGTCATGACGTTTAATGTTAGGTGCCAAAGAGTGAGTATCAAAGATAAGTAAGAGGTGTCTGGGACGATTGGTTTGCATCTCTTCGTTTAGTGACAATCTTCCAAATCGTTTTGAAATTATTTTTGCGGTACGGGTAATTGATCTGATGTTCCTATCTCGGCGCGTCCGCGCAACCAACAGATCAGCGTCAATTCTATTGTCGTCAAGCTCAATTTAAGTGATCAGAGTGTTCTTTTTAACAGTTTATTGAACTAATAACTAAATTTAAACAATTATTTTATTTAACAAAAATTGTTCTGTCCACGTCTACACCAATTCGGAATGCCTCAATTGCAATAGTTTTCTGGTGCAAATGTGAATTTTTATAATACAGCAATAAATGTCGTAATTATAATTTTTATAAAGCGTTTTCCATTTTAAAGTAAGATAAAGCCAATAACGGAAAGTATAACGTTCCAGTGCCCCGTAGAATACGTTGTCCATAGACTTAGACGAAAGAAGTCATGCCTTGAAAATGTTTAGTCAGTTAAAAAGTTATCAGTACTTAATAATGGGTATAATATTGTAGAGACATTGTAAGTGTACGGGCGTCGGTATAGTGGTGTTAGGTATCGGTATAGGCCGCGAGCACGGCACGCCGGGCGGCCCGGCCGCCGAGGCAGCATGCATCACTAGACTCGGCCTGCTGTCGCTGCTGCTCGCGAATGCCTGCCCCTGTGATGTCAGTGTTAACTGTCTGTTAACCACAGGACGCAAGAAGCGTCCGCCAGCGCAGCGGCGGCAGGGCGGCAGTGACCCCGCGGAGTGCCGGCGGCAGCTAGGTTGTGAGACGCGGCCCGCGGCGCGCCGCGTCACTTGAATCTCCTCTCGGTTCAATGACTGCATCATTATTTCCTGCACACGATTGCGTCACGTGCAATTTTAGTATATGTTATTATTATGTTGTTGTATATTTATACTTAAACCTATACTGTAATATGTGTATATTGTGAAATTATATTCTTAAAGATTTAATACGCTTCACGCTTTCACTTTTAAAAAACATTTTTCGTGACGCGTTTCTGTTATTTAGAATAAATTTACGTACCTAAAAGTAATTATAATAATTATCATAGGTAGGATATGTAAGTAAAAAAAAAACAAAAATACAAAAAAAAGAAAAAAAAAGAAGCAATTAAAAGAAACCAATGATTGTGCCTCAATGAACTGTGGTACGTTACCGTAACCGATGGCAGGTGTAAACGTTTCCTTGGAGAGAAATATAATGAATTGTGCGTCCGGCGCGGCAGCCGGACGCCGCAGGCCGGTCAGGCCCGGCCCGGCCCGGTCCGGCTCGGCTCGGCCCGGTCCGGCTCGGCTCGGCTCGGCCGCGCTGCAGTCGATACTCGGCCTCGGCCGCGGGGCCCGTGCCCTCGCCTTGTGTAATCATTAATGAGCTTAGCTATGTTTTACTTTTATCGTAAGTGTTATGTCATCAATCAACATCTAATAGTTATATATATTTTATATAATACCTATGTGTAAATATTTTTATCTATTTATTTATTTGTTTTTCATGAAGTTTACCCGAATTAATAAGTATTTTTTTTCGAGTCGGTTTCTTATTAATTTTAGTCTAGCGTCTGTCTCTCGTGTGGAATGTGAGTCCAAAATTTTGCGTCTATTCCATAACACTATGCCAAAGTCTATGTGTAATTGCCATTTGAAACATAACGACCACTGACGTTCGTAGATAGTCCCGCGTAGATCTCTGTCATCACAATATACATGATCGTACAAACGGAGCCCGCCCGCGGGCGTCTCCAAGCTGCTCTGGTATTATTTTAGCTCAAGTATTCAATAGTAGTTTGCTCATAATGTTGTTGTTAATTTTTATGTTTATCTCTTAATTAGAGCTTTTAAAATTCTTGAGATATTTTGTAATCTCCGATATTAGGTCTTAATTATAAGGAACCCGTTATACTGTCGAGCATTGAATTGTGTTTGGCGAGTCCCACACACACACACACACACACACACACACATGCCGCCTGAATGCGTGTCAGACCGCTGTCACCTGGCGTCGAGCTCCGCGCCGCGCCGCTTGCCAGATTGCACAAGTTTACCATCTATTATGGTTTTCACTGAGACGACCCTTTGTCTGTAGAGAATATATATTTAAATTTTGCTAAGTCAATGTTGCCTTAATTATTCGGCCAATCCTCATGAATTTACAATCTCATTTTAATAATTAACTGTAGGTTAGCTGATTGTGTGATGGTGCGGCAAGCGGCAGAGCGTGAATCGGCGTTTTGACGAATTTTTAGTATTATTCAGCAATTGTGCAACACGTAGCTCGAAGGGACCAAATATGTGTGCGGTCGCTCATTCTACAAAAAACCCTGCCTGAGCATTCATTTGGTGACCTCTAAAAGACAAAACCATATTTTCCATAATGTTAAATACGTTTTTCCGAACGCATAAATCTCTTGTTAATGAATACTTACTGTAACGTAACTTTATTATAGTGATAGTGTACAATATTCAGAAAGGCCTTTTTAATTTGATAAGGTTAAAGTTTTGCTTGTTGTCTTTATTTATTTATATATAAATATTTTTGTACGTTAGGGCGTTCGTCGTCGGGTCGTCCCGTCCCGACTCGATCAACAGAAGCACATTAGTGATATCTACTTGTAAACCTAGTCTTCCTTGTTTGACGTTACGGCACTCGTACGGTACGTTGTAGGTGAGACGCGCGAGAGGCAATCATTCCTCTAGTCTTTGTTATGTGGTGCGATTACATAAGAGATAGATACCAAATATAAAATAACGAAGGCTTTGACATACGTAGTGTTAGCGCTTATGTTAGAGGCCCGAGCAGCTTGGAAAGGAACACGTTACAAGGGAATGGTTGGCTAGTATTATTATATGCATTTATTTCTCTTTTGTCATAGTCACTCAAGCATATATTTAATTATTGATTGAGCTAACGCCTAAATTTGGAATATCAAGAGTTTATTTAGGATGTTTCATATTTTACATTTTAGTGTTTAAATATCTAAAATTTACCTTAATTATAGTGAATGGATTTTTGTATTATTGGTATATAGCTGTAAGAAAAAGGGTGTTCTTGATAAACACTAACAACTGATTAATACAAAATAAAAAATGTACTGAGTGACTTTACGTGTAAACAGAGGGCCATTGATAAAAAAATGTTGACTAAGCTAAATTCTCTTTAATGTGGTAATTTAACTTGAATGTGATTGCTGAGAATATTTTTAACTGCTATATGTATAGTTGTAGATCGGTAAGTCGCCATTATCTGTTAGTTCCCTCGCGGTCTTGCGTAATGTTTGTGTGGCGTCGATGCTCCGCGACCGGAGCGTTGTATATATGTGCCCCGTACGCGTAAGCCAACCCCCACCATCAGTTAATTGATGCAGTAGACTCCCGTTGCTGCTCGGTAACTACACAACACTGCTTCTCTAGTCTCTCGCATTCAAACATCGCTTTAAATAAGCTTTTGTTATCGAGCATAATTATCAATCATATCCTATATGAAACTAGTTTATATTCGTATTATTCTTTCATTAGATCTCTGTTGTACCTGTGTGAAATTGTTTATATTCAATCATTTGTACTCTAAAGTGTGCTGGTCTCGACTAGATGTCGTGTTAGAATACGTACGTGCCGCGCGCGTTCGCCCGCTGCACCCACACACACACACACACACACACTCGTACTTGTATCGGCGTCGACAATACTCTGCGCTCGTTATTTAGTCACTTTTGTACCTTGATTGTACTTGAATAATAAACCTATGTAAGTGAGGAACGACTAATCCAATTCTGAAAATATACTTAATTTAAATTTTGACAGACTGATAGCTGTGATTAAGAAAATATTTTTAATATTATCCAGTGAGTCGGATGAAATATTTATTTTGTTAGAGGTGTCCTACTGCCAGCGACACGTATGTGACGAGACAACCGCTTCGTATATTTTTTACTTCAGTGATGTGAGAATACATTTCTGAGTGTATTATACGAGCGGACTAGTGCCGTTACTGGATTACGTTGTACAAAGACGAACAAGCTAACTTAGTAATGACCCCACCACGTCTAAAGTAGCTATCCCAATGTGTGAATCAAAGAGAATTACTAGTAAGTGAATGTTCATGACATCCACCGGCCGCGCAGCCCGCGGTGCGCCGGAGACTGATATCCCTAGTGTCAATACCACCGATGTCAACTTGAATGTGAATTTTCCTAAATATTTGATCTTTGAACGTTGCATATCTACTACATTTCTAATTCGAATTAATTTTGTTCTATCCATATCCGTAATTCCCATTGTATGCGTTAAGTTTGATATTAAAATCCTTGTGTTATCATAATAATGAGTACTAAATCGAATGCCTTGTAGTGAATGACACTAAAGTAATGATTGGCGTTGTTTTTATAATGAAAGTGTATATTTTTCGGTACCACCTTTGAGTTAAAGTACAATGTAGTTGTAAACGTGTCTCAGTGACGTATTCATTGTAACGATATCACCTGTAACTAAAGATAAGTTAGAGTAGACCTAGCTCAGTCTCCTCTCGCGTGCATCTACTGACCAGGATAAATCCTCGTTATATATTGTACTCTATGTATTGGAACACTTACTATGATAGACAGATACTAAATTTATGTCATAATTATAATATCAATAGGCTTACAATAAGAGATTTTTCTGTGCAAATCTCTGTGATGGGAAAATTTATTCTAAAGGTCTAGTATTAGCTGAAAGTGAAACAGTTTCATGGTAACTTTTAAAGTTAACTTATCAGTCTTTTCGCGCAAAAGGTTGTGTATTATTTTTATGTAGTACAAATGTGTTCGCAATTTGATTGCTGCTCTAGTGTTCCTTATGTTCTTATTCGATATAACTATTTTGGGTATTTATTTGAACCTTGTATTCTCGTGTCTAAAATTGATTGTTGTAACTCAATTAATATCGTAATATATTGAGGCATGCGTACGAGATGTTCGAATAGTAAGTTTTAGGAATGGCTGCCTTATTTAGTAATACTTGTACTCTATACTGTCCACCATCCATAGTCGATGCTCCGCAGAGGACAGCACGTACCAAATAATAGAGTAGCGGCGTGTCGCGGCCGCTGCAGCGGCAGCGGCTGCGGCCCGCCATGTTCCGTCTTTATACCTCATGCATAACCTCACCTAGTGTCCTATATCTGACTTATTTATCGACTCCGTACTTACCACGAGCACTGCACTGTTATTTGGTACACACTCGTATGACTAACCTCTCTTAAGTTATTTTAAGGCGTTTTTATCATCAAACTTATCAGCGTAATGTGTAGTTGATGTATTTTACTGTTATTTTTCTGGGACTACCTAAAAGCAATGTATTTTACAAAACAAAGCAGGAGAACAATAATTATTATGTAAGTGTAACAGTTAGTGAATTTAAGTGTGCTATTTTCCATTCCAGAACTCAACGATATCAATGTTCTTGTAATACTTATGTTCGGGTTTTAAAAAGATGTTATTATTATGTGTAATTAAACTAAACCTTATGTGATTGAAATGCAATGTTTAGAAGTATTTTATTCTTTATTTTTTACCATTAATAATAGTTAGTAGAGATCTATTTGAGAGTCTAATGTATCAATTATTTGTAAAGTTGGCTGTAACTAATTAGAAGTTACAATAAGTAGAAATATTTTAATATAAAAACATTTGGAGCAAATTTTATGTAGATGACAAAATAGTTGTTTTGAGCATTATGTGAAGTGTTGTATCGTATCGTATCGTATCGTATCGTTAGCGCAATGTGTACGCACAAGGCTCGGGGCGGCGCCGGCGCCCGCGCAGGCCCCGCCCCGCGCAGCCCGCAGGCCCCGCCCCGCGCCGCTCCTCGACCGTACCCTCGACTGTCACTGCACAGCACTGGTAGACTAATTCAGTTATTGCGTAAGGATATTTTTCTTACATTTCATAAGAGTAACGTTTATAGTATAGGCAATAAATAATGTTTAACAAAAAGTCCCTATGTAATCGAACTGACGACAGAAACGCATGTTATATTTGTGGCCTCTTTATAAATAAGATCTAAGTTACATGTTAAAAGAAAATTAATTTTGCTATGCACAGAAATGATACTCAATTAATTGCCAAAAAGTTATATGTATATTCATAGTTCAACAATATTTCTTTTGGGCATATTTACTTTGAATTTATGCAAGACGTAGATTATGATTAAGTAGGTTGTAGATTAATATGTAGAGTGAATGCATATATAATATATCTATATATTTAAAATAAGGTGAATTTGAGATGTATCAATTTCTTGTATTGTTCATAAGTTTAGATAATAAATGGGTTTAGCCATACTTCGGCTGGTTTGTATGTTATATGATTAATTGTAAAAAAAATAAAAAAAATCGATAAAAATGCGTAGTTTTATTTTCTCCCCCTTCCAAATCGAAACTATTTTTTTCTAACATATTCATCTTTATCATAATATTGTGCTTCGGCTAGTCACGATAATATATTTGTCGAACTGAACAGTTCTATAAATTGGTTGATTGAAATGAGAACGCAGTGTGCGTTGTCGTTTTTAGGGTTCCGTAGTCAACTAGAAATCCTTCGCCATGTCTGTCCGTCCGTCCGTCTCCGCCCCCGGCTTTGCTCATTGATGGTTAGTATGTAATATAAAACTGAAATTTGGTATGAGTATGTAAATTTGGTATGAATAACCCTTTACCAGGTTAAGGGATATTTTTGATTGAGAAACAATCGGTCTTTAAAAACATCTGTAAATTATTTGAAAGCTATTTTTACTATATATGTCTCTCACATAGTATATCGTTTACCATCGTCCGGTGTCAACTCAAGTAGGCCCAAAGGGGCCCCTAGCCGATATTTTTTTTAAAATAAAATTTCAGTCTGCTACATTTTATCAGTCTTTCCCAGAGAGTTCTAAACCAGGAGAGGCCCTGAGTATCATTTCCCCTCTGTCAAAAGTATTGGCGGAAAATCTAGTACATCTATAAAAACTATTTCAATAATCGATGTCACGCCATTTTCGTCATCGCTGTCAATGGATAACAAGCTCCGTGAAAATGCCCTTATGCGCTGTTTTTGGATGTAAAAATATGTTATATTTCGTCTAGTTTTCAAAAAGATGAAATACCATTTCAGATGTAAGTACAGTTTTACTTTATTTATCATTACTTTCGTAATAAAAGATTTAACCTAAATCGAAAATCAAGCTTCGTTTACAGAATCGATTCAAAGACAATCGTTTTCTTTCTGACGGGCAGTAACTATTTGACGTTTGACACTTCTCCATATTTAATGCGCTTAAGGATTGCTGTCTTCTATATTTTGTTTGAAAATACAATCAAAAATGATCCTTGGCTTTTTTGTTTGACATTTGCAAAAACTGCATCCAATAATGAACCATATGTTAACACTTGTACAGTCGACTATCTATTGCTCCATTTAGTGTTATGAAGTATAAAAATAATATGTCAAATATGTTTGGTGTTTTCAAGTCAAAGGTACATCTTTGTCGGTTGTCAATAAAGCGTTGCTGCCATAAAAATTCATTTAGAAATAAACTGTATTAACAACCGACAATGATGTACCTTTGACTTGAAAACTTCACATGCGTGCTACCTCGCCCCCCTCAGATTTTGGCAGACTTTTTAATTTGGAAAGATGAGGCGAAGCGTACTCCATTTATAGAGCTTTATGGTCTTTCCTGTGCACGCGGGGTCCCTAGCCGATATTTAAGAAACGGGCCACGTTCAGTGTAGGGTTCCGTAGTTTTCCGTCCGTCACAGTAAGTGTCCCCACTTAAGAGTTAAAATAACACCGCCATGTAGGATATGATATGAGCGTTCCACGTACAGCGACATCTATAGGCAAATTAAGTAAACTATTGAGCGCGAGCTTAAAGTATGGAAGATTATTTTTATGGGATAATTCTTTACTGTGTGAACTGATTTTCACCGTTTTTACTTTATTTGAAAGCAGGTCATTTCATTGTGATTTTGTAGAAATTACGAGTACAATAAACACCTGCTTATACGGTTAAATTACAAACTTAATTCAGAAATGATTTTGTAATTTTTTTTCAATAACTATTCAACCCATCAAGTTCAAAATAATTTTCCTAGAAAGTTTTTATAAAGTTCTACTTTTTGAGATTTTTTTCATGTTTTTAAAACTTATGGTTCAAAAGTTAGAGGGGGGGGGGACACATTTTTTTATTATTTCTGGAGCGATTATTTCCGAAAATATTTACATTATCAAAAAATGATTTTAGTAAACCCCTATTCATTTTTAAATACCTATCCAACAATATATCACACGTTATGGTTGAAATGAAAAAAAAATCACTCCCCACTTTACGTATAGGGGAGGTACCCTAATAAAACATTTTTTTCCACTTTTTAACCGACTTCAAGATTTGAAAAGAGGAGGTTCTCAATTCGGCGTGTATGTTTTTTTTTTTTTGTTTTTTATTTTTTATGTTTGTTACTCCATAACTCCGTCATGTCTGAACCGATTTTGAAAATTCTTTTTTTGATTGTAAGTATATATATACAGATTGGTCCCGTTTTTGTCAAAACGCAGTTCTGATGATGGGATCCATGAGGAATCGAGGGAACTCCTCAAATCTTAAAGGCATACATATAGAGATTTTTATATTTTTATCAACAAAACCATCATTTTCATTCAAAACAGTGACATTTGATTAAGTAGAACTGCTGATGATGATCAGAACGGAACTCTTCAACGACGCATAGTTCACGTTTGGCGATTCCTCCTCTTCGCTGTGTTTGTTTAGCAAGTTTAATTGTCAGAACAAATGTTCGTCAAGCTCAAGTTCTGATGATGGAATCCATGAAGAATCGAGGGAACTCCTCAAATCTTAAGGGCTTACACATAGTGATTTTTGTATTTTTATCAACAAATCAAGCATTTTCATTCAAAAGAGTGACATTTGATGAAGTGGAACTGCTGATGATGAACAGAACGGAACTCTTCAACGACGCATAGTTCATGTTTGGTGATTCTTCCTCTTCGCTATGTTTGTTAAGCAAGTTAGATTGTCAGGACCAATTTTCGTCAAGCTCAAGTTCTGATGATGAGTTCCACGAGGAATCGAGGCAATTCCTCAAATCTTAAAGGCATACATAAAGTGACTTTTGTATTTTTATCAACAAATCAAGCATTTTCATTCAAAAGAGTGACATTTGATGAAGTGGAACTGCTGATGATAATCAGAACGGAACTCTTCAACGACGCATAGTTCACGTTTGGCGATTTGTCCTCTCCGCTGCGTTTTTTAAGCAAGTTATTTCATTGTATGGAATCTAAGTGCACCATCTAATAATCCTTCACCGGCTACCCCCATTGAAGTCGGTTTTTTTTTCTTAAAAATTATTATTTTACCACTTTGTCTAACGGTCACTGAGATTATATTTATCGGCGTGATTGATATACATATTAGTACCAAATTTCAGCTTTCTAGTGCTAATGGTCACTGAGATTATCCACGGACGGACGGACGGACGGACGGGCAGACATGGCGAAACTATAAGGGTTCCTAGTTGACTACGGAACCCTAAAAATCCCAATAAAATTTCCAGTGTATGCCAAATTTTAAATTGTTCCTCTGCACGCGGGGCCTCTGGCCGATGCCTAAGTGTAATGTATCAAATCAAATGTATGTTCTTATATCTAGATTTTTTTAACCAGCCTGTAGCCTACCAGTACCTATTAAAACATTATCTAGACCAGCTTTTATTAAAATAATTCGATTAGTTTTTCAGTTCCCGGCATACTTTATTTTAAGTCAGGCTTGATCGGATGAAACAAGGTTATATTTTAATAAATAAATAATAAAATAAAAAATCATTTATTTCAGACAAATGTCCATCAGGGCTAATTGCACATACAAACAAGGCTTAAAAAATATTATTAGTAAAATAAACACAAACACTAAATTACTTATAATTATAATTACACAAACTTAAAAGCTAAATAAATAAATCCAGGTAAACGGCCTAGGCGGAGCAAATGATATATTTTATATTTTATAATGTCGTTAAAACGATTTGGCAAGATGAGCAAACATTTTAATAAAAAAAGAGTTTTAATAAATAAAAATTGCAGCACTATTAGAAAGCCAATTCGAACGAGAGACATTATTGATATATTAATTCCACTCAAAAAAGTGTATAACACTATGGTGTTATACACTTTTTTAAAACTGAAAACTGACCTGAGATATGTCTCAGGTCAGTTTTCAGTTTTGAAACCATTACCTTACTTACTGTTTTTGTCGCAGTCGGTTAAAATGTTGATATTGGTGTAGCTGACATACAAAACTATAAATAAATGTTAACTTTGTATTCCCACAAGTTTCATATCATGAGAATATCCCCTGGAAAGGCATTGACGATACACTTCACTTGCTCAAGTGATATCTTTAAGGAGGTAAACCCCTTAAACTACGTCCGGACTTGGGTATGTCCTTAAACTACGCCAAAAAGAGAGGTATGGGCACCGCGAATGGCATCTCGCTAAGTGTGGTAGGGCACGTTCAGCGAATGTCATCGCTCAAATCTGGAGCAGAGCCCGACTGGGGAAGTACCTCCACCTAACAGAAAACCACAGCCAAATAGCACTAGACCCTAATCATAGTGTTGTGTTCCTGCTGGTGGGTAAGGTTGCCAAAGAGCTCAAAGAGGACCCAGTGTGTTGACGATGAGGGACCTTCTTGTTCCTTTAGTCGTCAACACAGTGAATCCTCCTTTTTGTAAAGGGTCGGCAACGCGCATGTGACTCCTTTGGAGTTGCAGGCGTCCATAGGTTACGGTAGCGGGCGGGCCGTATGCTTGTTTGCCACCGTCGTTGTATATAAAAAAAAAAGGGTGCATTTTCAGCAAAAGAGTAGGTACGCATGTTTCTATGTAGAATTTAATGAGCTTTAATATTATCCTAGATTATATTTTCAAAGAGTGCGTAGATTCGGAGGGAAAAGCGAATTTCTTCAGGATGGAGGACATTTTCTAAGGTGCTGGCGGTTCCTCGAGGTCTTCAAATGTCAAATGGTGTGGACAATAAAACGGGACCTCTAATCAACATACACACCAAATTTCAAAACTGTCCGACGGATTTCGAGTTTTGTCGTATTTTGATTGTGTTATCGAGACTGACTTGCCTAGAATCGTGATAGACGGACTTTGTAACTCTTGCAATTCTAAGATTAAACATTTAGAGAGCTCAAATTATACTAATTATAATGTTTTGGGTAAATTAAATACGTTAATAAATTACTTAGGTACACAATTTATAGCCAAATGTTTTGACTATTTCAATATTTTTTTTATTTTTCCCGAGCCACGTCGCACTCGCAATTGGAGTTCAACTAACAATTATTTTTTCACCTCAGCAGCTCGAACAAGGGTTCTTTGCTGGCCAAAAACAGTGAGCAAAATTCGATTTTGCTGCGAGAGTGAGACAAAATGACCTTGAAATTAGAACGTCAGTTCCACTCCCGGGGTCTAATACAAAATCGAAATGCTTCAGTCTATTAGAGTTGTCTTTTTCACGTCATTAGTAAATGGAAAGAGACAGAAATATTTTAAACGTCACTTGATCGTTTACTGAACTTTCAATAGTAGACCCCTGCAACAGATTCAGAACGAAACGTTCCAAAATACGTAGAAGTATTTTTGCAAACATTATTTATTTAAATTTTATTTTCTAAAAGATGTAAACATAAAAAACTTAAAATAATTTACGTACTTTATTTTAAAATAAAACATGTATAGCCGGAAAAATCATAAGATTATCACGTAAAAAATAATTTATCTCTTTTAAATATATTCTTCCTTGTACTCCTTAAGTGCCTCAACTCTAATTCGGACCCGATAAAAATGAAATCCAATGACGGCTAGAGTCAGAACGAAACGTTCAGAATCGCGCACAAGTATGAACTTTTAGTTGTATTTTCTTTAAAATTATAATTTTATTTTAATTATCCTACAATCATTGATATAATTTACTTGTTATATTGTAAAATAAAAACAATAAAGCTAAAAAAACGATAGACGAATAACAATATAAAAAAATAATGCAACATCTTTCGTACCAATATTCTAGTAAGTAGGTAACCGAACGCTCTTTTAAAAACAAATGCGCGGTTCATTGTTCGTTTCTTAAAATATTTTCCACAAGTTTCAACTGTTTGTTCTGTTGTGGTGTAAAGTCTTTTTGTATCTTTGCGAAAACATGAGTGAATCGAGCGACGATGAAGCTGGTTTAACTCCAGAGGAGCTAAAAGTAACAGTTCAGAATGCTGAATTGAATTTTCTTCCCGATAAATCGCGGGAGAAATACTTGAAAGCCTATGAAAATTTCAACAAATGGAGAATAGAAAAAGGTGCTAAAACTTTTTCAGAGACTGTCCTTTTGTCGTACTTTATCCATCTGTCGGCAACGAAACAACCCTCCACAATGTGGAGCATATTTTCGATGCTAAAAGCTACTATCAAAACACTGAAAGACGTGCACATCGAAAGGTACTCAAAAGTGGTATCATTTTTAAAAAAGTCTGCGTTGGGACACAAATCTAAGAAGTCGAAAACTCTCACAACGTCAAACGTAGGGAAATTTATAAATGAAGCTCCAGGTAATAATTTTCTGGCTGCGAAAGTTAAGTACCTACCTATACTTACTATTTGTAGTATTTGAGTTGACAAGACCGGCTTTGATGAGATTTTATTATTTTGAAGCTTCATTCCATGTTTACTTTTTTACTATATTTCTAATAAATAAATTTGTAACTTTGTTGTAACAAATCTTAATGTCATTATTTTGTTGCAGGTTATTCTCATAATTAGAATAAATGGAGCGTGTCGCACAAACGAGCTCTTAAATCTTACAGTAAATGCAATAGAAAAGCACTCTGAAACGTTACTATTAATAAACCTGCCAAACACAAAAACACATATTGATAGGTCCTTTGTTGTACGGTAGGAGTATGTACAATTAGTTGAAACGTATAAATCTTTACGCCCTGCAAATACAAAGACAGACCGTTTTTTCTGCAATATCATAATGGCAAGTGTACAAGACAGCCTATGGGCGTCAACGCGTCACGGCGGCTGGTGGTCTAGCATTGTAGCAGAAGGATATATAGAGGATTCGATAGATAATAAATCCAAAATCTGCCAACGTATAGTGGAAGCCATAAACATAAAAAACACAGACCCTGCATGTCCAGGTAGCTCTAATCCTGATACCCGAAATAAATTCAACATCATACATACCTCGGATTTGAAACACAATAGTAAAGTAAGCAAACCAGAAACATCAAAAGAATACAAAATTGGAGATCGATTAAAGTCAATATTAGAACAACAGACATGAGACCCATGGAGTCGACCGGGCCACTCCAAGGATAATAATGTTCAAAGCATGTACACAAATTCAAATAGCCCTTCTGTCCCCTACTTTTACAGGTACTATAGATCCTGCACAAATAGAAAATTCACCTGCAAAGAAATAAAAATTAATAAACAGTCAAACACAAATTGCTAACATTAATAAGCCAAATAAAACCATCAATCTTACTATAAATAATTGCAACAATTGTACTTTCAACTTTTAACTTTAAAATTTAACTAGTATTGGCCTTAATTACAAGTTATAAATAACTAAACTTAATCTCTAACTTGTCATAATAAGATTTATTGAACAAAGCAAAATAAATGAAATAGCTGGTAACTACATACGAGTATGTATGCGTGTGTGTGCCTGTCTGGATTTATTTTATTTTGTTTGGTTCACTTATCATAATTAAATGTGTTAGGTATTGTCATTATTGTACTGAGTAACTAGAAAACTGCTTGATGAACTGTTTTAGGTACTCCGAGTCCTATCCTACAGTCAGCAGCAAAATAACTTTACTAGACCTTTATTATTATTTTTAAGATGATTTTCAGCACCTCACCTGCTTTGCTACTTCTGCTATTGGCTATAATATATAAGTTTAGTTCGGGGCTGTTGACTTCGGGGTAAGATCTGGGTCAAGCATAGTTCAAATATGTTACTAAACCAGGTCTTAGTCTTAGTGTGGGTTTGAGTCTGGATCTGGGACATGGTCCAAATCTAGGTTATGGTCTGATTGAGGATCTTGGTCCAGACCCGGGTCATGGTCCAGGGGCCTATTTCTCGAACGGTATTAGACTAATATTATTAATGTTAGTTTTAAAATATCACTTCTTCGTTTTTAGAATTTTAAATGTCATATTCGAGCGCTCGCATTTCAAAAATCGCCCCCCTGGTAGCCCACCAAATGAAGAAAAACTTAGAGGAAATAATTCGTGTATAGCCAAATTTTGGTTTAGTTGTAGGCAAATGTATCTTACACAACCATCGACATATAATATCAAGACGAGTAAAGGCAAGCAAAGTTCATGTGAAAACACGACCCATTTTCACGTTTACAAAACTAAAATGTCTTATGTCTTATTAACCAATCAAGTACTCATTCTTTAAGCATATTTTTTTGTGTTAACCTTAATTCCGCAAAGGTTTCATGCCATTTCACCAATAAGAAAAGTTGCCGTGTTGTGAGTGGTCAAAATCAATTTGACAATGAAGTTTAATTGGACAGGAGATACTCAAATGAAATAACTGAAATGTCAAGTTAACGTATAATAAATACGCCTAAGTTTGACGTGGATGTGTTCACGTAATAAATAATATGCAACCAATTAACAATTTATTTTTTAGTGCATTTTTCATTACTTATGTAATATACGTAAATTTAATCGTTCTTGGAATAAGGAATAATATAAAAGCCCAGCACCATCTTTCATTTATTTAATAAAAGTGCTTAATTACATTATAGGGACTTACATACTACAAAATAAGCATAAATTAACATAAAATAGTCAAGATTTTGAACTTTTTTACAATTTTATAAATCCGTTACATTAGCGAGACCCTTTTGGTCTCAAGCAACATAATGTTAAGCAATTAAGGTTGATTATGGCAAAAAAAAAACGATTATTTTTGAACTTTATTTATGACCAGACTAGAAAATAATAGCATATCTTCAATATAAATAGTTAAAATTCTCTTTGCTTCCTCGTTTTTAGGGTTCCGTAGTCAACTAGGAACACTTATAGTTTCGCCATGTCTGCCCGTCCGTCCGTCCGTCCGTCCGCGGATAATCTCAGTGACCGTTAGCACTAGAAAGCTGAAATTTGGTATTAATATGTATATCAATCACGCCGACAAAGTGGTAAAATAAAAAGTGGAATTTTTTTTTTATTAGGGTACCTCCCCTATACGTAAAGTGGGGAGTGATTTTTTTTTCATTTCAACCCTAACGTGTGATATATCGTTGGATAGGTATTTAAAAATGAATAGGGGTTTACTAAAATCATTCTTCGATAATGTAAATAGTTTCGGAAATAATCGCTCCAGAAGTAAAAAAATATGCGTCCCCTCCCCCTCTAACTTTTGAACCATAAGTTTTAAAAATATGAAAAAAATCTCAAAAGTAGAACTTTATAAAAACTTTCTAGGAAAATTATTTTGAACTTGATAGGATGAATAGTTTTTGAAAAAAAATTACAAAATAATTTCTGAACTAAGTTTGTAATTTAACCGTATAAGCAGGTGTTTATTGTACCTGTAATTTCTACAAAATTACAATGAAATGACGTGCTTTCAAATAAAGTAAAAACGGTGAAAATCGGTTCACGCAATAAAGAATTATTCCATAAAAATCATCTTCCATACTTTAAGCTCGCGCGCAATAGTATACTTAATTTGCCGATAGATGTCGCCGTACGTGGAACTCTCATATCATATCCTACATGGCGGTGTTATTAACTCTTAAGTGGGGACACTTACTGTGACGGACGGAAAACTACGGAACCCTACACTGAGCGTGGCCCGACACGCTCTTGGCCGGTTTTTTAGAACTAAAAAAGTAACGGATGAGTTCGTTTATGTGTAAGTAATATTTATTTTAGCAGGCTTAGGGAAATACAAAGATAAATTTACATTTTGTATCCATTGTTTTATACCACAACGGTAGCAAACAGGCATACGGCTCACCTGATGGTAAGCAGTTACCGTAGCCTATGGACACCGACGCTTTCATATAAAAGAGGATTCACTGTGTTGACAGCTGAAGGAACAAGAGGATCTCCCTCGTCAACACACTGCATCCTCTGAGCTCTCTGGCAACCTTACTCACACAACACTATGAGTAGGGTCTAGTGCTAACTGGCTGTGGTTTTCTGTAAGGTAGAGGTAGTTACCCAGTCGGGCTCTGCTCTAGATTTGATAATTAAAGACTATGCTATGAAGTTATAGCATTCATTATTAATGAACAATAAGAGTCATACCTATTAGTCAGTTGTACTAGAAATGGCATACTGTATATCGAAAAAAACAAACTGAAAAGATTATTTGTTAACAACGGAAACCTAACTGCTATTACTACTAGGTAATACTTATAAATGAACATACTTTTCCTCAAATGAGTTATGTTTACTTTTCCAAAACTTATATTGCATAATTTCGACCAAGTCCGTAATGTATGAGAATATCTATGCGTGATTTACTTACCGATGAAAAGAAATATCACCATCCTTGGCGCCAGTGTGGCTCTTGCATCAATGCACGGCACAAGCCGGCATTTTAATACCGATATATTACCGAAATTTCATGGACCGAAAAAACTAATGTTTTGACGACATGACTATTTCAAAATGTTTGACATGACATTAGGGCACCGCTGTCACAAGCTCCGCCCACTTTGGCACCAGAAAAGTGGAACATATTTTGAGCGTTGATTACGCTTCCTTACTTATTATTCTTCCAAGTACACAACATACTAAAAGTACCGGCGGATGGGGGCGCCGCTAGCGGGGAGGAGGGGGTGCATAGGTCCCTTATTTTGGTTTTTCTTAAATAACTCGGTAACGGTGGCTCATACGAAAAAATGTTCTATCGCTTAATTCATTCACATATAATTTTCTATAAAAATATTCTTTGCACTTTTTTGCTGGGATCAATGTTTAATGAGATATCGAGGAAATACGATAAACACTTTTTAAAATTTTCGGAGCTAATATTTACGAAAGTATTAGTTTTATCAAAAAATTGATTTAAAGTGCCCTTATTTGTTTTAAAATACCTATCCAACGATATCCCACACATTAGGGTTGGAGTAAAAAAAATATTTACCCCCCACTCCATGTGTACGGCAGGTACCAAAAAAAAATAATATTTTTTCACATTTTATTTTAAAACTTTGTCTGCGTGATTAAAACACATACTCATACGAAATTTCACTTGTCTAGTACTAGCCATCACTGAGCACGGTGAGCAGGGTGCCTATCCTTATAGTTTTGGCATGTCTGTCTGTCCGTCCACGGCTTTGCTTAGTGATGGTTAGTACTAGACGTCTAGATGGATAGATGGGGTCAGACGGACATGGCGAAACTATAAGGGTAAGAAGTGAGGTAGCAGGGTGAGCAGCTTGCTCAGTGATGGTTAGTACCTACTAGAAAATAAAAAAAATCGTATGAGTATGTGTTTTAATCACGCAGAGAAAGTTTTAAAATAAAATGTGAAAAAATATTTTTTCGGGTACCTCCCGTCAGAGTTGGGCATAATCAATTACTTTTGGAATTAATTACACGATTACATTACAGTAATCGTGATTCCTCGGTAATCGATTACTTGGGTAATCAAAATTACTGTAATACTGTACTATGATTACATTTGTAATCCATTACTTAGGAATCAGTATTGTAAACCACTACTGTAATCTTGATTCCTCAGTAATCAAGTACTTCAGTAATCTGAATTACTAAATTCCAGACTGGATTACACCGTGAGTGTCATTGGCATGGTTGTCAGGGGTGATTTATAAACAATGATGGATATAATTAAAGATTGCCTGCGAATGGATTATAGAAAAGCCATGTGCGAGTCGGACTTTCACACGGAGGGTTCCGTACCCAAACACGAAAAATAACACGTTTCTTGTATAAGGATCCCTTGAATTTATATCGCATTTTTTTGCATTCTTTGCTTGATCCTCGTGGCCGAGGGACGTGACGATGTGGACACTTTTCCTCTGTGCTCTTCTAGCCGGTCGATCTTGGGTTCGATGCATGCTTGCCTGTAGTGTGGCTTTAGTGGCGGACCGATTTTGTGGCTGACTGTACTGTTCTTTATACAATCATCTAAATACATATTATAGTTATTATTTATTCTAATATCGGTTAGGAGGAATTGGTTCTAAATCAGTTTACAAGTTTTTGATATTATACGATTTTATGGCAGACTGTACTTTTCTTCAGACAATCATCTGATACTTAGGGTATCGAGACGATTCTAATATCGGTTAGGAGGAAGAGGTTCTAAATCAGCTTGCAAGTTTTTGACAGTTTATGATTTTGTGGCTGACTGTACTTTTCTTTAGACAATCATCTGATACTGGTATTAAGACGATTCTAATATCTGTTAGGAGGAGAATAGGTTCTAAATCAGCTTGCAAGTTTTTGACAGTTTATGATTTTGTGGCTGACTGTACTTTTATTTAGACAATCATCTGAATACTTATTATTTATTCTTATATTAGTTAGGAGGAATTGGTTCTAAATCAGTTTACAAGTTTTTGACAGTTTGTGATTTTGTGGCTGACTGTACTTTTCTTTAGACAATCATCTGATACTTAGGGTATTAAGACGATTCTAATATCTGTTAGGAGGAATAGGTTCTAAATCAGTTTACAAGTTTTTGACAGTTTATGATTTTCTGGCTGACTGTACTTTTCTTTAGACAATCATCTGATACTTAGGGTATTGAGACCATTATAATATCTGTTAGGAGGAATAGGTTCTAAATCAATTTACAAGTTTTTGACAGTTTATGATTTTGTGGCTGACTGTACTTTTCTTTAGACAATCATCTGATACTTAGGGTATTGAGACCATTATAATATCTGTTAGGAGGAATAGGTTCTAAATCAGCTTGCAAGTTTTTGACAGTTCATGATTTTGTGGCTGACTGTACTTTTATTTAGACAATCATCTAAATACTTACAGCCTTATTCATAAAAAGTTACAACCTCCTTCAAACCTACTTGAAGTCCGGAAGCCCAAAAACGTTATTTATAAACGTTATTTATCTCTAAAAAGCTCTACAAACCTATTGCAAATGTTTGAAAAGTTACATGACCCAGGACCCTTCTTTATCTCCTCGATAAGGATCAAAATGGCCGCCATAATATTGTCAGCTGATTTTGACACTAGCGACACCGAACACAAATCAGAAGATTTCTACTGAATGGAAGCTACCTATCGTTACAATTTTTATGTTTTGTGAAAAATATTATTATTTATGTAATAAATTAAAAACCTATCTTTTAAAGTGACTGAACTTTTGAAGTGTAATTGTTGCTATAAAATGCCAATTCAGGCAATGGAGCATGTGAATAGGTACAACTACGAAAGCCGATTTTGGAATATGTATCATAACATAAGGTAAGAAAGAAGTATTGGTGAGCATATTTGTCATTTACTATCAACTTGTCGTAATATTATATACTTTACACTGCTCAAGGTCAGGGGTCGCCCTGACGAAGTGGTATTTGTAATACAAGTATTAAAGCGGCAATCAATGCACATACATTACTGATGTTGTTCATTACAATTCAACCACAGAGGTATAGTTTGTCCGGACAAACTATAATATAATTATTGCAACATAAATGTTATTACCAAAAGGTTATCATCATCATCATCAGTCGTTCCCTCAGAGCTGAGGATCGTGACATCATGTCCTTCTGCTGAAGACCAGGTTTCTCCATAGGCTAAGATTAAGCTCTTGAATAATAATATGCCACTAAATAAACAGATTCTCCCAGAGAGAGAAGCATTAAAAATCATTACAAAAGCTTCATGAAATAAAATAATTTTATTTAGCAAAATTAAACATACAATTCAATAATAAAACAAAGCTAAAGAGTGTGAGAGTATTATGGGGTCAGAACCAGTAGTTTGACCAAAATCAGGCTATGTAGCTTCTTATTTTTCTTTTTTATGTTTCAGTTGATTGCCTTGCCGCTGAGGACTGCTTGGCTTCGAATATGTCCGGGGCCGGTAGACTTTTCCTGGATTTGTGTGGATTCTTAACCTGGTCGCCCTTTCCTGTTTAATGCTTGACGACTTACTGCCTTAACAATGGCAGTGGATGATGACAGCTGATGATAAGTGCTGATCTGAAAAGAATGCAACAAATTTAATTAAATTAATTTTAAACAAACACTTTTTTTATTTTTAGCTTTCATATATATTGTTCCATATACCAGGATATGGAAGTTTTCTATAAAATAGGCAGAAATCGATGTGACTACATACATATTATAACCATACATTTACATTTAATTGAGAACGACCAACATCCTAATCTCTAGTAGTTATTACATAAGTATGTAGTCAAATTTTCCTGACAATAAATGACACTAATGTACATACATCTGCTTGATGCCTTTTATTGTCAGCATCTGACTGATTGACTGAATAATATAGTCATTTACAGACATTACAGCATCACAATGTGGAATACCTACTTATATTCTATATTAATAAGGATTTTGAATGAGAATAACAATAAAATTCTACCTGACTAATGCATATGTTTCAATACATTTTGCACATTATCTAACCATTGATTTTTCACTACTTTAATATCATCCTTCTGGGTATAGTTAGTACATGATTATTTCACTGCATTAACTGTAGGCGATATCAGACAGATATAACTGGTTTACAATAAGTATACCTAATGTTATTAGTTGTAGGCACTGGTATAGAATTATTACTGTGAAAATATCTGACTTGGGCACTTGGGCAGGTATTGTACTTACTTGCAAAAGGTCAATCTTAAAGGCGTTGGTGTTTGTATCCAGTATTTTTTTAAATATTTTGCTCTTGTAGTAATACCTGAGGAGGATATATCAATGATTAGATTCATTAAAAACATTAAAGGTAAGCAAGAATCAACTTCACATAACCTAATTATAAGTAAATGAATTGGTATTCTTACCTTGTATTGTTGCATGACGTGCACACAGTTGACGTGTAATTATTACTCCCTTTTTTTGTTGCATCGATTCGTCTTTTCAATGCAAAGGCTTATTTGATTTAAATTAGATTTATCTAAACTAGTATTTGCATTTATTCGATTCTATTTCGCCGATTTCCCGGTCATTACTGACATTCGCTGTCAAACTTTTTTTTTAAATTGCGATTGGGATACGATTTTGTCTATGATTTTGCCAAGAGTGCCAACATAACGAGTCGAATCAATGAAATTACTATTGTCGGCTTATGGAGAGATTATAAATCACACATTTCTTAAAACGTCATTTAGGCTTATATAGCGTTTTAACTATATGATGGTTAAAACCTCATTTAAGGATTTTTTATGAATAAGGCTGTTATTATTTATTCTTATATTAGTTAGGAGGAATTGGTTCTAAATCAGTTTACAAGTTTTTGACAGTTTATGATTTTGTGGCTGACTGTACTTTTCTTTAGACAATCATCTGATACTTAGGGTATTAAGACGATTCTAATATCTGTTAGGAGGAATAGGTGCTAAATCAGTTTACAAGTTTTTGACAGTTTATGATTTTGTGGTTGACTGTACTTTTCTTTAGACAATCATCTGATACTTAGGGTATTGAGACCATTATAATATCGGTTAGGAGGAAGAGGTTCTAAATCAGCTTGCAAGTTTTTGACAATTTATGATTTTGTGGTTGACTGTACTTTTCTTTAGACAATCATCTGATACTTAGGGTATTGAGACCATTCTAATATCGGTTAGGAGGAATAGGTTCTAAGTCAGTTTACAAGTTTTTGACAGTTTATGATTTTGTGGCTGACTGTACTTTTCTTTAGACAATCATCTGATACTTAGGGTATTGAGACCATTCTAATATCGGCTAGGAGGAAGAGGTTCTAAATCAGCTTGCAAGTTTTTGACAGTTTATGATTTTGTGGCTGACTGTACTTTTCTTTAGACAATCATCTGATACTTAGGGTATTAAGACTATTCTAATATCGGTTAGGAGGAATAGGTTCTAAATCAGCTTGCAAGTTTTTGACAGTTTATGATTGTGTGGCTGACTGTATTTTTCTTTAGACAATCATCTGATACTTAGGGTATTGAGACCATTCTAATATCTGTTAGGAGGAATAGGTTCTAAATCAGCTTGCAAGTTTTGACAGTTTATGATTGTGTGGCTGACTGTATTCTTCTTTAGACAATCATCTGATACTTAGGGTATTGAGACCATTCTAATATCTGTTAGGAGGAATAGGTTCTAAATCAGTTTACAAGTTTCTGACAGTTTATGACTTTGTGGCTGACTGTACTTTTCTTTAGATAGTGTCATTGGCATGATTGTCAGGGGTGATTTATAAACAATGATGGATATAATTAAAGATTGCCTGCGAATGGATTATAGAAAAGCCATGTGCGAGTCGGACTTTCACACGGAGGGTTCCGTACCCAAACACGAAAAATAACACGTTTCTTGTATAAGGATCCCTTGAATTTATATCGCATTTTTTTGCATTCTTTGCTTGATCCTCGTGGCCGAGGGACGTGACGATGTGGACACTTTTCCTCTGTGCTCTTCTAGCCGGTCGATCTTGGGTTCGATGCATGCTTGCCTGTAGTGTGGCTTTAGTGGCGGACCGATTTTGTGGCTGACTGTACTGTTCTTTATACAATCATCTAAATACATATTATAGTTATTATTTATTCTAATATCGGTTAGGAGGAATTGGTTCTAAATCAGTTTACAAGTTTTTGATATTATACGATTTTATGGCAGACTGTACTTTTCTTCAGACAATCATCTGATACTTAGGGTATCGAGACGATTCTAATATCGGTTAGGAGGAAGAGGTTCTAAATCAGCTTGCAAGTTTTTGACAGTTTATGATTTTGTGGCTGACTGTACTTTTCTTTAGACAATCATCTGATACTGGTATTAAGACGATTCTAATATCTGTTAGGAGGAGAATAGGTTCTAAATCAGCTTGCAAGTTTTTGACAGTTTATGATTTTGTGGCTGACTGTACTTTTATTTAGACAATCATCTGAATACTTATTATTTATTCTTATATTAGTTAGGAGGAATTGGTTCTAAATCAGTTTACAAGTTTTTGACAGTTTGTGATTTTGTGGCTGACTGTACTTTTCTTTAGACAATCATCTGATACTTAGGGTATTAAGACGATTCTAATATCTGTTAGGAGGAATAGGTTCTAAATCAGTTTACAAGTTTTTGACAGTTTATGATTTTCTGGCTGACTGTACTTTTCTTTAGACAATCATCTGATACTTAGGGTATTGAGACCATTATAATATCTGTTAGGAGGAATAGGTTCTAAATCAATTTACAAGTTTTTGACAGTTTATGATTTTGTGGCTGACTGTACTTTTCTTTAGACAATCATCTGATACTTAGGGTATTGAGACCATTATAATATCTGTTAGGAGGAATAGGTTCTAAATCAGCTTGCAAGTTTTTGACAGTTCATGATTTTGTGGCTGACTGTACTTTTATTTAGACAATCATCTAAATACTTACAGCCTTATTCATAAAAAGTTACAACCTCCTTCAAACCTACTTGAAGTCCGGAAGCCCAAAAACGTTATTTATAAACGTTATTTATCTCTAAAAAGCTCTACAAACCTATTGCAAATGTTTGAAAAGTTACATGACCCAGGACCCTTCTTTATCTCCTCGATAAGGATCAAAATGGCCGCCATAATATTGTCAGCTGATTTTGACACTAGCGACACCGAACACAAATCAGAAGATTTCTACTGAATGGAAGCTACCTATCGTTACAATTTTTATGTTTTGTGAAAAATATTATTATTTATGTAATAAATTAAAAACCTATCTTTTAAAGTGACTGAACTTTTGAAGTGTAATTGTTGCTATAAAATGCCAATTCAGGCAATGGAGCATGTGAATAGGTACAACTACGAAAGCCGATTTTGGAATATGTATCATAACATAAGGTAAGAAAGAAGTATTGGTGAGCATATTTGTCATTTACTATCAACTTGTCGTAATATTATATACTTTACACTGCTCAAGGTCAGGGGTCGCCCTGACGAAGTGGTATTTGTAATACAAGTATTAAAGCGGCAATCAATGCACATACATTACTGATGTTGTTCATTACAATTCAACCACAGAGGTATAGTTTGTCCGGACAAACTATAATATAATTATTGCAACATAAATGTTATTACCAAAAGGTTATCATCATCATCATCAGTCGTTCCCTCAGAGCTGAGGATCGTGACATCATGTCCTTCTGCTGAAGACCAGGTTTCTCCATAGGCTAAGATTAAGCTCTTGAATAATAATATGCCACTAAATAAACAGATTCTCCCAGAGAGAGAAGCATTAAAAATCATTACAAAAGCTTCATGAAATAAAATAATTTTATTTAGCAAAATTAAACATACAATTCAATAATAAAACAAAGCTAAAGAGTGTGAGAGTATTATGGGGTCAGAACCAGTAGTTTGACCAAAATCAGGCTATGTAGCTTCTTATTTTTCTTTTTTATGTTTCAGTTGATTGCCTTGCCGCTGAGGACTGCTTGGCTTCGAATATGTCCGGGGCCGGTAGACTTTTCCTGGATTTGTGTGGATTCTTAACCTGGTCGCCCTTTCCTGTTTAATGCTTGACGACTTACTGCCTTAACAATGGCAGTGGATGATGACAGCTGATGATAAGTGCTGATCTGAAAAGAATGCAACAAATTTAATTAAATTAATTTTAAACAAACACTTTTTTTATTTTTAGCTTTCATATATATTGTTCCATATACCAGGATATGGAAGTTTTCTATAAAATAGGCAGAAATCGATGTGACTACATACATATTATAACCATACATTTACATTTAATTGAGAACGACCAACATCCTAATCTCTAGTAGTTATTACATAAGTATGTAGTCAAATTTTCCTGACAATAAATGACACTAATGTACATACATCTGCTTGATGCCTTTTATTGTCAGCATCTGACTGATTGACTGAATAATATAGTCATTTACAGACATTACAGCATCACAATGTGGAATACCTACTTATATTCTGCAATTATGGTGATATTAATAAGGATTTTGAATGAGAATAACAATAAAATTCTACCTGACTAATGCATATGTTTCAATACATTTTGCACATTATCTAACCATTGATTTTTCACTACTTTAATATCATCCTTCTGGGTATAGTTAGTACATGATTATTTCACTGCATTAACTGTAGGCGATATCAGACAGATATAACTGGTTTACAATAAGTATACCTAATGTTATTAGTTGTAGGCACTGGTATAGAATTATTACTGTGAAAATATCTGACTTGGGCACTTGGGCAGGTATTGTACTTACTTGCAAAAGGTCAATCTTAAAGGCGTTGGTGTTTGTATCCAGTATTTTTTTAAATATTTTGCTCTTGTAGTAATACCTGAGGAGGATATATCAATGATTAGATTCATTAAAAACATTAAAGGTAAGCAAGAATCAACTTCACATAACCTAATTATAAGTAAATGAATTGGTATTCTTACCTTGTATTGTTGCATGACGTGCACACAGTTGACGTGTAATTATTACTCCCTTTTTTTGTTGCATCGATTCGTCTTTTCAATGCAAAGGCTTATTTGATTTAAATTAGATTTATCTAAACTAGTATTTGCATTTATTCGATTCTATTTCGCCGATTTCCCGGTCATTACTGACATTCGCTGTCAAACTTTTTTTTTAAATTGCGATTGGGATACGATTTTGTCTATGATTTTGCCAAGAGTGCCAACATAACGAGTCGAATCAATGAAATTACTATTGTCGGCTTATGGAGAGATTATAAATCACACATTTCTTAAAACGTCATTTAGGCTTATATAGCGTTTTAACTATATGATGGTTAAAACCTCATTTAAGGATTTTTTATGAATAAGGCTGTTATTATTTATTCTTATATTAGTTAGGAGGAATTGGTTCTAAATCAGTTTACAAGTTTTTGACAGTTTATGATTTTGTGGCTGACTGTACTTTTCTTTAGACAATCATCTGATACTTAGGGTATTAAGACGATTCTAATATCTGTTAGGAGGAATAGGTGCTAAATCAGTTTACAAGTTTTTGACAGTTTATGATTTTGTGGTTGACTGTACTTTTCTTTAGACAATCATCTGATACTTAGGGTATTGAGACCATTATAATATCGGTTAGGAGGAAGAGGTTCTAAATCAGCTTGCAAGTTTTTGACAATTTATGATTTTGTGGTTGACTGTACTTTTCTTTAGACAATCATCTGATACTTAGGGTATTGAGACCATTCTAATATCGGTTAGGAGGAATAGGTTCTAAGTCAGTTTACAAGTTTTTGACAGTTTATGATTTTGTGGCTGACTGTACTTTTCTTTAGACAATCATCTGATACTTAGGGTATTGAGACCATTCTAATATCGGCTAGGAGGAAGAGGTTCTAAATCAGCTTGCAAGTTTTTGACAGTTTATGATTTTGTGGCTGACTGTACTTTTCTTTAGACAATCATCTGATACTTAGGGTATTAAGACTATTCTAATATCGGTTAGGAGGAATAGGTTCTAAATCAGCTTGCAAGTTTTTGACAGTTTATGATTGTGTGGCTGACTGTATTTTTCTTTAGACAATCATCTGATACTTAGGGTATTGAGACCATTCTAATATCTGTTAGGAGGAATAGGTTCTAAATCAGCTTGCAAGTTTTGACAGTTTATGATTGTGTGGCTGACTGTATTCTTCTTTAGACAATCATCTGATACTTAGGGTATTGAGACCATTCTAATATCTGTTAGGAGGAATAGGTTCTAAATCAGTTTACAAGTTTCTGACAGTTTATGACTTTGTGGCTGACTGTACTTTTCTTTAGATAGTGTCATTGGCATGATTGTCAGGGGTGATTTATAAACAATGATGGATATAATTAAAGATTGCCTGCGAATGGATTATAGAAAAGCCATGTGCGAGTCGGACTTTCACACGGAGGGTTCCGTACCCAAACACGAAAAATAACACGTTTCTTGTATAAGGATCCCTTGAATTTATATCGCATTTTTTTGCATTCTTTGCTTGATCCTCGTGGCCGAGGGACGTGACGATGTGGACACTTTTCCTCTGTGCTCTTCTAGCCGGTCGATCTTGGGTTCGATGCATGCTTGCCTGTAGTGTGGCTTTAGTGGCGGACCGATTTTGTGGCTGACTGTACTGTTCTTTATACAATCATCTAAATACATATTATAGTTATTATTTATTCTAATATCGGTTAGGAGGAATTGGTTCTAAATCAGTTTACAAGTTTTTGATATTATACGATTTTATGGCAGACTGTACTTTTCTTCAGACAATCATCTGATACTTAGGGTATCGAGACGATTCTAATATCGGTTAGGAGGAAGAGGTTCTAAATCAGCTTGCAAGTTTTTGACAGTTTATGATTTTGTGGCTGACTGTACTTTTCTTTAGACAATCATCTGATACTGGTATTAAGACGATTCTAATATCTGTTAGGAGGAGAATAGGTTCTAAATCAGCTTGCAAGTTTTTGACAGTTTATGATTTTGTGGCTGACTGTACTTTTATTTAGACAATCATCTGAATACTTATTATTTATTCTTATATTAGTTAGGAGGAATTGGTTCTAAATCAGTTTACAAGTTTTTGACAGTTTGTGATTTTGTGGCTGACTGTACTTTTCTTTAGACAATCATCTGATACTTAGGGTATTAAGACGATTCTAATATCTGTTAGGAGGAATAGGTTCTAAATCAGTTTACAAGTTTTTGACAGTTTATGATTTTCTGGCTGACTGTACTTTTCTTTAGACAATCATCTGATACTTAGGGTATTGAGACCATTATAATATCTGTTAGGAGGAATAGGTTCTAAATCAATTTACAAGTTTTTGACAGTTTATGATTTTGTGGCTGACTGTACTTTTCTTTAGACAATCATCTGATACTTAGGGTATTGAGACCATTATAATATCTGTTAGGAGGAATAGGTTCTAAATCAGCTTGCAAGTTTTTGACAGTTCATGATTTTGTGGCTGACTGTACTTTTATTTAGACAATCATCTAAATACTTATTATTTATTCTTATATTAGTTAGGAGGAATTGGTTCTAAATCAGTTTACAAGTTTTTGACAGTTTATGATTTTGTGGCTGACTGTACTTTTCTTTAGACAATCATCTGATACTTAGGGTATTAAGACGATTCTAATATCTGTTAGGAGGAATAGGTGCTAAATCAGTTTACAAGTTTTTGACAGTTTCTGATTTTGTGGTTGACTGTACTTTTCTTTAGACAATCATCTGATACTTAGGGTATTGAGACCATTATAATATCGGTTAGGAGGAAGAGGTTCTAAATCAGCTTGCAAGTTTTTGACAATTTATGATTTTGTGGTTGACTGTACTTTTCTTTAGACAATCATCTGATACTTAGGGTATTGAGACCATTCTAATATCGGTTAGGAGGAATAGGTTCTAAGTCAGTTTACAAGTTTTTGACAGTTTATGATTTTGTGGCTGACTGTACTTTTCTTTAGACAATCATCTGATACTTAGGGTATTGAGACCATTCTAATATCGGCTAGGAGGAAGAGGTTCTAAATCAGCTTGCAAGTTTTTGACAGTTTATGATTTTGTGGCTGACTGTACTTTTCTTTAGACAATCATCTGATACTTAGGGTATTAAGACTATTCTAATATCGGTTAGGAGGAATAGGTTCTAAATCAGCTTGCAAGTTTTTGACAGTTTATGATTGTGTGGCTGACTGTATTTTTCTTTAGACAATCATCTGATACTTAGGGTATTGAGACCATTCTAATATCTGTTAGGAGGAATAGGTTCTAAATCAGTTTACAAGTTTCTGACAGTTTATGACTTTGTGGCTGACTGTACTTTTCTTTAGATAATCATCTAAATACTTATTATCTATTCTAATATCGTTTAGAAGGAATTGGTTCTAAATCAGTTTACAGGTTTTTGACAATATATACGATTTTGTGACTGACTGTACTTTACTTCAAAAGCAGAATTCAGTCGATCATAGAATAATCAGCCAGAAATCGGAAACAACCCAACTTCCGACAAATTTTTGTCTATGGTGACTGAGTTTTTGTATGGAGTCAGACAAAATTCAGCCGGAGGTTGGGTTTTTTCTTACTTACAGCTGATTTTTGTCTATGATCGACCGCTACGATTCCGCTCAAGTGTGTGATGCACCTAATCGATGCCCAAAGCATGAATCCGAACTGATACATGTAAAAAAAAAACATCACAAGCATGGCAGCAGTGGGAATTTAATATATATATGTAGAAGTAATCTGGTGGTAATCAGTCAAGAATTCCAGTAATTTGGAATCAATTCTGATTCCCAATTAATAGTAATTGTAATATTTGTATAGATGATTCCTGATTCCTTAATACGTACTGTTAATCACCGTTTCACTTGATTACATTACAAGTAATCTGACAACCAGTAGTGGATTACAGAAGTAAAATCAAGTAATCGTGTAATCAGGAATCGATTACGAAATGCCCATCTCTGCCTCCCGTACACATGGAGTGGGGGGTAAATATTTTTTTTACTCCAACCCTAATGTGTGGGATATCGTTGGATAGGTATTTTAAAACAAATAAGGGCACTCTAAATCAATTTTTGGATACAACTAATACTTTCGTAAATATTAGCTCCGAAAGTTTAAAAAAGTGTTTATCGTATTTCCTCGATATCTCATTAAACATTGATCCCAGCAAAAAAGTGCAAAGAATATTTTTTAAAGAAAATTATATGTGAATGAATTAAGCGATAGAACATTTTTTCGTATGAGCCACCGTTACCGAGTTATTTACGAAAAACCAAAATAAGGGACCTTTACACCCCCCCCCCCCACCCGCTAGCGGCGCCCCCATCCGCCGGTACTTTTAGTATGTTGTGTAAAATACCTTTATCTACAACTACACCAAAATTCAGCTATACACGAATTATTTCCCCTATCAGGCAGTTAAGCGTCTTCGTTTGGTGAGCTATGGACTAGGGTAGAAAATAGAAGATACCAAAATTAAAAACTATTCCGTTAGTTACATGAATGTGCCATCTAATCTATATGAGTGATTATTAGTTATTGTTATTAACTTATTTAATGTGTACTTATTCATACTTTTGAATTCCCGACGACGCAAAAAGAGTTATGCATGTATGTATATGTCTGCTTCCTGTCTGTGCACTCTAGCTCTTAAATGGATGAACTGATTTGAATGAGGTGTTTTTTTGTGTTATTTAAGTAAAAGTTTGTTTTCTATTATTTAAATTTAAGATGGTTATTATCTGTAATGTTTTCGTCAACACTGGATATAGTATAATTTTAATAAAAGTGATGTTATTACATTCATGTTGCATTTTATTTCTTATGTCTTTGTTCTCACTGTTGAGGTGAAAAGTTGTATGAGCAACATGAGACCAAAGTTATTTGCATCTCGTGCCTTTGAGTCCCTCACTACGCTCAAGATTCTACTTTAGAATCACTCGCTATGCTCGTGATTCTATTATAGAATCTTTCGCTTGCTCGGGACTTAAAATTCGCACTCGTAACAAAAACGAACTTTGGTCTCTTGTTGCACAAATATCTATTTAAATTCAATTTCCGTACATAATTTTCATCCTAGCGACATCTACTTGCGAGATATGGAACCAGAATGAATTAGCGCTTTACTCATCATGTGCTAAGCAGAATACTCGTACAAACACCGGAGATACTTATGGCACCTGGTAGACGGCTGGACCCGGGGTATGTCCTTAAACTACGTCCGGACATGGGTATGTCCTTAAACTACGTCAAAAAGAGAGGTATGTGCACTGCGAATGGCATCTCGCTAAGTGTGGTAAGGCACGTTCAGCGAATGTCATCTCGCTCAAATCTGGAGCAGAGCCCGACTGGGGAAGTACCTCCACCTTACAGAAAATCACAGCCAAATAGCACTAGACCTACTCATAGTGTTGTGTTCCTGCTGGTGAGTAAGGTTGCCAAAGAGCTCAAAGAGGACCCAGTGTGTTGACGATGAGGGACCTTCTTGTTCCTTTAGCCATCAACACAGTGAATCCTCCTTTTTGTAAAGGGTCGGCAACGCGCATGTGACTCTTTTGGAGTTGCAGGCGTCCATAGGTTACGGTAGCTGCTTACCATCAGGCGGGCCGTATGTTTGTTTGCCACCGTCGTGGTATAAAAAAAAAAGACGGGCTTGCCTTCAGGGCTCGGAACCGGTTTTCCCTAAAAACCCCGTAATAACATTTTATGGTCTTTATGTAGAACGCCCGCCTTGGATTTTCCACAGTACGAGTAGATCATCTACACACAGTTAACCAGATTGTAGAATAATGCACCGAACAATCCGCCCTTTTAACGGTCTCCTAGCCCGGTCGGTAGTGACCCTGCCTATGAAGCAGGACGTCCCGGGTTCGAATCCTGGTCAGGGCATTTATTTGTGTGTTCATCACGGATATGTTCCTGAGTTATGGATGTTTTCTATTTATTTAAGTATTTGGACGGGTTATTCTTTTTATAGTTGGGTTTTCATAGGTAGGTTTATTTTTATATTTTGTAATTAGTTTGTTAGTATAGTTTTAATTTTTAGAAGTCTAACTTAAATTTTTTAGTGCATACATTATGTTACATTATGTGTTAATAATAAACAGTATTTATCTATTATATATGTTGTCGTCACCTAGTGCCTACAACACAAGCCTTATTGAGCTTACTGTGGGACTAGGTTGATTTGTGTAAGATATTTATTTATTAAAAAAAACCTACACTAAACTAAAACCAAAAGATCGACCCAACTTACATAAATCTAATCAAAACCATTTGTAGTAAGTAATAGTACAGCCAGAGCCGCCCGAGCCCTCGATCAGGGTAGAGCGAAATCGGATTTTGGCGCCCTTCGTTAGTAATGAAAATGAAATAACAATGCTCTTCAAAATTGCAGATTTTTTTTTGTTACCACTTTTAGCGGGTTCGATTCCCGGTTCAGACAGGCGATTATTTAAGATTCTTTGAATGCGGTTCGTATTGTTTTAAAAATAATAATGAAGTCTTCAGCAAAATTTCCTATCTAGAGTATTGAAAGTACTTCCCCTCCATGTGGCAAAGTCGTGGGACGCCCTGTATAGTATGGAGAAAATACCGCTTTCTGAGCCCCACTTGCCTTATTGACGGACTTGCCCATATTGACCTATATCTACGCTACAGCTAGGCTACGTCGTAGCTAGATTTACGTGCGTAGGCCCGTGTATGTATACACGGTGCCCGTGAGCATTGCGAGGGACTTTAATAGTGTATTCCTGATCATATTAAGAGAAAAAATGTCCTATAATCTTTTTCGAAATTCCCCATAGTTTCAGAGTAAATACTACTTACAAAAAATAATAAAAAATGTAGCAATTTGTTTTATCCGTTACTTTTTTCCTATGACCTAAACTTTTTATGTAGAACAGCATTAAAAAAGGTAAAAAAAATGAAAAAAATAATAATTTTTTTTTAGCGTATAACAACGAAAGTCACAATGTCTTTTCCTTCTTTTGGCCTCAGAAATGCGTGGTTAAAATCTCTTGCAATGCTCACTGGCACCGTGTATAAGAAGTGTATTGAGATTTGCAAATGTGATACTAATTGGATTTCAATTTCAGTGAATCACACTCACAAGTTGAGCGCTTGTGAATATCAACCTGGACACCCAGGTACTAATATTCATTGATCATATTAAAACTCTTTACTCTTCACATACGCAACGCAATTACCAGTATAAGTTGGACTTTCAAGGTTCTTGCCAAAGTTACATTTGAATGCATTATTAAACCAGTCCCGACAAAGTTACCTACTTTCGTTGTTCTTTCAAACTTATGATTGGTACCTTATCTGAAATTCAAGTAAAACTTCAGTTACCCAAAGAATTTACGGGCGTTGTTTGTTAACTTCGCTTATTTCCATGGGAATAACCACATTAACAACACAGTAAAGAAGTTGAGCGGGTGAGGTATTCAAAATGATCTTGACACGACTTTATAGCTTTGTGAGCTGCATTAAGATAATATGTTTAAAGAACGCCTGACCCACAAAGCTACGAGTACTTCTGCTGTTTGCTGACTGTACCTACCTACTATTTTTTTTATAGATCACAGAATAGTACTGCATTAAAATGTTCATAAACGCCTGAAACATGTTTTATGCGTATCCATGCCCGAATCTAGCAATAAAGATACAACAGCAAACTTCATCGGGGTTTCATTGCTCTCATTAGTGTGTCATATTTTCCGAGGCCAGCTCTTTTCTATTAAAGTTACTCCCAAGGAAGCTCACTCCCTGAGTATGAGAATCTGCCACGTCGCGTGCTTTGCAGGATCATCATCATCATCATCATCATATCAGCCGAAAGACGTCCATTGCTGAACATAGGCCTCCCCCAAAGAGTGCCACAATGACCGGTCCTGCGCCACCCGCATCCAGTGGACTCCCGCGACATTTACCAGTACATCAGTCCCCCTTGTGGGGGGTCTACCCACGCTGCGCCTTCCGATTCGTGGTCGCCACTCGAGAACCTTTCCGCCCCAACGGCCATCGGTTCTACGAGCAATATGCCCCGCCCACTGCCACTTTAGTTTAGCGATTCGGAGGTCTATATCGGTTACATTGGTTATGCTGCGGATGGCCTCATTTCTGATGCGATCACGCCGAGAGACTCTAAGCAGGAGATGTTATTTCTCCTAAACTGTTTACCGCTACACTGGAGAATTTTCAAGACTCTGGAGAAGGCTACATAACAACTTATTACTGTTATAAAAAGATCAGGCGCTTTGTTTTGGCATACATCTACAATATTTTGATGCTGCTGCCACTGACAAGACCACGCACGGGGGCTTGCAGCACTGCATTAGCTGTAGCTAGCCAGCAGTCGTGTAGCCCTACCCCTCCCCTGCTTCGAGGAACAAAGGAAATCTAGGAGACTTATCATACTAGAAATCGGATTTTTTTCAAAAAAAGAAATAAGTACTCTGCCACTTTTTTTTTGCATTGGAGCATCGGGTTTTCATATTCCCCCATTCATCTAGGAGACTTATCGAAGTAGGTTGAGAAGACATGATTAAAAATGTAGAACAATTGCAATGGAGTAAAAAAAACCGATTTGGGAAATTTCTAGAATACCTACTTAAGCTTCTAGTACCTATATTATCAACCATATACCTGAATCCTAAAAATGACCGAAGATCATTTCAAAAGTGTCTGCATTCTACTAGTTACGTCTACTACGCCTTGAACACTGCCAAAATTTAAAAGAAATGTACATTTTTGCAATACTTACCATGAATCATACATACTGTATATGGCATCAATCAAAAGCTTATTAAATATACTATAATTCACTTCACACATAAATTATTTTTATTTTTAAGACATAATCATTATTTAATTTACGAACGGCAATTTTGCTGTCGATCATTTTTTGCTTGAATACTTACCGTATTAAAATGATAAAAAAATTCAATCAAAAAAATCTTTACTGTAAAAACTGACGAAAATTGCGGGTAATTTTGGGGAATAAATCACTCAAGCTCTTCTTACTAACTTTAAAACTTTCTTTCTATCTATGATGCTTTTTCTGTGAGTCTTAAGAGACGTGTCTATGCTATCAAGCCGACTAATCTTTATCGCTAAAAAAAGTCAGAGACACAGTGACTGGAAAACGCCGAAAGTGGGGCAGAAAAAAATTGCTTATTTTTGCCATTTTGCTGGAGGTATGCGACTGCTGATATGGTACTCCATGTGAATTTGCCAAACCTGAATAATATTCAGGCACAGATGGAAAGGATGCATTCCCATCTGTGCCCCAGATGGGACTACACCAAAAATTTACTAAAAACAATTACAGCCACTAATAATTTTGTTCGTAATGTTCGTAACGTCTCCTCTACGCCGACGATCTTAAGTTGATATATGGGGTGGAGATGGGGGCGGATTGTCAGTCGCTGCAGGAGGATGTTACATCTCTTTTTTTATGGAGTCTGGACAACAAATTGAATTTCAATACGGCTAAATGTCGAGTGTGTAGTTTTAGTCGAGCTTTCGTTCCTATCCACGCTCAATATTTTCTTGGACCGAGCTTATTGCAAGAGTTGTCTCAGTGAAGGATCTTGGCGTTTTATTAGACACACGGCTAACATTTCATGACCACGTCAAGGAACTTGCCACTAGTAGCTTCCGTGATTAGGTTTTGTTACTCGTAACGTCAAAGATTTCCATGACCCTTGTACCATAAAAGTACTGTACAATGCTTTGGTTAGAAGCAAGTTGGAGGCGTCAGCGTTCATCTGGAACCATTACGAGTCGACTTATATCCTACTCTTGGGAAAGGTCCAAAAGACGTTCTAATGTATTATAAAAAGATGTACGGATACTATCCGTTCTTGTATCCAACTACATTTCTTTAAGAAACCCGGGGATTCAGTTCCTAGGAAGTGAGGCGCAACTTGAGCCTGCTACTTTTCGCATGTCGGGTTCTTCGCGGGGGCACTGATTGTCTTGAACTGGTAGGGAGGTTTGTAAGACTGTTTGTGCCTGATATCAACAAAAATATTACCCCTAGACCGCGTGTGCGTTCTCTGTTGGCAGTGCCAATGGCACGTACGGCTGCCCATAGGAACTCTCCCGATACTTCGTGCCCTATACTGGACCTACTGAATGCGCTCCTGGTATCAGCACCAGAGTGTGACCTGGTGGCGTGGCGATGAGCGAATGTGTGTCATGACTCATGAGTGCTTGAGATTTTGCGAGCTGATGGATAAGAGGCAGTCAAGAGAGTTAGTATGATACTTTTGATTTATAGTAGATACGAGTATCTATGTAGTTTCGCTGTGTATTAGTGATGTGATAAGACTATAATGCTGTGTAAACAAAAAAAATCAATAAACAATATATTGGCTAAAGTTAAACAACTAAACATTAATTTCATATAAAATTTATTGAATCAACTAGACTAACATTATTGAATATGTATATATGTATATTTACATATTTGGTGAATTGCTCTGCTTATTTTTTACAGTAAAAATATTTACAGTAACGTATTTACAAAAAAGACGAAAACGTTAGTAAAATAATGTTAAATAAAAATCAAGTAACGTAGTTCAAAGTGTTACATTGTACAGTCGCCATCAAATATATCGGAGCGGCCAAGGTACTCAAAAATATCTGAGCATGCACTTTATCGCCTTGACAATAGAGGCGTTGTTCAGATATTTCTGACCACCTTGGCCGCTCCGATATATCTGATGGCGACTGTACTCTCGTTTCGATATAAAATGTCATCTCCGTATGTAGATTTAACGAATATATGCTTTTACATTATAATAATAAGAGCTATAACTAACTATACCACAGGGAATGGTCATAAATATGCGATGCGGGTCAATAAAATAGTTGATCTACTATGTATGCGTTAAAGCATCACAGAGATAACAAATAGGTTGAGTGGTCTTTATATAACAACTAACACACACTATATTTATGATTCTACTGATAAGTGCTAAATATTTCCATAAGCGCTACTGCCTAAGTAGATGACGATAGATAAATACAAAAAGGTACAAAGCACGACATGAGAAACGTAAATTTTCTTACATTACTACTCTAGTCCGATTATGCTACCGTCTAATTAGTTTTGCAACCGATAAAGAGCCAGCAAGTACGAGCAGTACCTACGTCAAATTGTATGAACTAATATTTTTATTTTGACAGTGCCATACCTTATCGTTGCAAAGTCCATGGCATGGGGCAAACATGATTGGACCTAAATAAGTATAATTGTTAACAAATTACACTATATCTATGTTATATGCCCTACCTACGACATTTCTATGGCGTAGGTATGCCTCTAGCTAGACAGTACCTATTGCTATATTGCTACAGAATTGCATCTGAAATATGTAGCTACAAAATGATCAACTATTTTATTTGATAATAATCGACTAAATAGGCTAATTAATTATATTCGATATTGTAAGCATTTGTATAAAAGTTGCAAATAGCTCCAATACACATCCAGGTGTAAAATGCCTCAATTGTTTTTACTTAAAAATAAAAAATATATATGTCATATAGCATGTATTATACCTATATTATATTACACGTAAGTGATTTTGGTTTCGGTGCTAGGTACTTATTTAAAAAACAAACATTCATACACACAACGATCTATTTTCAAATTTGACGCATCCTCATAATCGTCGGAGCCGTAAAATGTCAAACTGTTTAAAAATAACAAAGTTTGTATTGATGCTAGGAAGTAAGTCTTCAACAATTTTGGTGAAATTTGGTATGCGGGTACCACCTAATTTCGTGTGACTCGTGTGAGTAAAAAAGGTGAATGAAGACTTCGTTAAAAAAAACATTATCCAAAATAATATTTTCATGAAGCTAGTCAAGTTCTAAAACTGACAAACACCGTAATTAGAAGGTGATATTCTAATAATTTTAAACAAAAAAGAACCGACTTCACTTTAGCCTCCACCTTTCCAAAAGCAAATGCTTGAGCTGCTGTAAAAAATGCTCAAATCACTATAGGTGTGCCTATAACAGTTGAAGACTTCCCTCGATTTCTCCAGGATCCCATTATCAGATCCTGACCTGGTTGCAATGGGACAAACAAACAAAAAAATGATTTTCCAAATCGGTCCAGCCGTCTTCGAATAATCGGTGAAATGAAATTTAAAAAAAATGCAAAAACAAAGATCCCGACGAATTGATAACCTCCTCCTTCGAAATCTTGAAGTAGGTTGAAAAGAATGAGACTTAGTTACTTATCAACCGACTTCAAGATTTTGAAGGAGAAGGTTATCAATTCGTCGGGATCTTTGTTCGTTTTGCAATTTTTTTTTATGTATGTTCACCGATTATTCGAAGACGGCTGGACCGATTTGGAAAATTCTTTTTTTGTTTGAAAGAGTATACTTCACAGTTGGTCCCATTGCAACCAGGTCAGGATCTGATGATGGGATCTTGGAGAAACCGAGGGAACTCTTCAACTATTATAGGCACACCTAACTATTTAGTGATTTGAGTATTTTTTACAGCAAGTCCAGTTACTGTTGGAAAGGTGGATGCTAAGTGAAGTCGGTTCTTTTTTGTTTAAAATTATTTTAATATTTAATGAGTCAACATAAAATGGACGCCTTGTGCGCTTTGTAATTATAAAAGTTCCGTTAGTTGAAAGTCTAAACATGGGTTAAGAAATTAGTAATGCTGGTTGCAGGTCCTAAAACGAATAAGTTATTAACGCAACGAGTCCTACAAAGCTCGACTTACCTGTGCTATGGCACAGTGTGTAGGACCTAGGTATAGTTTTCGGTTCGTATGGAAACCCTTCGTAGTATTTTATCGAAAATATTTAAAAAAATGCTGTTTTGTTTATTAATACGATATGTGCAAAGAAGGAGGTATGTATCTAGGTTGCGGAATGGTAAGCGTTTAATTTAATTTTGGCATATTCTTAGCAAAACCTCCTCCATTATAAGTAAGCCGTAAAATATAGGCTCCTATGGTCGTAACTTTTGAGAACGGGACAATTTGTGTTCTAGTACAATATGACCCAAAAGCAGTTATCATGAGAACAGTCGATTCAGCCGCTTAGCACATGCTATCTCGCCTCGGCGTTGAGGGTCTCGAATACGTGCTTGTACCAAAAGGTGACGGTCTTGTCCCAGGCACCGAGTGTAGAGTCGTCCAGTTTCAGCACTTCGATGAACATTTTTACTATTACATCCTTTAGATCCTGGAAAAAATATGATGTAGGTATGTTTAATATAATTCTATTATGTCTAAACGGTAGTTGTTAATGGGTTAGAAATGACTACTGATGTGCAGACACAAAGGTTTCAAAATTCAGATTTTTTTATAATTTCCCAAAGTTTTATTTAAGAATAAACTTGCTATTTCTTAAATTTCCAATTACTTAGTTTTCATGTATTTTTTTTAAATATCCGAAAAAATGTTGTGTTTCGGAAACTTTCCAGAACTTGTTCGCATAATATCTGTAGAAATAAAACAACAAGCGTAAACTCATGTTGAACTCGCTTTGGGTTGCTAAGCCGTCATGTTAGTTGATTTAATGAACCATGATCCTAAAGTACTATACAGAGAACTGTGTTTTCATGACCGTAACCGTTTGGCATAGATTTACAAAATTACCATTTTTATGTACCTAGAAACTTTTGTGTGAGTTGGTGCAACAATTTGATTGTGACACTGCTACTATGTTGTTCGATATCCACTAATGAATTACATAATATTGACTTGTTGAAGGAAAGTACCAAAACAAGCAATGTATGAAAGGTATACTTTTATTAGATTTTCTGTTAAGTGAAATTTATGTATGTTATTTGGTTACACAAATGATACAATACAATTCATGAGTTACGTTGCTAAGTATAAATATACGGAAAATGAACCTCCTGTACCGAATACTACTATTATCAATACTCACATAAAAGTGGCTCTCTTTGATCTGTCGTTTCCTATGCGACTCCCCAAGCTTCCTCATCATGGCTGCCACCAGCTCGGGCTGGTTGAGGCTGGCCACGGCCTGGTCCAACGAGCTCATTAGATTGATGACGTGCGCCTTGAACTGGATGTTGCTCGAGAAGTCTTCTTCGGTCTGGTTTCGGAGCATCTTGAAAAATTCTTTCGTCTCGGGGTAGGCGCGGAATAACCTGCAATGAAGGGATATGGGAATGGTGTTCATTTTTTTTCCTTGTAATGGGTCAAATAATGATGAAAGTTTTTTTAAGCGGGTATGTTTAAGGCTTTACATGTGTAAGTTCTGATATTGCGACTAAATAATTGTGAATATATCATTTCTATAAATTAGTCGATAAAATTGTCATTATACGATTGTGATGATTTAAATCTTGATATTATTTTGATTTCAGGACAATTTCGACACCTTTACATGTTACGACTAGGTACTTGGTACTTATAAAAAACAATAACACGGTTTTACTTAGATTTTCTACTTAATCAAGATGTAGAGGTAATGAGGCAGGATGCAGGATATACAGAGGGTGAAAGGGTCGCAACTTTGTCCGCGTGGAATTCTTAAAAACTTTCAATCCCCTTTTCACTCCCTTACGGTTTGAATTTTAAAAAGTCAGAATCTTTAAGGTTCTACTTTCCACGGTTTTGACTGTGGGTTATCTATCGGTCACAGATTATTTTATAAGTATTTAAATGTCAAGTACTTTTTGTCTGAAAATCTCGTCACTAGTCTATACCACGCCTATACTCTGTATCTTTAGGTATTTAAATAAAAGTAAATAAGATCTACCCCAAATGGCTCCTTAAGCCAGTTGAGGGTAGATAAAAACATTACACGATCAAATAATATTGGTTAAAGCCAGGTCGTTAAGTGACAGATCCAGGCAGTTTTGTATTTGATTGGTTAACCAATAAAAGTTATAACTACCCGAAAATGTAAAAATTGTTTGTTTACTTTTATTTAAATACCTAAAGACATAGAGTATAGACACTGCCCAATAGCATGATAATAGGTACAAAATAATTAAACCCCTATATAGCTATCGCCAAATAGGTGCCCGCTGTACCGAGTCGCATAACCAATGAAATTTGACAATAATTTAATTACCAGAGCTGCAATTAGCAGCTCTGGCTTAACGATGCGCGAACAAACTTAATACTAATGGGTTTTAATTACGCCAGGCCTCGTAGTATAGGGTTGTCATATGTACGCCGGGGCATGTCCCGGTTTGAAGCATGGTATCCCTACCCCAGCATGACGATACCATTAAGGTACATAGGAGTAGGGGACTGCATCTTGTTTTGATCAAGGTACTTAATCACGTTAATAAACAATAATGCCTACTTATGTATCAATATGTCAGTATTGTAATCGGGTATTTCGGGTGTGAGTGAAACAACGCCCCCTGTGTTGACCCCTGTCACAGTACGGAGTGTCACATACTACAAAACTCGTTTAAGCGTTTATGTGTGTCCGGCACGTCTGTACACACTTCAATGTGTGCGTAAGTTCTAAGAGCACTGTCGTTCAATTATTTTTAAAGTTCCGCTGTCGTAAATTATGATTGCAACACACCGACATTTTGCAATGTTTTATCGATGCCCTGTCAACCGGACTGATAACCTAGACTGATCTCCTACCAATCGGCCGCCGCGGGGTGAGGTCATTCGAATAGGGCCGGGGCGTAGCGTGGCCATTCTGTATGAAATACTATTATTTATTCAGTGTGTTATGCTCTCTGTCGGACCGTTTTTAGGGTTCCGTAGTCCACTAGGAACCCTTATAGTTTCGCCATGTCTGTCCGTCCGTCCGTCCGCGGATAATCTCAGTGACCGTTAGCACTAGAAAGCTGAAATTTGGTACTAATATGTATATCAATCACGCCGACAAAGTGGTAAAATAAAAAGCGGATTTTTTTTTATTAGGGTACCTCCCCTATACGTAAAGTGGGGAGTGATTTTTTTTTTCATTTCAACCCTAACGTGTGATATATTGTTGGATAGGTATTTAAAAATGAATACGGGTTTAGTAAAATCATTTTTTGATAATGTAAATATTTTCGGAAATAATCGCTCCAGAAGTAAAAAAAAAGTGTCCCCCCCCTCTAACTTTTGAACCATAAGTTTTAAAAATATGAAAAAAAATTCTAAAGTAAAACTTTATAAAAACTTTCTAGGAAAATTATTTTGAACTTGATAGGTTGAATAGTTTTTGAAAAAAAATTACAAAATAATTTCTGAACTAAGTTTGTAATTTAACCGTATAAGCAGGTGTTTTTTGTACCTGTAATTTTTTAACTCTTAAGTGGGGACACTTACTGTGACGGACGGAAAACTACGGAACCCTACACTGAGAGTGGCCCGACACGCTCTTGGCCGGTTTTTATATTCTCATATGAACAACTCTTTTTCTCGGTAAATAAGTTTAACTTTCGTTTGGGAAAAAGGGTAATAGGGCTAACCGGGTATATCCGTGGACGATCCCAATACATAATTCCGATTTGAAAACCATAGAAACTTAAATTTTAGCACCAAAGTTGCTATCACCTACCCTACGCTATTACATCGCCAACAAACTGTCTCGCAGTTTGGCGAAACTTTAATTTAAGGCACTCTTGTATTTCACCTGTTGTTCAATAAATAAAATAAAAATTAATTGTTCCGTTTAAATACTGAATTGTCCCGGTAGACTTTTTCATATTTATGGCATCCCTAACGGGCCTTTACAGTAGCGTATTCTGCTCTTACATAGGGGCGAAATATGGAGAGCCTGTCGGTTACTGTTTTCTTTATACCTCTGGATTAGAGTCTGTTTTGAGTTCTAAGAATCTGAGGAGTTTATTAATTTTAAAGGTAGTGCAGTTTCGCGACAAAGGCCTACGGTGTGTAGTGTAACCCCGGTGCAAGCAGATCTCGTATGTAATAAGTTTCGCGACAAAGGCCTACGGTGTATAGTGTAACCCCGGTGCAAGCAGATCTCGCGCGACAAAGGCCTACGGTGTGTAGTGTAACCCCGGTGCAAGCAGATCTCGTATGTAATAAGTAATGTATGACGAATATATGAAACTGTGGTACACGAACGCGTAGGCCACTATTTTTCTCCTCGTAAATAGGTATTTGAAGGCGGCACACTTTCGGTTTTGATTTAAGAATGATGTTAAAAACTCGCACTGAAATTTTGCAGTGATATAAGGATATAACTACTTTTTAGTGATCTGCAGATGGATCTATTTATCTTTAATAGACACTATTTATTTTAATATATTTTGCATAATTATTTAAACAAGATGAATAAAATACTATTACGTAAAACAAACACAACTGTCAAAATGACAGACGTTTATGATTACTCTGTGTAATTGTATTACTCTGTGTATCATAATATAGTTAACTGAGACGAAGTAGGCACCCACTAGATAATGTTCAAATATTGATTTACGTGCCTAGTGGCTACTACATTTATATACAACATGTTATGGTAAAGCCGGAAAGTCAGACATGTCAGTTATCTGTCAGCCTGTCCTGCATCACTCTTTCTAAATTAAACAAGACTTGAAATGTGCATATAGGTACTCGTACAGTCACCGGCAATAGTATCTTCCTACATGAAGGCCGCAAAAATATGTGACACGCTCTTATCTGTAGGGCCATAAGAGCGCGTCACATATTTTTGCGGCCTTCGTGTAGGAAGATACTATTGCCGGTGACTATACCTGCTTCGAGAGATGATGGACAGTCAGCAACGAAAGTTACCGAACGAAATAAGATTACAAAAGTAATTAGACACATAAATATTACATTATAAGTTACTGAACAGTGCCTCAAATAACTCTTGAACCTTCGTTGTTGACGTTGCTGACTGTACTTAGTAGTACTTACAAGAAAGTCAGCTAGGTATCTATTATTGCTAATCGAACTTGAATTGACACAATATCATAGTACGAATTTATGTCTTCTTTACTGCTAATTATTGTACCAATGATGTAGGTATATCCAGTATTATTAAGCATTAAAATTTTGATCGTTTTACGTCTTCTTTTCTGTACACGATTTTAGAATATTTTTCTTATAGTCCCGTCACTAAACATAAAGTTGTTCGAGGAGATCACATTTAATCCTACACTATTTTGTCCTTGGGATCTGGTAAAACAACATTTATTGAAAAGATGTATTAAGTTTTTCTCAAAAAATACAGTGTGCTTTCTTTCAAAAAATATTTTGAAAATTTTAATGTTTATTTCCCACAAACATTAAATCCTACACTAGAGATTTTTAATCCAAGGGACTACCTGAATATTTAAAACAGTATTTGAAATATTCACCACCTGTCAAGTTGTGGATACATTAGAAATAATAAAAATGTTTAAAAAATTCAATAATAATCAAACACTAATTATACAAATGGTGATTTTTCACTATATTGTCGAGACAATTATTACGCTTCGTTTAAAAAAAAAATTACAGCGGTGACTGTATTATTACTATTGCTTAAATGATTTTAAATGATTTTCGCACACGCGCATTAATTCTACACTCATGATTTTGATGCTCCTTTTAGCTTCAATAATATGTTACATAATATCAAAACTTCACCAGTAAATATACTGAGCATTTTCAGGAATTGTAAAATTAGTAATCAAAAAATAAACATAATTGGAGTGAGGCGCGGGGCGGAAACTACAACACATAAGATGTGCGGTGGCCGATACGATTAGTGCACTTAAGGTCATTGAGCGTGTAGGTATCTAAGAAGCGCAGAAGGGCATAGCGTATGGTGCGTAGTTGCTTACTTAGGAGTAATATTCAGGGTGGAATAAATAATAGGCTCATTTTATTTATTAGTATTACACTATTTCTTAAATCACACTGATCAAATATAATTCTTAATATTTATATTTATATAAATGCCTATGTCCTGACTGAATGATCCACGCAGAGCCGAAACTACTGAAGCTGGAAAGTTGAAATTTGCAGATAAGGTTACATTTTTAATTTGTACAAGTAATAAGGATGGATTTTGAAAAAATTAAGCCCTAAGGGGGTAAAAAGGGGGTTAAGCGTTTGTATGGTTAGGATTTAAATTTTTAAGTTAAAAACTTGAAACTTCGTACGTTTGTTGCTAATTAAAAAATAATAAAAGTCATTTCAGCGTTTTCTGGTATATAACCTCTAACGGGGTTAAAAAGGGGTTGAAATTTTGTAACGAAATAATTAAAAACAAAAGTGACAGACTTGAAAATTCGTTTGTAGGCTACTCAGCTCCAAACAAAAAAATAATTTCAGTGCTTTTCAAAACTCCACCCCAAAGGAGTTGAAACGAGGTTGAAAAGTTGGATTGTAGCCAGGCCGAAGCTACTTCTTTCTAGCTTCACTAGAAAGTTATAATTTTCATTTATAATGTGTACAAGTAATAAGAAATAAATTTGAAAAATTAAACCCCTAAGGGAGTAAAAACGAAGAGTTAAAAATTTGTATGGGTTAAAACTTTAAGTTCGAGGCATGCAACTTCGTACATTAAATACATTAAAAATAATGAAAGTAATTTTAGCGTTTTTTTTCATTCAATCCCGCAAACGGGGTTAAAAAGGGGTTGAAAGTTGATATAGATACCTACTTTTTTGTGACAGACTCGAAAGTTCATTTGTAAGCACGTCAAAACAAAAAAAACTAACTTCAGTGTTTTTCAAAATTCCACCCTAGAAGAGTTAAAACAAGGTTGAAAAGTTTGTACTAAAACGAGGCCGAAACTGCTGAAGCTAGAAAGTTGTATTTTTTTCTTATATACCACGACGGTGGCAAACAAGCATACGGCCCGCCTGATGGTAAGCAGCTACCGTAACCTATGGACGTCTGCAACTCCAAACGATAATTTGCAGATAGGCTACTTTGTACCTATTTTGTCTACTTATTAAAAAATAAGAAAAGCAGTTTCAGCGTGTCTTGATATTCATCCCTTAAGGGGGTTAAGAAACGTTGACGATTTGTATGAAGAATATAATATGTATATGGCTTAAAAGTAAGTTGTATGATAATGATTATAAACAAAAAAAAATTCTAATACCAAACAACACATTTTATAAAGATGAAACTGTGTATGAGTAGGTGGCCGTATTATAAGTGAACGAAGTCGCGGGCGGAAAGCTAGTCTATCTTTAAATGCTTTTGTCCTGACTGACTCATTAACGCAAACACCGAAACCACTGCAGCTAGAGTTGAAAATGTTAGACCAGGTTACATGTATAATTCGTATGTACTAAGAGGTGGTTTCGAATAAATCAATGGCTAAGATGGTAAAAAGTGGGTTAAAAGTTCAGAAAATCAGTTTTTTGAAGTCGGTTAAAAATGGGTTGAAAGCTGTAGTTTTTTTCGTGACTGACTTAAATATTCGTTTGTAGGCTAATCGCTTAAAAATAAATAATGAAGTAATTTTAGTGTTTTTCAAAATTCCGCCCCAGAGGAGTTAAAACGGGGTTGAAAAGTTTGTATTAAAGCGAGGCCGTTACATCGGAAGCTACAAAGTTGTAATTTGCGGGTGGGGTACATTTATAATATGTACAAGTAATAGGAAGCAATTTTCAAAAATTCAAAAAGGGGGTTCAAAATTAGTATGGATAGAATTTAAAAATTTAAGTTAGAATCTTAAAACTTCGTACGTTTGCTGATCATTAAAAAATAATAAAAAAGACTTTAGCAGTTTTTGAAGTTCAGAAGAGGTTAAATTGGGGTTAAAAAGAGGTTGAACCCCATTGAAGTTGAAAGTTTGTATAGAGATTCCAAGTTTTGAAAGACAGACTTAAAACTTTGTTTGTAGGCTACTCTTTATAATCTGTACAAGTAATAAGAAGCGCGTTGAAAACTTGTTTGTGTGGTGTTTATAATTTTTAGTTCAAGACTGCGTAAGTTTACTGCTAATTTAAAATAATAAAAGTGATTTTAGCGTTCTTTTAATTCAACTTCTAACGGGGTTAAAAAGGGGTTGCAAGTATGTATAGATATTTTGTGAAAGACTTAAAACGAAGTTTGTGGACTTAAAAGAAAAAAAACTTTTAAGGGTGTTTTTTTTAAGAACTAGCCATATTGTGCGAGGTGATTTGGTAGGCCATAATAAACAACTTTTACTATTGGGTCAACTCGGAAATCTAAATTTGTTTTGGCTGTTTCATACATTTCGGCCGATCCAACGTTGACGTTTTCTATGGGGACGCCAAAATTTTTTTTGGATTTCAGGGCCGGTCCTATAAAAAAAGTTGTTTAGTAAGACTTACTTAATCACCTCCCACGATATGGCTAGTTATTAAAAAAACATCCTTTAAAGTTTTTTCTCTTTTAAGTGGGTAGTACTACAAACTTTTCAACCCTAGGGGAGTTGAAACGGCGTTGAATACTTTTTATTAAAGCAAGGCCGAAACTACTGAAGCTAGAAAGTAGTCATTTGCAGATTGGACACTTCGTAGTTTGTCTGCTTATTTAATGCCTGTAATTAAAAGGTCTCTTGGATTCTCAGAAATCGATTTTCGACATGATCGGATTAAATTGTACAAAATTTAAAATGGTCGCCGTTTTACAATTTTGATGTTAGATTCGTATTAGCCGTGCGGATCGATTTTCAAAGTGATCAAAAATAAAGAGAACAAAATAACATTGTGGCCTTTTGTATTGATAATAATCACATAATTTCAGGATGGCGCTACTTTTTCGAATTCAAACCCTGGACTAAATTATTCTATTAATTGTATGTCAATTTCAAAACCAAATAAGAATAAATAAAACAACTTGTCAAATTTTTTTACAACCCTGAACCTTCGGCAAAGACGAGAAACAAATAGGTTCTATGAAGTTAGATGACTGTATAGATTATATAATTGATATGTATGCTCCATTTTTATTAAGTGATAGCTGTGATATTATACAGTCGACTACAAAGATATGTATCCACTTTTGAACCTTATTACAACGGATTAAGGTGAAAAAGTAGATACAGCCTAGCTCTTTGTAGTCGACTGTACAATCCATTTTTAGGGTTCTGTAGACAGAATGGCAAAAACAGAACCCTTATAGTTTTGTTCATGTCCGTCTGTCCGTCCGTCCGTATGTCACAGCCATTTTACTCGGAAACTATAGGATGTATCTTAATACAATTTAGACATAAGGTGTATTTTGTATGCCGCTATTTAGTTATGTAGTGAAATTGCAGAAAAAATATTTTCAGGGGGGGCACTCCATACATGTAACATGTTGCACATCAATCGTTAGGTCTTTAAAAATAACATTGAGGTTTCTTTGAACATTTTGTGATTAAGTGAAAAGTTTCAGAAATAATCGCTTCGAAATTCGAAAAAATAGCGTCCCCCCCTGTAACTTTTGAACCGTAAGTTCAAAAATATGAAAAAAAAGATGCGCGTTAGCATATACTTTCTAAGAAAATTGTTTTGAACATTATCGGTTTAGCCATTTTTGAGTTATTTTCAAAAAAACTTATTCCATAGGCATCAGATACGACCTTTTGGCATTAGTCTGGTTCTTATTCCATTAAAGCTACGGAACCCTCCATTATTCGTGGTCCGACACGCACCTGGCCGGTTTTATTATTAGTCTTTCAGCGCCGTAACCACCAAAAAAATAAACGACATAAACCGAAAACATCAAAACAAACGGTATTATCCGATGGGTATCCTAGAAAAGAAGCTATAAATAGCAGGTATAGCTCTCCTATTCATTCATAGCTTACAAGCAAGTCACACAAGAAGAACAGATTACTGGTCACTAGACTACGCATTATGAAGCCTAAATCGACCCAGTATTAAGTTGTTTTATATGTTTAATTTGAAGTTCGCAGTGCCTTGGATTTACTGTAATGCTGTGTAACTGTTTTGATTGATAAATAAATAAATAAGTGTGTTCAATACGCATTATGAAGTTTCTCATGACGTGACCACTAAATACAGAGCTGAGAATGGCGTCACTCGCTTCTATCCTATACAAAATTTACAAAAATCCATGTGAATGATTTAACTCATAAACTCGATTTTTGTTGATATTTTATTTGATTATAGCAAATAAATTCTCTTGGTGTATCGTCGTTTATATTGACCGACGTTTGTCCAATGCAATGAGTGTGCTTCCCAGGCAGAGCCGGATTAGCCTTTAGGCAGAGTAGGCAACTGCCTAGGGGCTCCGCCTCGGCCAGGGGCCCCGCGTACACAGAAAAAAATTAAAGTCCTACAAGTGAAAATTAAATTGGGAAATTTGTATACACAAATGTCGTCTAGGAGCCCCGCGGGTGAACAGTGGAAAATGAAATTGTTTCATAGAGTTAAATATTAATTGGAAAATCTGTATTTATCGGCTAGGGGCCCGCGTGTGCACGGTGTGCACAGTGGAAATGAAAATGTTTCCTACCGTATGTAATATTAATAAATTAAAACAAATATCGTTGAGGGGCCCCGCATGTGCAAGGGTGAAATTATTGTTAAATTAATCAAGCTTGTAAATTTGTTTAATGATTCACCCTTTTGGGCCCATTTTATGATCACTTTTTTCTAAGAAGAATGCATTTCAAGTTTTATTACCGACCATCAGATGATATTTTCGGTTTTTCTAGCATCTACCAATCAATAATGGTAAAAAAGTAGGTACATAAAAACTACAAAAATGTGTTTTTAGAGGACAAGTAAATGTTTTACGTCGATAAAGATTTTTTACATGCAGTGGTTTTTCAGATAACATTGTGACAAGAGTGTCCCATTTTAGTGGGAACAGCGTTAAGTTTTACCACTCTCACAAATCAGTGTCGGTAAAAAAAAAACGAGACGTTTAATGTTAAGACGTTGATTAGAAGCTGCCATCTGAAAAGATACGGCAAAAGGATCTAGCTGACCTAACTTTTAATATTTTTTCAATTGCTATGTAGATTATCTTTATGGGACTCGGTAAATAGGGCAAATTTCAAGATGTTATGAACGATTCTGTATCCAAAAAATCGGCTAAAAGCACTTTAGGCCCTGCTTAATACATAAATACACACACCTAAAAGTACTTTCACTTGCGCGCGAGTGACGAGCCGAATAGCGTGCGGAATGTTTACATATTATGCTTCTCGGTTTCGCGCGCATATTCGCACGCGTTTCGAATAGGGGGTTGTACGGGGAGACGAATATGTGAACGGACATTCGTATTGTCGTACGAGTGCCAACACGAATAATTCGACAAGCACTGACGCAAGTACGAATATGTAATTGTAAACGCCGTATAAGAAGTGATATATTTTTGCGATACTTAACTCATTAAGCTTTTTTTAATATTTGTTTTCCTTTTTTTGGTCCCTCAAGCGCTAAGCTAAGCCGCAAACAGACAGGTCGTCAAGGACATAACGAAACAAAAAGCACTACGTTCAGTACTATACCCTAAAAAGTTAGGAAAGTTAATATAAGAGTAAAAAAAGAAAAAGATAAAAAGGTATAGATAAGAGAGAGTTTATATAAAAGTTAATTTTAGGGTAGGCAACGCGCATGTGAATCTTCAGGAGTTACGGGCGTCTATAGGATACGGTAACTGCTTACCATATGGCTTTTTGCCACCGTCGTGGTATTGAAAAATATTTACTGATTTTTTTTGTTAAAAAGGGGCCCATGAATTGCATTGCCTAGGGGCCCCGGGGGTGGTTAATCCGGCCCTGTTCCCAGGTACGAAAATAACAGTTCGAATGCATCTATCTAACCATTGAACCTAAAACCACAATATGCTCTGTTCTGAAATGACTGATTGGGACAAACATAATGACATTTCAATATAGGAAATCAGAAATATAGAAAAAAGTTTAAATAAAATATCCCTTTACCAACCTGTATTACTTGCGAGTCTTCTGATTTGCTCTATCTAATACAAGTAGGTAAGTAATCTGTGCTACGTAGTAACCTTGCCGCGGAGTCGGGAGTTTTAAAATATGAACCTTAAATTATAAGTTATTTATTTCGATTGCTCGTAAAGCATTTAGTATATTAACCATATTTTTTTGATTATGTATGTTAAATAAATAGACAATTAAAGGAAAAAATATTCACAAGTGTAGGTTCGTATAAAGTGATCATATTCGCCAAAAAAAACTAAAAAAATGTCATAATAAATAGATGTAAACATGTCACCGTGGTGAAAAATTACTGTAACACTTAGATCTGTATTAGTACCATACTACCAAATTTTCGAATTGTGTTCGAATTTCTAAGTCACTTTTTTATAAATATAAAGAAAAAATGTCACTTAATGAAGCTTATAGATGAAAGCTCACAGAAACAATTCGGGAAATCTTTAAGTTAGTCATCACTTATTTAAACAAATACAATAGTGTTAGATCTCCAGTGTAGGATTTAGTCAATGTAGTGTTCCAGACGTTGTCCATAATGTTTTCGATTTCCTGAAATGCACAATCACGTCACTGGGGAAAAATGTGTAGTGGGAATCTGACTACCCTACTTAATAACTAGAAAAAGCTTCGAAAAGTGTAGGATTTAATGCAAGGTAAAAAAATTTTGGCCCCCGTCTATTAGGACAGTATTTAAGGCAACGATTGCGATCTACATCCGCATGACCGCCTCGACCACTCTGTCAAGAGTGAACCGACTAAGAGAAGATAATTTTTATTTTAAATGAAGTAAATCCTATATATAACAATAACAAATATATTTGACGGTTTGCGTTCAGTTTTTACGAGCACTCCGGCGCCGGTGGCGGCACGAGCTCGGGCAGTAAAACCCGCAGTAAACCATGCATCATGTATCGATTTAATTAATTGCCTGACAGGTGATGGCGCTTTAAAATTTTACATCTGCTATACATAAACTGAGAACCTATGCCCTTCACTTTGCAAGAAATGTTGCAAATATTCTCAAATAGGTAACTAAGATTGTGTTTATTATTTTTAGATACCTAATGTCGGGATTTTTTTTACAATAATACGCGGTTTCTTTAATGAATGTGCTATTTTATATCGAAGGGAAATCGAAGGTTATGTTATAAGTAGCGTACGGACAGGTGGTGGCATTATTCAGCAGAGAGGGCACTGCCTAGGTTACATTTTGTGATTGAATGACTGATGATTTTTTTTTGTTAAAACCTTTAGTACTATTTGGTAACCAAAATTTCGTAACCAACTACAGAACGCGAATCAAGATTCCCAGTTTGAAGCCGGTTACGTATTGGGCCAGCCTGTTACCGTTTGGTAACTAAATTCGGTAACTAGCTCCAAAACAGGAATAAAAATTCCCTGCATGTAGTCAGTTACGAATTGGGCCAGAGTGGTAACGTTTTGTAAGTAGGTTTAGTAACTGGCTACAAAATGGGAATCCAAAATAACATTAAATCAATAGGTAGGTAGGTTAGGTTCGTTAGGTAGTTTCAAAGGCCCGAAGGGCAAACCGCGCAGAAATAAATAGAAGCCGCGCGAAGCGGGGCTTCGTCTAGTTAAGTTGTGAAGGAAATGTTTTTTGAAAAGAAACAGTCCGATGAACTTCAGCTAACTCCAACAACCGTGGCTACGAATCAGTAATGGAAAAGTCCAGTTACGAATTGGTATTTCTTTCCCGTTTCGAAACTGGTTACCAATTTTTACTTATTAAACGGTACTAAATGGTTTAAAACATATATTTCTTATTCAGTTAGTGCTAATAATTTTGGACCGAATTATCAAAGCACAGCAAAGCTTTCAGATTTACCTCTTAGGAAGTTCCGTCCCATTAGCAACAGAGTTGGCAGAGACGGGTGCCCACGAGCGTTGCACGGCGTATTACTAAACTGCGATTAGAATGGGATTGAGATAGCTGTCAATCCATATTAATTTTGACGTAAGTATATGGCAAATCTGTCAAGTCTAATCCCATTCTCATCGCGGCTGCATAATACACCTCGCGCCGGGTCAGACCCGACATTTCGTTCATTGCGTCCTGAGTCCCGTCCGCCTTTCCGCAGGTAGCTCCATAAGGCGCCCATTGCTATCTGTAAGATTAAATTGATCTTGTGATTTTTACCTCTTAAGAAGTTCCGTCCCATTAGCAACAGAGTTGGCAGACACGGGTGCCCACGAGCGTTGCACGGCGTACACCTCGCGCCGGGTCAGGCCCGACATTTCGTTCACTGCGTCCGGGTTCCCGCCCCACCACAGGTAGCTCCATAAGCCGCCCATTGCAATCTGTAAAAACGAAGTGGTCTTTGGATTGTTGAAGAAAATTCTCAAAAATAGCGAAATAAGAATGCAATCGTAAAATCGGGCCCAACTTATATTACTGATATTTTGGGCCATAAAATTAAGAAATTCCAATTACAACCATTTGTAATAACTCTACATTCAGTGAGTGAGATAATCCCTAAGCAGATTAGGTGCTGGATTCTAATTTTAAAATACATTAACAATACAATAACAACACAACCTATCTCAAACATAACTCCAACACACAACAAACAATCAACCAATATTGAGGTTGTATTGGAGTTGCGTTGGAATATTTCTCAAACAAATTCTGATATTTCTGATTCAGATGTTTATGCCGTAGCTATATTGCGTTGTTAATGCATTGGAGTTGTATTGAAGTTGGATCGTGTTTGTACGTGTTTAAAGTTAGAATACGGCCCTAGAACTAAGTATGTGATCCTACTTTAATAAAAAAGTGAAACGATTCGGCAGATTTGCTACGCCGTAGACCTCTACGATTAAAATGTAACATATGAATGACGCGTATACATTGTCTGTACATACTTAACTACTGACATCAAATAAAGGAAATATTTATTATTTAAGAGCCTTATTATTGAAGCCCTATTAGTGGTGAAAGTGATGGTAATTACTGCCTGATAGTACCTACAAGCTCATTAATTATTTACGACTAAAATAAATAACACAGGTAAGTTCTTGAAAGTAGGTAACTACTGTGATAAATGCCCTAGACCAAGTAGTTGAATTTTTGTTATGGTATAACATTTTTATTTTAATAAATCACTCTTTCACAAAAAAGATGATAACTTGTCACACTTTAGTTTACGCCACGTTTAGCCACGAGGAAATAACTGACATATGAACAGATATTTGCTCCCGAATAAATTACTTTACTAATTTGGATGTAATTTGGTACGTAATGTTATCATATAAATATATCGCTTATTGTTATCACGTGCCTAAATATTTAGCGTAAGTATTTTGACTTGACTATTTAAAACAAGTAGGAACAATTAAGAAATTCTACTCCTCTTAACAACTCAACAAGATTTTACCACAAATATAAAAAAATACCATAAGTAAGAAAAAAACAATCTACCTTGGTCCTGACCTTTTGTCCACTTCTCAGTCTTTTTAAAACAACTAGAGCCGTTAACAAAAAGAATATAGACGATAAGTAAATGAATAGCAACATCTTGCAACCTTCCGTGCGTGTCCACAGGTCTAGACTGAGGTATTAAAATACAACATTTGACTAAGCGATATGTTGACAAAACAGTTTTATCTTTTGTATCACGGGATCAAAATAAATAGGAAAACATTGGAGTGACAATATGATGCAATGTTGGCGGGAAGCAGTCAGTTAATTATGTTATGTATTCCATTGTTTACTCATGAGTGGTATAAAGGTACGAAATAAGTACCGTTTGAGTCATATTGATTGAATTTAAGGGCTATATTTATTTATAAAAACCAGTAATCTTAAATTTGATGCAAGTAGTCAAGTGTGATCCGGTTTAACATACTTATTTTTAAAGACAGGATTGTGATATTTAGTCTCTAAAACTACATATGAACATTAATTAATCATATTATATACCTATCCAAATATAGAAGCAATATATTTCTCGTCAATAAAGTCTACTCATAGTACTCATACCATAATACCAAGGCGAAGGTTTACTCGTACAAAAATTCAATCGTAATAATAAAATTAAAAGGCAAAAAAATTTTTTAGTTTGAAAAATAAATATTGTCATTATAATTATATTATAACATACCTAACTTGTCAAAAGATGGAAGTATCACTGAAGAAAATTAGTCATAATATTTCTTTTATATTCTATCCATAAATATATCTATGTGTAAACAGATATTGCCAGGTGTAAGTCAAAATTAGGGCTGCCTCCGACGTTCAGTTGTTTTAAATATATACTTTACTAGCTTTGGCCCGCGGCTTAGTCCGCGTGGAATTAGCAAGCCCCTTAAAGGGGTGAATTCGGGAATAAAAACTATTCTATACACTTCTGCAGAATTCAAACGATCTTCATACCACATTTCAATTGGTACAGCGATTTAAGCGTGAAGAGGTAACAAACAGACAGTGTTTTTTCGCAGTTACAATATAATATAGTAGGGATTTTAAATTTTCAGGTAACAATGTTATAAAAAAATAAAATAATTGACGTTTTTTGTATGATTTAGATCCATTAGGTATAAAAAAAATAGGGAGGCAGATATACAACGTGGGTGGCGTTAGTAATAACAACTAAATCATTAAATTTTATTTTTTAATTTAAGTTTCAAAACGTGGCCACGCTAATTTTGCACCGACTTTCAACATTTTGAAAGATACTAAAACTATAGTAAGTAGGTAGTTTGCTATACCATATTTATTTCTATATCCAGGCGTCAGAGAACTCGGAGGTCAGTGCATTATCTCTATTAGTATAAATCATGAAGGGTATTGCATACAAAGTGTACCTACTGAAAATACTGTCAATCCGTTTAATTACATAATTGCATTCCGATTAGGAAGAGCTAGGTAAAAGATTTTTTATCATATTTTTTGTACGAGTCACGCACGTATTAGCAGGCCCACCAAACCTCTATACAATCAGTTTTTCAAGTTTTCTAATCATACGATATCAATTTATGCATTAAGTACCCGCATTTATGTTACCCTGGTTGGCCTGGTTAGTTATACTCAAATAAATTATAAATAATAAATTATTTAAGCGACAATTTTACACAACTCGACCTAGTTTCACGGTAAGTTCAATAAGGCTTGTGTTGTGGGTACTAAACGACGAATTATATAATAGATAGATGTAGATCGATACTTAAATACATAGAAAACATCCATATTTAACTCAGGAATATCCGTGACAAACACACAAATAAATGGCCTGACCAGGATTAAAACCCGGGACCTCCTGCTTCATAGGCAGGGTCACTACCGACTAAGCTAGAAGGCCGTTAAACGCCGTTAAATTTTATGTTGGTTTATTAATAAAATTGATGAACAAAGCGATTTCTGAGTGAGTTTGATGTAAGTAATTTTAAAAATAAAAGTCGTTTAAGCGCTCATCGGATAGTGACTAAAGAGTTGAAATATATTCTTCCTACATGTTCAGCAAGGTACCTAGTGATAAGTGATAACCCTATTAGCACTTAGTCGCGCTATCATTACTAAAATGCACATGTGACCACATTTATGTATTCATGCTCGGTAAACACAAACATCATTCACTGAAACTTATCGCAGATATAATATTTGAGCGGGAAACTCGGCATCACATGCTTGGAGCAAACGAACGTTGAGACAATATTTACTTGAGACCTAATTTCTTAGTACGATTTACTTACACGATGTTGATATTACAAATCCTTAAATCAAGACAAATAAAAGTAAAATTTAAATATAAGGTATTCAAAAGTTTTGGACAGTCAGTCTTTGATGCGACACAAATTTGAATAATTATAATTATGTAAATTGTATTTTCCTTATTTATATTATTATTTTTATTTTATATGCGTAAGTTTAATATTGTTCAGTTGATTTGCGTTTGCAACACCTACGTATTTCTGATAATTTTCAATGGTTTCCGTTTCTTGGGAAGCGCAAAAATTTATCTCTTCCAGATAACCTCCAAAGGTTATCTGGAAGAGATAAATTTTTGCGATAAGATCGCCAATTGTTTTTACTGTTTGAAACTTGTATTTTATGTGTTTCTTTATGTTGAGGTTTGCAATAATAGTACATTATTGCAGTGGACGGGAAAGATAAATTCGTGGACGAGCGATTTTTTACTCACTCAACAGCGCTTCGTCCGATAATATAAGACGAGTCCACGAATTTCTTTTCCCGCCGAGGCATATACATATAGTGCTTTTCTCCAAATGTGCCAGGAAATAAAGTAAATTAAATAAATTACCATTAAATACCATTAATTAGCTTCCCTTTATAATATTTTTTTAGAATAGAGCTGTGATAGAGCACTGATACAATCAATAGATATAATATAATAGATATAGAGTGATACAGCCAATGCTCAATCAAATAATACTTAAAAATCAATTTTCGTCAAAAACTATATAAGACAGTATTAAATATGCTCCTTTCACACAAATGTAAAAGCTTAAACCTTAAAAAAAGTTGTTTTGTCTAAGGTTTTTGATCTCACTATCTCGCTCTATCCTATAGTTTGAAGGGATTGCGGTTCAGACGGTGTTGATGTGGCTTAAGTAATTGGCTGTTTGAAATGATATTTCTTAGTCGAATTAAATGTTTAAAAGGTAAAAAACAATACATTAATGGATTTTAGTACAACTTATCGTCCGCTAAAATATGACAATAATGATTTTTACTTTTTAAAATTTGTATTGAACTTCACGTACTAATTTTGCTACAGTAAGGTGATCAACTGATCATTTCCAAGCACATTGGAGAAAAGAGTATTTATGTTATGCTTAATCCTGTTGCTGTGTCACCTTAATTGTTGTTAAGTAGAAATACAAAATAAATAGAAATATAAATATCTTTATTATAAATACAGCATAGGTAAGATAAGTGTCACGAAATGGTCTCTTTTCAGCTGTTGCTAGCGTAAGTCAGCGCTGATCTTCCAAAAAGACCCTCTAGTGAAAAATTTACGGCAGGTAAAAAACACGTCATCATCATCATCATCATCATATCAGCCGAAAGACGTCCACTGCTGGACATAGGCCTCCCCCAAAGAGTGCCACAATGACTGGACCTGCGCCACCCGCATCCAGCGGACTCCCGCGACCTTCACCAGGTCATCAGTCCACCTTGCGGGGGGTCTACCCACGCTGCGCCTTCCGGTTCGTGGTCGCCACTCGAGAACCTTTCCGCCCCAACGGCCATCGGTTCTACGAGCAATGTGCCCCGCCCACTGCCACTTTAGTTTAGCGATTCAGAGGGCTATATCGGTTACTTTGGTTCTGCTGCGGATGGCCTCATTTCTGATGCGATCACGCAGAGAGACTCCAACCATAGCCCTCGCCATTGCCCTTTGGGTGACTTTGAGTTTTCTTATGAGGCCCATTGTAAGCGACCACGTTTCAGTCGTCGGTGGTGGTAGCCGGATCTTTGCCGGAGATTCTTAGCACCCCTGACCCCGCTAGTACCCTGGCCGCTACCATAACCAGGGCACCGGGGGTCGCCGGACACTCGGGGCCGTGGTTTTTTGGTTCTTATCATGGGGGGTGAATGCCGTAATCGCCACGCTTGGCATGCGGGTTGGCGATCGCAGTATCTCCACCGCACTCCGAGGATGCTGCTGCCCATCCCCCGGTGGTCTTGGCCGTAGTTTTAGGACATAGGTACTCCGGGTCCCACAAAAACACATGTAGCGAGTATAATTTATCGGAGAAAAGGGTATTTATGTTATGTTATTGTACACCTCAATCCTGTTCCTGTTGCTGTGTCACCTTAATTGTTGTTAATAGAAATACAAAATAAATAGAAATAAATATATCTTTATTATAAATACAGCATAGGTAAGATAAGTGTCACGAAATGGTCTCTTCTCAGCTGTTGCTAGCGTAAGTCAGCGCTGATCTTCCAAAAAGACCCTCTAGTGAAAAATTTACGGCAGATAACAAACACATGTAGCGAGTATAATTTATCATAAATAATTTTTAAGAAAAAAAAATCGACTTCAATGGGGGAAGCCGGTGAAGGATTATTGTAGATGGTGCACTCAGACTCCATACAATGAAGTTACATACTTAACAAACACAACGAAGAGGACAAATCGTCAAACGTGAACTATGCGTCGTTGAAGAGTTCCGTTCTGACCATGATCAGCAGTTCCAGTTCATCAAATGTAACGTATGTGTTTAATGTAATGTTGTGTTTTGAATGAAAATGCTTGATTTGTTAATAAAAATACAAACTTCACTTTATGTATGCCTTTAAGATTTAAGGAGTTCCCTCGATTCCTCATGGAACTCATCATCAGAACTTGAGCTTGACGAAAAATTGTCCTGAGAATCTAACTTGCTTAACAAACACAGTGCAGAGGACAAATCGCCATAAGTGAACTATGCGTCGTTGAAGAGTTCCGTTCTGATCGTCATCTGCTGATATGCTGGAACTGTTGTTCCAATTGATCAAATGTCACGCTTTTGAATGAAAATGCTTGATTTGTTGATAAAAATACAAAAATCACTTTATGTATGCCTTTAAGATTTGAGGAGTTCCCTCGATTCCTCATAGATCCCATCATCAGAACTTGAGCTTGACGAATTTTTTTTCTAACAATATAACTTGCTAAACAAACACAGCGAAGAGGACAAATCGCCAAACGTGAACTATGCGTCGTTGAAGAGTTCCTTTCTGATCATCATCAGCAGTTCTACTTCATCAAAAATCACTGTTTTTAATGAAAATGATGGATTTGTTGATAAAAATATAAAAATCACTATATGTATGCCTTTAAGATTTGAGGAGTTCCCTCAATTCCTCATGAATCCCATCATCAGAACTGCGTTTTGATAAAAACGGGACCAATCTGTATATATCTACTTACGATCAAAAAAAAAATTTCAAAATCGGTTCAGACATGACGGAGTTATGGCGTAACAAACATAAAAAAACATACCCGTCGAATTGATAACCTCCTCTTTTGAAATCTGTTAAAAAGGCAATAAAAGACCACAGTAATAAACTTAAAGAGAACAATAGAAATATAATAATAACTTATAACTACTAAGCAAAATTCGGGTGACCACGTATCTGACCGGACCTGCCTTAACATTATTATTCTTAGTCACTAGCGCCAGCGTCAACGCCGTCAACGGCAGGCACGTGGAACAATACACTCTAAAATTAGTGGCTTGCATCATGCTTACATACGACACAGAAGACAGTATAACTGAAAGAATACAATACTCAGCGTAGCAATAGAAGAAAACGGGCAAAAATACAATTGGTAACAAGGGAAAACACACAAAGCAACTAGTATCACTTATTGATTTATTTCGTAAAAAAACTGAACAAGTTTCCTCGTTGAGTTGGTGACAAAGCATAAACTTTTTTAGATTCGATTTAAAGCAATTACTACTTTTTAGGTCCCTCAATAGCGGTGGAATATTATTCCAGCATTTTGACACTGGATATCGAAATTCCCTCGGAAAGCGGTCGACGCATGACGAGGCATTCACGTAACCTGAGGCCAGATAGTTTTTCGAATAGATAAGAAGGACGCTCAAACTGAAGCACTCCAAACAGCAAGCAAGCCAAGTGAAGCTTACAACGGTGTTGCATTTTAAGCAAGTCGTGCTTGTTAAGAAATGGGGTGACATGACTTCTCAACGGGACACTAGAGCAAATCTTAATTTTATAGAAGCAACTCCTAACAGCCTCGTCTATATTCTTTTCATATCAAAGCCCACAGTCCATTAGGAGGCCTAAATCGAGTCTCATATACCCGCTCAATGGGTTCCTCCATCAGCCTGATGTCTAGTGCACTGCTGATACCAGTTGTTTTTTTGGTTTCAAAAATATTTTTGGCGTTGACTATACCAGGCAGTTTTCTTTGGCCCAGCTTGTAATACTAACATGGTCCAGATTAAGTTTCTCTAAAGCACTGTTATTTTTTATTGGCTTACAAGAGATAAACACCTGAATGTCACCTGCATAAATGTATTCCTTGCAAAGAGTGATGTGGAACCTTATATTAGCGGAATATAAAATGAATAGTAGCGGGCCGATGACTGATCCCTGAAAAACCCCTCTAGTAAGGCCAGGCCTATCCGAGTACAGTGAGGATGAGGAACCATCATTGAGACTTACTTTTACTTTTTTGAACCGCTTATAGAGGTAGCTATCAAACCACTTAATAGTACTATTGTCAAATCTATAGTATCTCAGCTGGGAGAGTAACAAGCTTATATTTAAACAATCAAATGCCCGTGAAAAATTAAGAAGTACTAATGTTGTGCATATTCCCCGTATCTAAGGCGTGCAATTATGCGGATCTTATCCGGATAATACGAATATTTCGGATGGTTTCCATACAAATTATTATTCGAAATATTCGGATTGCAAGTCCTGTCCATTCATGATATTGTGAGTGACATCCAATAAATCAGTCAGTCAGTCAAATAAGTCATTACTACAAGATACAAAACAAAAATTGCAGATGATTTGGTTGACGGCGTTAAAAATAAACAAGAAGCGAGTGCGATTCTTAGTAATTATAGTAATGGAAAATTTACAGTTTTACGACGCAGACATTTTGCTCGGAGTGCAATCGGTTTTTAACTCGTTTTGAATCCAAGTGGTTTCAAGTTCATGTCTCCGCGCAGACAGAATTTTGTAAAGCGTCACAAAGGGGAATTCATGTGTTTACGGCTTTAGTTGACTGTCAGACACGGGCCACGAGCCACTAATTAAATTGGAATTTGCGGCGACCTCACGCCTGACCACCAATAATTGCATTACGCGGGGTTGGACCGTCATTTAACGTTAACGCAACGATTGAACCGGCCGCTTAAGGCAATTGGGCGATCATCGGTCAATTAACGGAGAGTTTTATGTCTTTGTCATTGGCATCGGGAAGTATGATTGAAATTGCTGAATGGTTTTAGAGATTCAGTGATTTATACTTGATAAGAATTATAGCTTTACCTTGGATTGTGTTTGAACCTAATATTGTCTGCCAAGTTTTATTTTTTTTCAAGGGAAATTTAGTTTTTATTGCAAATAACAAAAATACAAATACATTATTTGTCGAAAGTGAGTATTGAAAATGATAGTCTATTACATACATATCGGACTGTGAAATAAGAACAAATGGTCTTGAGAGTATTTACGCTTGTGAAATGTTACTAATAGTAACATTATCCTGTAACCGTTTTGTGTGCTTGTCTTTTAGCAAACTATAGGACTAAAATATAAAAATGTATGCTCTTGAGTATGTTACAGCTTGTCGCATGCTATTATAAGTAAAATACTCTACGACAAGCCCTTTATAAGATCGTTATTAGTAGATAATTACTAATAATATTGAATTAGAAGATCACTTTGCTAGTTGGGGTAATCAACGCTCAAAATCTGCTCCACTTTCCTGGTGCCAAAGTACGGAGCTTGTGACAGCGCTGCCCTAATGTCATGTCAAACATTTTGAAATTGTCATGTCGTCAAAATATTGGTTTTTCCGGTCCATGAAATTTCGGTAATATATCGGTATTAAAATGCCGGCTTGTGCCGTGCATTGGTGCAGGAGCCACACAGGCGCCAAAGATGGTGATATTTCTTTTCATCGGTAAGTAAATCACGCATAGATATTCTCATACATTACGGACTTGGTCGATGTTATGCAATATAAGTTTTGGAAAAGTAAATATAACTCATTTGAGGAAAAGTATAATGAATGTTCATTTATAAGTATTACCTGGTAGTAATAGATCGACAAAACAAAACCCTTCGAATTAGTACCTACTATACTTACTCTGGTAAAATCATACCATTCTGGCCGTGCCATTTCTAGTACAACTGACTAATAGGTATAAGTCTTATTTTTCATTAATAATGAATGCTATAACTTCATAGCATAGTCTTTAATTGTCAAATCTAGAGCAGAGCCCGACTGGGGAACTACCTCTACCTTACAGAAAACCACAGCCACAGTTGTGTTCCTGCCGGTGAGTAAGGTGCCAGAGAGCTCAGAGGATGCAGTGTGTTGACGACGAGGGATCCTCTTGTCCCTTTAGCTGTCAACACAGTGAATCCTCTTTTATATGAAAACATCGGCAACGCACATGAGACACAGGTTACATGCGTCCATAGGCTACGGTAGCTGCTTACCATCAGATGAGCCGTATGCCTGGTTGCTACCGTTGTAGTATAAAAAAATGGATACAAAATGTAAATTTATCTTTGTATTTCCCTAAGCCTGCTAAAATAAATAGTACACATAAACGAACTCATCCGTTATTTATTTCGTTCTAAAAAACGAGGAAGCAAAGAGAATTTTAACTATTTATATTGAAGGTATGCTATTATTTTCTAGTTTGATCATATAGAGTTAAAAAATAATCTTTTTTTTTTGCCAACCTTAATTGTTTAACATTATGTTGCTTGAGACCAAGAGGGTCTCCCTAATAATGTAACGGATTTATAAAATTGTAAAAAAGTTCAAAATCTTTACTATTTTATGTTAATTTATGCTTATTTTGTAGTATGTAAGTCCCTATATTGTAATTAAGCACTTTTATTAAATAAATGAAAGATGAATAGAAGGCTTTCATATTATTTCTTATTCCAAGAACGATTAAATTTACGTATATTACATAAGTCATGAAAAATGCACTAAAAAATAAATTGTTAATTGATTGCATTATTATTTATTACATGAACCCATCCACGTCAAACTTAGGCGTATTTATTATACGTTAACTTGACATTTCAGTTATTTCATTTGAGTATTTCCTGTCCAATTAAACTTCATTGTCAAATTGATTTTGACCACTCACAACAAGGCAACTTTTCTTATTGGTGAAATGGCATGAAACCTTTGCGGAATTAAGGTTAACACAAAAAAATATGCTTAAAGAATGAGTACTTGATTGGTTAATAAGACATAAGACATTTTAGTTTTGTAAACGTGAAAATGGGTCGTGTTTTCACATGAACTTTGCTTGCCTTTACTCGTCTTGATATTATATGTCGATGAGTATTGGGCGAAAAAATATGTGGTTTCAATTGCATGTCATTGAATATCTAATAATGTTTATACTCGTACTTATGTCAACATTGAGCGTAATATAGGTAGAGGTAAAAAAAAATATAATTCTTAAATTAATATACATAGGCTGCTATTTATATATCCGGAAACCGGGATTACAATCTTCTTAAATAGCATATTTGACCTCCATGGTAAAATTTGAACTTTTTTAAGTACTGGCCGGTATATTTTTTCTTTCTTATTAACGCTCGTGTTTTGTTTTTGACGGGTTTTAAATGTCATCTCGCAGCAAGAATGGAACTCACTCGTGAAAATATTCGTGCTATGATTTATTATGATTTTCGGCGTGGTTTAACGCAACAACAGTGCATAGATCAACTAACTTCAACTTTTGGTGATGAAGCCCCATCTAAAACTACTGTGTGTCACTGGTTTAGTGAGTTCAATCGTGGACGTAGTATGCTTACGGACGAAGTTAAGGCAGGTCGCCCGAAATCGGTCGTTGTACAACAAAATATCGAGGCTGTGGGAAAACTTATAATGGACGACCGACATGTTACGTACCGCGAGATAGAGGCGACTCTGGGTATTTCTATGACCAGCATTAATAGCATATTACATAATTATTTGGCTGTAAAAAAAAATTGTTCGCGTTGGATACCCCACAACTTAACAAAAGAGCAAAAAGATGCTCGCGTCGAATGGTGCAATAAAATGTTAAAAAAATATAACCGTGGTGACTCAAAAGCCGTTTATAACATCTATACAGGTGACGAATCCTGGATCTATGCATACGATCCCGAAACGAAGCAACAATCAACGGTATGGGTGTTTCAAAATGAGCCGAACCCTACGAAAGTTACTCGTGCAAAAAGTACATTGAAACAAATGGTGGCCTGCTTCTTCGGTATTAATGGCCATGTAGCTACAGTGCCACTAGAAAACCGTAGAGCGGTTAATTCAGAGTGGTACACGACCATTTGCTTACCGGAAGTATTTGAACAAATTCGTAAAACTAACCAGCGACGAAGAATCATTCTTCATCATGACAATGCCAGCTGTCATACGTCACGCGAAACAACTCTATTTTTGGAGGGTCAAAATGTGGAATTAACGGGTCATCCGCCGTACAGCCCTGACTTGGCACCCAACGATTTTTATTTATTTCCAAATATAAAGAATAAATTACGCGGTCAACGATTTTCGACCGCTGAAGATGCTGTCGACGCATTCAAACAACACGTTATGGAGGTACCTCAGGCGGAGTGGCAGAAGTGCTTTAAAAATTGGTTCACGCGAATGCAAAAGTGCATAGATCATCAAGGGGAATACTTTGAAAAACAATAAAACCATTTTCAGCCGTGTACGTTTGTTTGTTTTTTTGTTTCCGGATATATAAGTAGCAACCCTCGTATGTCAATGTCATTTATGTCACGAGGAAAGGGGTAGTAACTTTAAAATTAACAAAAATAGTTTTATTATATGATGTAACTAAAAAAATACGGTTTTCGCAATTTTTTCTTTATCTGTGCTATAAGACATTGCTTCGTACCAAGTTTTAAGATTCTGAGTTCACGGGGAGTACCCTGTAGGTTTTGATTCCCTTGCGAGTTTATAAAATTTGCGGAAATTTGTGGCATAAACGGCTGTATCTTTTGATTACGTTGGCTTAGAAGTTTGATTTTTTCACAGCTCGAAGGTACAGTAGACCTGAGTATTTAATATAAATTTCAGCTTGATACCTCCACGCGTTCCTGAGATAAAGGGTCTTGACAGACGGACGGACGTACGGATGGACGGACAGACAACAAAATGATCCTATAAGGGTTCCGTTTTTTCCTTTCGAGGTCCGGAACCCTAAAAAAGAAAATTAAATATTACACACAGAAAAAATCGAGAAATGTCAACAACTTGAGTAAACATGTGCAGATCAAATAAATATCTTGCCAAGTTTTTGACCGGGTAATGTATCTGAATTAGCTTGCCAAATGCAGTGACAATCCAAGTGCAAGCCGAGGAATCGTATAGATTTTACGCTTTTTATTGAATCTTGGTTGCACTGGATTGCTATATATGATTTGTGACTGTTTGACTTAACATTTGGTATTGAATGAGAATTGTAATAAAATATTGTATCAAATTTTTTTTTCGACAAACAACCAGAAATCGGTAGATTCAAAAATATAGGTGATTAGACTTGCTTATAAACGCTGTTGCATTATTTCTTAAAATATCACAGCGTGTTTTCAGTCCGTCTATGGTTCAGAGTTGAGCTAGAGTGCACGAATTTAATGCCCGGCTAAGTAAATCCATTGCAGCCCGATATCGTTCATTGGTACTTTACTAAATGCAATTTGCTGGAAATCGATAAGAGGTTGTATTGGTTTGTGCTTGGTACACCGCTGCCAATCAATTGATCTTGGGTTTCTGAATTCTGTTGTTCTGATTTAAACTGATAACGGCCTCCTAGCCCAGTCGGTAGTGACCCTGCCTACGAAGCAGGAGATCCCGGGTTCGAATCCTGGTAAGGGCATTTATTTGTGTGTTTATCACAGATATTTGTACCTGAGTTATGGATGTTTTCTATGTATTTAAGTATTTATCTATATCTATCTATTATATATATCGTCGTCTAGTACCCATAACACAAGCCTTATTGAGCTTACTGTGGGGCTGGGTCGGTTTATGTAATATTGTCCTATAATATTTATTTATTTATTTTATTTAAACTTACAGTACAGTATGAGTACTTTTTACTTGCCAATGCCTACTTACAGTTTATTGCACTACCAATTTTACGTTAACGTAAAATTACGTTAACGTAAAATTGGTGGTTTTAAAAACGAATCATGCAGTAGCTAATTTCTAGGCAAAATGATAAATCTATATTATCTTTAATATGATTTTTCAAAATAACATTTGCAAACTGAAAAATGTTGTTATTCGAAATACCTCAATGTAAATAATAGTACCTGTTATGTAAGAGTGCAAAGTGCAAAGGATTCGGCTCGGCGAAAAAGCTAAGCGAGTGAACGTTACAGAAATCGCGTGGAAGCTATACATTGACTGTACCCTTCTAGAGGATAAATGATAGTTATATCCACTAATTAAAATAAATACAGAGAAACTTGACAGTCAAAGTCAAAACAACGTCAATTCAAGTAGGCCTAGCAACAAGCACTTTCGAATCATCAATTACAAAATATTCTCTTAATTTTGTAAGACCCAGGGTTAAGTTTAGCGGTTTTGAATTCGGATTTATTAAAAATCCCTATAGGGGCTATAGGACTTACAAACTCGAATCTTAATTTAAACTTGTACAAGTACGCGAGGAATTATTTACGAAGCTAATATTTAAAAGCAATTCATTAATGCAATTATAATGAAAAGAAAGTATGACGATAAATGGCTCACAGATACCTACTCAAATGGTGTAATTTCCCATAAGACGGCGTATTAAGGTTGCGCCCTTGGGGTGAACCTGTAAATAGCCAGGGTAGATAGCGCTGACCTCGCTAAACAGGGCATTCAGGCTTATTTCAGACATGTCTTAGGCATACTAGCAGCAAACATGAAACTAGAAATCTCACTATTAGCCTAATCTTTATACAAACTTATTTTATTAGTTAAATATTATAAATATTATTATATGTAGTTACTTTTTATTTGCATTCTGCAAAACGGCTAATACAATTATATGCCAGTCTCTTATGCCCTGTCTTTTTTAAGGTTCCGTACCTCAAAAGGAACGGAACCCTTATAGGATCACTTTGTTGTCCGCCTGTCTGTATGTCGTTCTGTCCGTCTGTCTATCTGCCAAGGCCCTTTTTTTAGGAACTTGTGGAGGTATCAAGCCGAAATTAATCATCAAATATTTACGTCTCCGGTCCCTTGAAGCTGCAAAAATGAAACTTAAGACAACTCAACACAGCCATATTAATTTTTACCTATTACAAAAAGTGCGAGTATAAACTTATTTGCAGTTGGTAAACTAATCGCGACTTCGCGACCTGGTCTATATCGATGTATGGATACAGCAGTTTTTAACGGTAAAGTGGAAATTTGACCCCCCATCCAATTTTTATTTTCTTTACAGAAAAAATGTGTGATGTACGGAAACCTCAGGGCGTGAGTCCGACTCGCACTTAGCCGGTTTTTGACGTGCGCGCGTGTACATGCATTCAGCTGCAGGTTACAGAGACATGGTCAACGAAGCGAAAGAGAAAATATCTTCCGATATTTGATGTGTAGAGCCATAAGAGCGCGTTATATATTTTTTTTATATCACGACGGTGGTAAACAGCGTACGGCCCCCCTGATGGTAAGCAGCTACCGTAGTCTATGGACGCCTGCAACTCCAGAAGTGTCACATGCGTGTTGCCGACCCTTTAATATGAAGGCGGATTCACTGTTTACATCTAAAATAACAATGAGGTCGTCATCGTCAACACACTGTGTCCTCTTCAAAAGCTCGAGTTTTCATATAATTTTGCACACATCATCGAGCTATAAATTATCGCAGATAACTTTAATTTGAGTTGTCGAGAACTTCTAGTTAAGTACTTAACTGCGAACATGTTGCAAGCAATTGTTGGACATGTTAGCTCCAATAAGAAATTACCTAGGTTCGATCAATATTTACCCAGGCATATTTCGTTATAAGGTAAATTGTATTTTATTTATCAATTTTAAAATGTAATGTAGTGATAATGGTTATAATATATATACATTATTTGATACATTTAACCTATAACGTGGGAATTTATTAATAACATAAAATAACAAACATACAAATAATTACAAACTACTATAAACTAAAACTTAAAATACTTACAAACAAAATACTTCACTCTAAAATAAAACTAAGGTATATCTAAATATAGCCCCTGCGGCATTGTATTTTATTAGATAATATTCTGTTATCTTTAGCATTTCCGCTCAATTTAAAATGTAATAATCTCTATATTCAGTATCAAATATATTTGTAAAGGTGGGTAGGTATAATTACTTGTTTATCATGATAATAATGTTACGACATATTATCTACATAATTGTAAACAATGATGTATGGTGTAATCTAAAATGTTGAGCAATATCTAAACTTATTTTTCTATATTTCGTTAAATTCCGTAACAGCCGTTATTTTAACATAAAACTAAGTGTCCGACCGAATTTTCGGTTTCGGTTTCGGCCAGCTTCGGCCAAAAAAACGTGTTTCGGCCCAAGGTTCGGTTCGCGGTCCGCGCCGAAACTTTCAACATTGTATTTAATCTCACATAAAACACACATATTACACAAAATCTCAATTAAAAATATGTTTTTTAATTAACTTATCTTAACTCAATTACGTAAATTGGCACAAGATTATTTGAATAAAAACAAACCATAACAGTTTATTTGTCACATGATAAACCGAGTCACTGCAATGATTTGCATTTTTAAATTAGGTATAATGTTAATGATATAACTAATATTAAAGCAAATTAATACTTTATCAGATTTATAACAACATTTTTTTTTATATTTAAAAGACAATGTTAATTTTAAATTATATAAATAGGCATAAGAAAAAGCGTAGTTAAGGTATTAAATGAAATCTTGTTTTTTGAAAGCAAGATATATATTATATATTCCCAGCAGAATAAATAAAAATTAGACTAACAAAAGCCTTCATAAAACAAAAAGAAACAATTCCTTAAAAGTGAAAATCAACAATTCACATTAACAAGCCATACCATACTGCCATACTGTAGAATTTAATGAAATATGTAAGTAAGTAGATAAATTAAATCATGTTGTACAAGATTTCTGAACAAATCTGGTACAACATGATTTAATCCTTAAACTTATTTTATAATATACATATAATTAGGTACTTTTAAACTTTGAAAGCGCGATAAGATAGTCAAGATCAACGGAAACAGATCACATTTACTTTACTTTTACAATGCTTTCACGTGTTCATAGAGTTGTTCAGTAAAACGCCAAATCCACTGGGAATCGAACCCACGACCTTTACTCTAATTACCTCCACTTCGTCTAATTACGAGTTTCAGCTTCGTGCTACATATGGACAATTTAAATAATTATGTACCTAAGTACTCATGAAGGACACAATTCAAGTAAATTGATAGCAACACAGCTAAATGGGACATCATTGTTGTAGTTATAATATTCAGAGCAATGACGCGTAGTTTTAGTGACCGCGAGGCAACCGGATGGCTCGCGGTATTTAAGCTCCTGAAGTGATGAGGAACCACCCTGTGTAACACGAACCGAAATTAAAATTTTGTTATATAACCAGGGTACATTTTTTCAGGCAACCGCTGTTTCAATCGGTTGCCTCGCCATAAAAAAATTTTTTTGCACCCCCCCTTTATTTCCGCTCCAGTCCAAGTTGGGTCAGTTCGGGTTGCACAGGGTGGTTCCTCATCACTTCAGAAGCTTAAATACCGCGAGCCATCCGGTTGCCTCGCGGTCACTGAAACTACGCGTCTTTGCTTTAACTATAATACTAATGAGGGTTTTTTTGTGTTAGGTAGCGTATTTAACATAGGTATGAAACGCCACATATTATTAGATTTCTCTGCTATGATTAGGTATGGATATTTATATACTGAATTGCAATAAAACGGGTTATGACGTAAAGTTTAAATGTACCTATACTAAACAAAATATGTAGGTATGTATGTAGTAGATAACGTTCTCCATTTAATGTTTTGCATTTATGTTTGGATCAGTTTAAATTTTTGTGTAATACATAAGTATGTAATATGTACCCATAGGTACAGTGACATTCAAAATTGCATGGACATATTATGAATTAATTAATTCATAAACTGTCCATACAATTTTGAACCTGTGTATATTTTGCTACCTTTTGCAGACACATATTTTATGTCTTATTGTATAAAACTTATAACTCGTAGAAAACGGTATCAGGTAACCTTTTGAACTGTAAGTGGAACCTATTGCTGACGTTATATTATCAACATGAGTTATTTAATTGCCTGTTAATCCAATTCAAATTCAATACATTTATTTCGACCAACTAGGGTCATAGTTAAGGTTAGTTACAATATCTTAGCCTAAAGTTAGTAAAAATTATAACCTAATATGTACAAACAACAATTAAAATTATTTTTGAAGGACAGCACTCAGGAAGGTTTAGCTGTCAGTACATGGATCAGATGACAGTGATTTAGATACTGACAATCAAACCTCTCCGCGAATGCCCTCAGGATACCATTAGAGCTAATATGGAGCTAATGTATTCCAAATGCATTCTACACTCGGTCACACCTGGTTATATGTGTTTTTAATGCCATAAGTTGCCTTTTTACAATTAAAAAGTAAGTACAGTCGATTACAAAGAATTATAAAGCATGATTTCACTTACTTGCCCAGTCTACCTAAACCCAATAATTTTACGATAGTGGGCTTAGTCATCGCAATAAATGTACTATTTCTACTTTTACACTTTGTCAAGCATTATGTCATGTGTTATTAACAAACAAGAGTAACACGGCGAACAGGGAAACAAATACAGCAAAAACAACAATTACAACAGTAGGATTGGAGACAACATCCATTTGTAGTTTTTAATCGGTTTTATTTATGTTTTATGCAATACCTGTGTTAGGTCTAACTGAAACACTTTTAACATTTTTAGCATTTGCAACTGTTTTATAGTCAGTATTAGCAAGTGGGCACGTGGCCCATTCCATAGTGCTCATGCCAGTGCAGAAGTTCCAAAAATGTGGTAGTAATTCGAAAACCTGACATTTTAGGTTTTTTTTTCAAAAGTTTATGTGTTCATGTTTATGCTGTCCTTAAAAAATAATTTTAATTGTTGTTTGTACATATTAGGTTATAATTTTTACTAACTTTAGGCTAAGATATTGTAACTAACCTTAACTAACTATGATCCTAGTTGGTCGAAATAAATGTATTGAACTTGAATTGGACATGTTTTATATTCTACTAGGTTCATTATTTCAATATATTTTAATAAGGTAGAGTTATGAAGTTGCCAGTTTTGGGCAATGCAACCTCTTATTTTTTGGCACTTTTTGATAAACAGTGTCTTATGTGCCGTAACACTAACACTGCATTTAAACCATCCCGTGAATTCATTAGCACATCTTACTTGACTACTTGCATTAGTCGATTTTTATCTTAAAACATAAAACTTGGCTGAATAACAGCTCCAGGTTTATGGTCGGCTACCATTTTTTGTTATTACCAGGGTGATTGGTACTTTCAAATAACATAACATAACACAACCCAAGTAACACAGGAAGCATTATAACATATGAATAGTTAACTTATTTCGAACTTAAGGACCGTATAAACTCTTATATACGTTCACCGAGCAACTTATCGCATTATATGATACTTTGAGCTGTATAACGGTTGTATAATGGCATATCTAAATGCTTTTGTAAAGCCTTTAGCTTTAGTGCAGCAAACCACAACGCAACTGTACAGCTTTTGACTGTTTAAAAGCACTAAGTGCTTTAGGTTCTACAATAGCATTATATAATGCTTTAAGCTGTATAACGGTTGTACAATGGCATGTATAAATGCTTTTTTAAAGCCTTTAGTTTTAGTGCAGCGAACCAAAATGCAACTGTACAGCTGAATGCTGTACAGTTGCGTTTTGGTTTGCTACACTAATGCTTCGGTGTGGTTTAGTGCCTTAGGTTCTACAATAGCATAAATAAATGCTTAACGCTGTTTATGAGCATGAATATTAGCCATTATAATGCCACGTAAATCCGGTATATAGCTTTCAGCTGTTTTTAGTGCTTTAGGTTCTACAATAGCATTTTATGATGCTTTACGCTGTATAACGGTTGTATAATGGCATATGTAAATGCTTTTGTTTAGCCATTAGTTTTAGTGCAGCGAACAACATGCAACTGTACAGCTGAATGCTGTACAGTTGCCTTTTGGTTTGATACACTAATGCTTCGGTTTGGTTTAGTGCCTTAGGTTCTACAATAGTATAAATAAATGCTGAATGCTGTTTAAGAGCATGAATATTAGCCATTATAATGCCACGTAAATTCGCTATACAGCCTTCAGCTATTTTTAATGCCTTAGGTGTACAATAGCATTTATAAGTAGGTAATACGTTCTTAATGCAGTATAATAGCAATAATATAAACCATTATAAAGCTAAGTAATTCACTATAAGGGGCTGTTCATAAATTACGTCATTTCATGGTAGCATGACGTAGGAGGGGGGGGGGGGGGCGGTCATTCCGAAGATCACATCATCAATGTGTAAAAAAAGGAATGAAAGTCGTGTTTCTATAAACTTTTAATGCTATAAAATATTATCTACTAAATAGTTTTTTATTTTACAATTAAGCTTAAAACGCATTTTTTTTAATGACGTCACTTTATTTGGCAGGGGGAGGGTTGGATGATTTTAGGGGGGGGGGGATAAAAATCATCAAAAATTGATGACGTAATTTATGAACATCCCCTATACAGCTTTTAGCTGTTTTAGTGCCTTAGGTTCTACAATAGCATAAATAAATGCTTAATGTTGTTTAATAGCATAATTATTCACGTTGCTGTAGGCATAAATAAGGCATTTTTAAGGGTCACTGAGCTGCTATTGGACTAAGAGCTAGCCACGTCAGATATGACACAATAATGAGAGCAACAAAACCCGTCTGGTTAGATTGCTATACTAATCTTATTGCTAGATCCTGGCATCTGGCAGCTTTTAATGGGTGGAGGTCACAGTGACAGACTAGCAAAATGTTTTAATTGGAAAATAGTAATACCAAACTAGGTAAAAATTGCCGAAGTTGTCTAAGTTATAAAGGACAGGGCCTATATTTTAAGAGGCTCCCTGGCGCCAACGACCTTAGATCTGATTCCCTTAGTTTTCTAATGATTTATATAGCTTATCATATTATCAGTAACGGCTTTAAACAATATAGTATCCTATATTTACTTCAATATTCATTGTCTTCGAGATATTTGACATCAAAGTCGAACCGGTTTAGGCTAAAAAAGTGGTTTTATGGTCATAAATTTTGTTTTAATTAGTTAAAAATTAAAATCTCTTACAGTTTTTAGAGACATCAAAGAGGAACCCTAATATGTAGATTACGTATATGTAAGATTCTTTACACCATTCGAATATCGATAAAAGTGTTTTTAGACCATATTTTAAAAATATCATAAAAAAATAACGGCTCATTTATTTCAAGATCCGGCTCTACAGAATGGAGATAAAAGATTCAAAAACCGATAGTCGTTTGCCTTATAATTCTATCTATAGTGAATATGTTGGAATATCGACAAAAAAAAACGTTAGACCAAAAAATATTGTGTATTATTACCATACATCGGGGTGTTCGGTGCGGGAATGTTTGACATTAGCCAAAGAGTAGGCATTAACTTAAAAAACAGAATGTACTATAGCACAAAAAAATCATAGGTATATACAATTTATATGTAATAGCTGACTATTATGTATATATATTGTAGGTACATATACCTATGATTTTTTCAAGTATTTTTTTTATTAATTCATGTAATGACTGATCATTGTCAACCTCTTCAGTTAATCAAATAGTTAATAAATATCGGACGTCAAGATTAATATTTGACACTTATTATACCGTGTCTTTGTCTTAGGTAGATCTAGTTAATAAATTTCGGATATGCAATTGCATTTTTTAAATACTAAGTATTTAATAGTCAATACAAACATGCCTCTAAGAAAAAAAGCTCGTATCATAGTGTGTAAGCTATTCACAGAGAGGTAGTTATTCAATAGGCATAATATGATATTTTCTCAGACTAACTCTCAACCTATCTGTTTATCTCTACTCTTTTTCAAATCGTTCCCGCACCGAAAACCCCGATGTATGATTATTACGGAAACAAAAACAGTAGGCGACAAACTATGAACTATATTTTATTATACATCGTTTGGCACTACTTTCTCCCAACATAAACTTTTGTATAATTTCTCTTAATATTGTATAGTATTTGTATAGTTTCTCATAATATTGCATCAAACCCAGATCTCTAGGATTTATTTTCTTGAAATGGTTTGCATTCTTTGACCTCCACCACTTTAAAGCTGCCAGATGTCCAGATCTAGAAATAAGCATAGTATACCAAACTGACTAGAGGGGTTTGGTTGCTCTCATATCCGACGTGGCTAGCTCTCCGTCTATATAGACCAACGCCATTTTGTAAATAATTTATAACCTAAAAATAAAATCATGCGGACCTACTTATACAAGGAAAATACCTATATAATAATGAAATTACTTAATTTAAGACTGCTCAACCAACACTATTATGTTAATAATGCAAAACTCGTTCTATACGAGGATTACACAATTGTTTTGTTTATTTGACGCATATCTTTTTATAATATTTTATAGCAAAACCACAATAAATCAAAGGCGCGTGAAAATTTTCAATGAAACTTATATACACATTTACAGTAAACTACATTGCGCAGTAATATTTGAAGGATATAATAACGTAAAAGAGTCAAAAACTTTTATAAATTTTGTTAGGATGCAAACAAATATGACGTGTCACTCATTCAGTTTTTTGTACCGTCTTCGTCCATTTTATATTGCGAGACAAAGTAGTTAAATCACAACGTTCATTGTATTATAACATTTGTTCCGTCGGTGTTAGAGACGTTTTTGCATTGACGTAAGGTTTATTTTACTACACTCTTATGCTAGTATAATGCTTTTGTATTGCGATTGGCAAGTTAATCGAGAGTACTTATGCTTCTTTACTGCGATTAGCAAGTTTTTTGGCCGTATTAATGCTTCTTTAATGCAGTTGGCAACTTAATAGAGCGTACTAATGGTTCTTTAATGCGATTGGCACTTTCCATGACAACGATAATGCTAATAGCGCAGACATATTGCGCCTGTAATGCTATTAAATGACCTGTATAGGATCTCAAGCTGGGTAATTCGTGCCCATTTAAGACCTATATCAGCACTATAAACGTTTATAATGCTACTATAAAACGAACTGAATATGCTAAAAGCATACAGATATGCTGTAAGACGGCCGTTATACTGCTTTGATGTGTTACTTGGGAAGGTTCAATTTACTACTCAATGAGATAGATTTTATAATGTTTTTGCTGACTGTACAAAATGCTTCAAGTTTAACTCAGGCTACCAAGTACTAAAATATATAACTTTCACCGTGCATTGCCCTACATAAACCGAATTTTATTGAGGCCTCTGGGACTATGTATATTGTCGCAACAATTGGAAACCTGTGGGTGCGAGTGATTTATAACATCGTAATGAAGCTCACAGAAACCGGATACGTAATAGTAGTTAAGAGTCCAGTAACGATTTGAAAACGAAAATCGTTAATAATGAAATATGGCACATGAATTTCGTTTGATAAGATAGTTTGAAGTCTTGTTATTACAAAAAGATTGTTTTACTCGTATTTCGAGTTTTGTCGTATTTTGATTGTGTTATAATACATTCCCAAAAATACCACCTAAACTTTGGCAATTTTTCTTAAAATGCTCTAGGTAATCATACTCTTGCTTAAAAATATGTTTGAAAGAGAAAAAAAAACTGTTCCACTTATTCCTTTAACGACTAGTTTTCCAACGTTTTTATATATTTTACATACTAGTTTAATATCATTTAATCAATAAAAATCTTACTTGTTTCACCTCTCCAAGCAAAAATCGCGAAACAGCTGTTAGAGAGCAGGGTCAATGATTTGTAAATAAAACATAAAATCAAAAACTGTTCCACTTATGCAGTTTAAAAAGAAACGATCTTTCAAAATATGTATGCAAACTAATAGAAGTTTTGTTAGTTACAGAAAAACAGTATCAAAAAGTTGAGTAAAATCGAAAAAAAAAAATTTCGGTATCTTAAAATTAGAAGTCATTGTGATTGAGCGTATGATTAGTATTTCTTCCAATCATGACATATTAATAGTTTTCCAGTCGAGTGTTGAGGCCACGAAGCTTGCTGATGATGAGTAACCTAAGTAAGTTACGAGATTGAAAAGCTAAATTATGCCACTATTGTAAACAATACTTTTTCTAACATTTGGTACTACAATTTCGATTCTAAATATACCTATCTCTATAACATGATTTTTCAAAAGCAATGGCGCGAAAACGGTGGATATTCTCATAAACAGTATGGACGAGCATTGTTTATGAAATCTTTAAGGTCGACCAGGCCGGTCCCCTGGTCCTTCGAAAAGTATGCGCTTGTAGTTCTTCCTAATTCAAGCATTAATTAAAGCTGACGAGTAGAAAGTCTAATTTAAATCCATAGGTGGTTTTAGAAGTTTGCGGCTACAACTCGTATCTCAAACTTAAAGCAAACAATAAAACTATAAATACTACATAAAATGTCGCTCAAACCGTCCAGATTTACAAATTTACGACTTGGCCTATTTCCAACGAAGTTTGTCAAACGTACCAGAGTAAACGTTTACGATAATTAACTAGGTACAGTTATATTTGGTATTTTAAGTGTTTACAGTTTTAGACCGGATCGCTTATCCTACGAGAGAAACGTGCCTAATTTGAGTAAAACTATTGCCTGATATTGATATTCGTTCCTGAGTGATGGATGTTTTATATGTATTTAAGTATTTGCACGGACGGCAAGCGGCCTGATGGCCTAACTTTAGTGCCATGGGAGAGAGGACGGTGCTTGGTGTGGGACGCTACGTGTGTCAGCACCATCGCCGCCTCTCATGTCCGTCGTACGAGGCGCTCAGCTGGAGCGGCGGCCGAGCCTCAGGCGGCGGTGAAGCGCCTAAAGTATGCGCCCCTAGGCTCAGGCTATATATTCGTCCCATTTGCGGTGGAAACAGCGGGCTGCTGGGGTGCTGATGCGAAACAGTTTGTGCACGACATCAACGACATGGGCCGTAGACTGAGACAAAAGGGAGAGGACCTCCGATCCGAGTCGTTTCTGGTGCAAAGGCTGTCCATAGCCATCCAGCGTGGCAATGCTGCGAGCATTATGAGCACTTTTGCACCGGAACCTTCAAGGAACTTTTGACAAGTTACTGTATGTAATTATCAGGGCCCGGAATTAGGTGAGCTAAAATACCTAAAGTTCGCGAGAGGACATAATATAGAGTGGTTTCATCCGGTTGTAACCACTCTATATTATGTCCTCTCGCGAACTTTAGGTATTTTAGCTCACCTAATTCCGGGCCCAGATTATGTTGGAGTTAAGGGACTTGTTTCTGACACACATAATAAATAATTTATAAAATAGTAATATATATGATATAATATCTATCTATTATATTGACGGTGGAATGGAAAAACCCCTTAAGCGACATTTTGGGAAGAATTAATTGTTGAGCTTATTGAGCTTACCGTGTGACTAGGTTGATTTGCGTAAGATTGTCCAATACCATTTCATTTCAGTTGTCTGTTACTTACCATTATAGCTACACTATTATTATTAGCTGTGGTTTCCTCGAATAAATAAATAAATAAATAATATTTATTTATTACATACCCCTGTTGATTATTTAATTTATTTTATATTCAATTCAATTCATATTTTTATTTCGAATAACGCAATTTCGAATAATACTGATCAACAGACATATAACTTTTAGTGGCATATCGCTTGGCGCAAGTTACCCTTAGGTGATAAGTATGACAAATGTTAAGCGAGAAGCACCATACGACAAGTAACGACATGCGACAAGTGACATGTACCACACGATACGCGATATTTATAATGCGAAATGCGATATTTATCATACGACTTGCAAACACGTGCCATAATATATGTTAACGACGCGTATATAAATGTACATACCTTTCCTGAATCAGCCTGTAAAGTAAACTATACATTGAAAAGATTTTTATAAGAAACTAGCCTTTTCCCGCGGCTTCGCCCGCGTACTATAAGTACTCAAAAAGGATACGATACCCATGTTGATTTTCAGACTTTGTGACCACATTTGCCCCTTATAGGGGTTGAATTCTCAAAAAACCTGAAACACGTGTTTACTCATTTATCGTTAGGAATACTCCTGTGGAGTTTCGAATAAAATAGTCTAACAAATCTTGATTCGCCATACAAACTTTGGACCCCCATTTTACCCCTTAGGGGGTGAATTTTGAAAAATCCTTTCTTAGTGCATCCCTAGACCTTATAAGGAACCTACGTGCCAAATTTGGAATCTCTAGAACCAGCGGTTTGGGCTGTGCGTTGATATGTCAGTCAGTCAGTCAGTCAGTCAGTCAGTCAGTCAGTCAGTCAGTCAGTCAGTCAGTCAGTCAGTCAGTCAGTCAGTCAGTCAGTCAGTCAGTCAGTCAGTCAGTCAGTCAGTCAGTCAGTCAGTCAGTCAGTCAGTCAGTCAGTCAGTCAGTCAGTCAGTCAGTCAGTCAGTCAGTCAGTCAGTCAGTCAGTCAGTCAGTCAGTCAGTCAGTCAGTCAGTCAGTCAGTCAGTCAGTCAGTCAGTCAGTCAGTCAGTCAGTCAGTCAGTCAGTCAGTCAGTCAGTCAGTCAGTCAGTCAGTCAGTCAGTCAGTCAGTCAGTCAGTCAGTCAGTCAGTCAGTCAGTCAGTCAGTCAGTCAGTCAGTCAGTCAGTCAGTCAGTCAGTCAGTCAGTCAGTCAGTCAGTCAGTCAGTCAGTCAGTCAGTCAGTCAGTCAGTCAGTCAGTCAGTCAGTCAGTCAGTCAGTCAGTCAGTCAGTCAGTCAGTCAGTCAGTCAGTCAGTCAGTCAGTCAGTCAGTCAGTCAGTCAGTCAGTCAGTCAGTCAGTCAGTCAGTCAGTCAGTCAGTCAGTCAGTCAGTCAGTCAGTCAGTCAGTCAGTCAGTCAGTCAGTCAGTCAGTCAGTCAGTCAGTCAGTCAGTCAGTCAGTCAGTCAGTCAGTCAGTCAGTCAGTCAGTCAGTCAGTCAGTCAGTCAGTCAGTCAGTCAGTCAGTCAGTCAGTCAGTCAGTCAGTCAGTCAGTCAGTCAGTCAGTCAGTCAGTCAGTCAGTCAGTCAGTCAGTCAGTCAGTCAGTCAGTCAGTCAGTCAGTCAGTTTCTTCTTTTACATTGAAAAGATTTTTATAAGAAATCTCCAATCTAAGAACAAATGATTAGCATCATATTATTTATTTACTATTGCTATCTAATTTGAGCCATCATGTTATGCTAGTAGCACCTTATCTGTCGATTTTAATTAATAACTTCTCATATTTAGCTCGGGCGCCGATAACGATTTGCGTTCGCCGAGATAATGCTCCGTACGGTGTTTGTCTACTCATTGCCCGTGTGATAAGTGTTAAAGCAAATAAGTTTTATAGGTTTATTCTACTCGAGTGGACACTCGAACAGTTGTGATTAGTAGCTTGTGTTTTTGTTATGACATTTGTATTTGTAGTAATTTGCCAGAGCCTGAATTGCAAAAATAATCAATACTGGCGCCGACTGATTTAGAATACTTCGATTTTAAAAACTTATATAGGTAAATGGTTCTATCTATTAAGGCGGTGGGATACGCAAACACGTAAAATTGAGGTGTTTTTGCGCAAGTTTTGTGATGAAATGAAAGCACTTGGGAGCGTGAATGTGGCATGATCTGAAGAGACATATACAGGGCCGGATTAACCATACCCGGGGCCCCTAGGCAATGCAATTCATGGGCCCCTTTAGAACAAAAAAAAATTCAGTCAATTTTTTTTTAAATACCACGACGGTGACAAACAGGCATACGGCCCGCCTGGTAAGCAGTTACCGTAGCCTATGAACGCCTGTAACTCCGGAGGATTCACATGAGCGTTGCCTACCCTAAAACTTAACTTTTTTATTCACCCTCTTTATCTCTTTTCTCTTTCTTTTCTTTTATTTTACTCTTATATTAACTTTTTAGGGTATAGTACTCAACGTAGTGCTTTTTGTTTCGTCGTGTCCTTGTCCACTTGTCTGTTTGCGGCTTAGCTTAGCGCTTGAGGGACCGAAATAATGGAAAAAATATCGCAAAAATATATCCCGTCTTATACGGCGGCGTTAACACTTTCATGTTCGTACTCGCGTCAGTGCTAGTCGATTCATTCGCGTACGAGTGCCATCATGAATGTCCGTTCACATATTCGTCTCCCCGTACAACCCCACCGATTCGAAACGCGCGCGAATATGCGCGCAAAACTGAAACGCTTATCATGTAAACAGTCCGCACGCTATTCGCCTCGTCATTCGGCTCGTCACTCGCGCGGTATACACTCACTTGCCAGAATTTCATTTGCCAGAATTTCATTTGCCATAATAGTCAACAGACATTATATTGTTTCCCATAATTACATATGCAATACTTATTGTTTACTATATTAGTCACGTGCCAGAAACTTTGTTTCCCATAAAATCAATTTCAATAATATCATTTGTCATAATCGTTGTAAGCCATAATGATCACTAGCCATAATATCATTTGCCATCCAAATTGCTTCCGAGAAAGTAGGTTAGGTTAGAACTGTGACCTCCTACAAAATAAAACGGCTACCAGAAAATAGGTTAGGTTAGGTTAGAACTGTGACCTCCTACAAAATAAAACGGCTACCAGAAAGTAGGTTAGGTTAGGTTAGAACTGTGACCTCCTACAAAATAAAACCGCTACCAGAAAATAGGTCAGGATAGAACTGTGATCCCCAAAAAGCGAACGGCTACCAGAAAGTAGGTTAGGTTAGAACTGTGACCTCCTATAAAATAAAACGGCTACCAGAAAGTAGGTTAGGTTAGAACTGTCATCCTCAAAAAGCGAACGGCTACCAGAATGTAGGTTAGGTTAGGTTAGAACTGTGATCTCCTTCAAAATAAAACGGTTACCAGAAAGTAGGTTAGGTTAGAACTGTGATCCCCAAAAAGCGAACGGCTACCAGAAAGTAGGTTAGGTTAGGTTAGAACTGTGATCTCCTATAAAATAAAACGGCTACCAGAAAGTAGGTTAGGTTAGAACTGTGATCCCCAAAAATGCGAACGGCTACCAGAAAGTAGGTTAGGTTAGGTTAGAACTGTGATCTCCTACAAAATAAAACGGCCTCTACATAGTAATATGGCTAAGTACCAGAAAGTAGGTTAGATGAAGGATGGAAGCGACTTGGATAGCGGACAGATTATTTTTTATAAAATCTACTTGTTTGAATACATAGAAGTTCGCATCATGCTTGCCTTCTAAGTTAAATGATAGGATTATAGTGATAAGTAAATAAATATTTTTAGAGCTCCTACAGGAATATAGTGAGCAAATGCATTGTTTATATGCATGGATTCGGAAAACGATTATTTGGTATGGAGTTTAAATAATCTATTAAATAGTATTATTACAATTAATAATATGGACAACAAAACGTATGGCACTCGTGCGTTCTGAAATCTAATAATCGGGTAAACAAAGATTATGTCACATCATTTTTATGGTAAACAAACCATTCGGGCAAATGAAATTCGGGAAAATAAAATTCGGGCATATGAGTATTATTTTATATAATTTTCGGGCAAACAATAGACAACCCACTCGCGCGCATCGCAACATTAGTTAAAGTACTTTTAGGTGTGTGTATTTATGTATTAAGCAGGGCTTATGCTCTTAGTCGATTTTTTGGATACAGATTCGTTTATAACATCATAACATTTTGAAATTTGCACTATTTGCCGAGTCCCATAAGATAATCGACATAGCAATTGAAAAAATATTAAAAGTTAGGTCAGCTGGATAATTTTGTCGTCGCTTTTCAGATGGCAGCTTCTAGTCAACGTCTCGTTCTTTTTTTACCGACACCGATTAGTGAGAGTGGTAAAACTTAACGCTGTCCCCACTAAATAGGACTACTCTTGCCACAAGGTTTTCTGAAAAACCACTGCATATGCTTGTCCTCTAAAAACATTCTTGTAGTTTTATAAGACCATTATTATTTAACTTACCATTATTATTTAACTGAAGATATCATCTGATCTGATTTTTGATTTTTTTTGTATGGAACTTGAAATGCATTTTTCTTAGGAAAAAGTGATCATGAAATGGGCCCAAAAGTGGTAAACCAATTATTTATTTACAAGCTTGATTAATTTAACAATAATTTCACCCTTGTACACGCGGGGCCCCTTGTCGATAAATACAGATTTTCCAATTAATATTTAACTCTACGAAACAATTTATAATATACTGCAGCACTACAAAATGCAATCACTGTTTTCTAGGCGAAAAGCTAGCGACATTTTGTATTTACATAAAATCTTAAGGCGCTATGCGCTGATTGTGGCCGAAAACTGTTACATTCTAAGGGATATATCTCAATAACGGGTCATTCAAAAATTTTGAAAAAAATATATGTTATTTACCATTTCATGTACAACATTGTCAACGTTTGAATAACTCGTGTAACGTATAGTTTCTCCGTTATGTAAATGTAACCAAATGTCGTTTTACGGTTAATTTTCCTTATATCTACTGAACGGCTTATTAGATTTAAAATATTGTTGAACTAAAAAATATGTACTACAGAACACTACAAACTCAACGTAGGATATTTAAATTGATTAAATTTTCTTAAACAACTTGATCATAATTCCACATTTCGTGCGTTATTAGCTCGAAAACGGCGTTGCTGGCAGTCGTGAGCTAGCTTTGAGACAAGGAGGCTGTGTCGCTCGTCGCTCCGTGCTTCCCTTGTACTACATATACTTGTGCTTGGCCCGTGAGCAATAATATCGGACTTACTGTGCCTAAAGACTAAATAACTGCAGAGGGTTCATGCGGTGCGGATATAACGTGTCTTCCCGGAATCAATAACGTATAGACGTTTTATCTTTTAAGATAATGTACTCGTATGCATGTTTATGTGCGTTGGTATAAAAAGTGTATTTTATTTAGATTATAATACAAGTAAAAAACAAATGAAATAAAAATGGAGAAAAAACAAAAATCATGAATCTCACATTGCTCTGAAAACAAATTTGGTCATGTAAGTAAACTAAAATTATTATGTGTAGACGCATGCATCACGCAAAATAGGCATTAGTCGTCGAGTTGCGGAAATCTGCTAGTACTGCAATACAATAGACTAATAATTAATTTAATAAAAAACTCCAAAGAACCGAATTTATTTAAACATTTATTTAAGAATACCGTGTTCTAAACGAATGTAATATGCGTTTTATTTTAAGATTAAACACAATCTTTAATGTTATACTTTATACTAATTTCTCAAATCTAGAAATTGCGAAGTAAACTGCAAAGGATTGCAGATAAACCGGCCAAGAGAATATCGGGCTATGCTCAGTGTAGGGATCCGTAGTTGCCGGCCTGTTACAATACATCCATTCAAAAGGTAGTCTATAAAGAGATATTTTGTGGCACTAACGTTATTTTACTATAGGCATAACTCAAAAACGGCTCAACCGATTTTATTCCATATAGTTTTTATTAAAAATACGTGATAAGTATTTCAATGGCCTCACTTCCAGGAATTTTCCCATTTTTTTGGACCCACGGTTCAAAAATCAAAGAGCATTTTAACTTTCGAAGCTATTATTTACGAAAGTATTCGTCTTATCCAAAAGTTGTTTAAGGCATATTCTTCTTGAAAGACCTATCCAACAATGGGTTTCAGATACTTATTGTTTTACCACTTTGTAGGCGTAATTAAAACACATAATTACTCATACCGAATTTCAGTCTACTAGCTATCACTGAGCAAAGCCTGATTGAGAATCTAATAAAAAATTGGTGATATTTAAGAGTTCAATGTATGTAAGAATAAAGGAAAAAAAGCTTTTTTTTATACCACGACGCCGGCAAACAGCACACGACCCGCCTTATTGAAAGCAGTTATAAAGCCTATGGACGCCTGCAACCCCAGAAGATTCACATGCACCTTGACTACCCTAAAAAAACTTTACTATGTCGGTGAAATGCAAATAAATACAAATTTTATATTAATTATCAACACAAGTTAATAAATAAATTACTACTAAGGGTTAGTACTACCTATCAAATATCTTTAAAAGACCGGCCAAGTTTGTATCGGACCATGTATAATGTAGGGTTCCGTAGAAAGTAGTTTCTTGGAGATAACTCAAAAACGGATGAACCGATAATATGTGAAATAATTTTCGTAGAAAATTAAGTACTAAGCCTTCTTGGTATTTTTTCATATTTTTTAGACTTACGGATTAAAAGTTAGATGGGGGCTATTATATCTACTTTCGAAGCAATTATTTCTGAAAATATTGACTTAATAAAAAAGTTTTAAAAATACTCTATATATATAAGATATTTTTAAAGCCGTATCGTACAACATGTTCATATTTACAAAAAAAAATATTTTTGACATTTAGTTTGGCATATGTATGTATGGAGTGCCTCACCTAAAAGATTTTTTTAGCAATTTAGCCAGAAAACTAAGTAGCGGCGCATGAAACACACCTCTAGATAAAATTTCAGTAATATATGTTTTATAATAAAAATGGCTGTGCCATACGGACGGACAGACGGACATGTTTCAAAAAACTTTTAAGGGTTCCGTTTTTACCATTTTGGCTATGGAATCCTAAGAAGTGTTCGCGCTGTGTTATATTTTAAAGATCTAAATTTAATGGGCCTACAGCTCTCATTTGTATGACGATTTCGTGCTCAAATACCGCTCCTTACATGTGCATTTTTACTATTCGCAACTCGCAACAGACTTAGTTTTCATGAAATAAAACGGGTCCCGTTGACCACGAATGCTGTAAAGTGTTCGAAACGTCGGGATGTAATTTAAGCTCAGTATACGCGATTATATCCGTTTTTAATTGTTTTATTTCATGAATAACTATCGCGGCAACCGAAGACAATATTAGGCTTAGTTTTGTTAATTTATCGTAATTAAGTGAATTTTTACGGTTAATATTTAAAATCGCAACAAAAAAATAACCATCTATTAAGCTCACTTGCACAGCAAAAAAAATCCAAATTCACATGAAAACACCGCTTTGATGTGCATTCAGTTTTTTTTGCTGTACTAGTCAGTATTTTTTTATTTTTTTCTGATATGCGGAATATTTTTAACCATATTTCGTAAATTCATAAATATTTTGCCGCTTACTGTACTTCAAATTCAAAATCTAGGTTTTATTTTTTTATATAAAAATCTACTAATCGAGATCGTTATTACTTATCTTATTTAGTAGCATTCCTAAAAAATGTCACCGTAATACTTAATCACAGTATTCAAATCACAAAACATCCACAAAAGGATTAGGTATGATTATTATAAATCTGCCCGCGCGCCTCTGAGTAAAGTCATATTCTTTGAACATTATTGCGGTGCATCGCGGCGGATTTACGCACGATCGCAATGAGAAGGGTACGCGGGTGGCGCGGGTAGAGAGCGCCCAAACGCTCAAGGACACTCCGGCGACAATCGTCTTAAATGGCCTAGTAGATAGCCCCGAATTGCTTAGTAATATCAAGCTCGTAGTCCATCGCGCGGGCAGCCGCCTGTGCAACAGAAAGCCATTTTCCTTCCCCGATTGTCGAACTAACATTGGCAAGCACGCGCCTCTGTATCGGATGATCGCCTCATATACTGGCGTTAGAACCAGCGTTGACATATTTCCTGCTCTCTGGCCTCAGTGAACATAAAACTCAAACATGTTAACTGGAATATACTATTTAGATTGGTTTTTGGATTTATTTAATTTTCTATTTGTTACTTCTCTTATCTTGATCATGTTTCGCTATATTTTTGTAGTTTAGCTATATATTGTTTACAGTTTGTATTTTTAAGCATGCTGTGTCTGCTATTTTAGGGTGCACACATAAGTTATCAAATTTAATGCTTGTGTCTATTTGCTGTAATGTAGTGTAGACACTCAGTTTGTAGACCATTAAAAAAAAAAAAATTCACCCATACTTATGAATGAGAATGAGAAATCGTTTATTGCCTATTAATGTTTACATCTTTCGGTTCCCGCAGGATTGTGTCAGCTAACTTATGTCTAGGGAAAGATCTGTGTAAGCTGAAGGTGTTAGGTTACAAGTAATGAGTAAAGATGTTAATAGTTGTGATACAATGTTACACTTATTAAAGTTTACTTAATTCTAAGAGGGCGGGGAGCCGCCGCTCCTCGGGGCCAGCGTCTCATGTCTTTGTTCGGAGTATACGCTATTTCTCCTATTCTATAATTTATTAGTAGTGGGTTAAATTCGCCGTGCGCTAGGTAAGCGTCCCCAGGTGTATCAAGGTCTTCTATACCCAGTGCTGCGAATTTATCCAGCATTCTGCGATTCAGGTCAGCGGCTCGAAGGTGCCACGCTTCAAGGTCTGTCATTTCCCAGAGCGTCTCCGTGGGTAGCCGTCTTGAGAACTGGCCCGCACTTTTCAGCGTCATTCTATATTGCCTTTCAATTTTTTGTAGGTTCGAGTTACTATATCTGGACAGTAGCTGTACCACTCCATAGTCCATGATAGGAAGGATGCATGCTTGGATGATGGCTAGTTTGACCTCGAGATCCGTTTTGGCTTGGAAGCCGATAATGGGTCCTAGAGCACCTCTAACCTGCTTAAGCTTTTTTACGACTTTGTCGGTGTGTGGGTTCATTTTAAGGGCTTTGTCGAAAATGACTCCTAGATATTTTATTTCCTTTTTGTATGCGAACGTCTGATTTTTTATTTTAACAGTCGGCTTAAATTTCTTTTTTTTTGTAAACAGGATACACTCTGTCTTATCTACGTTACATTTGAGACCCCATCTGTCGTAATAGTTCACAATGGTTTCGGCCGCCCACTCTGCCCTCATGGTGGCGTGTTCGGGGTTTGCAGCTCTATTTAAGATACATAAGTCGTCGGCATATTGAGACAGCTTGAGACCTCGTATTCTGTCGTGACTGTCCCATATGTCGTATACATATAGGTTAAAGATGATCGGGCCGAGAATCGATCCTTGGGGTACACCGTGTGGTATACTCTTCTCTTCTCCTTTGATGGTCCGAAATTTCCCTATCAGTGATCGGTCTTCGAGGTAGTTTTCTATTATTTTAATAACGTTGATAGGGGCGTCGGCGATTTGCAGTTTCTTTATTAGACCTTTATGGTTAATAGAATCGAACGCTTTGCTGAGGTCCGTGCTTATCATTGATACACTCTCCCCATGAGCCAAAGCATCCGTAATGATCTTGCTAGTGCGGAGAATCTGTGTAGCGGTTCCTCTGGATCTAGTGAAGCCATGTTGAAATGGTGGTTGCATCTTGTCTACTGTGCCTTGTAGCCTTGATAATATTAGTCTTTCACATAACTTCCCCATTATATTCAGTAACGTTATTGGTCTATATGAAGTAGCTTCCTTATGATTTTTGCCGGGCTTATGTAAAAAGATACATTGACCAACCTTCCATCGCCTTGGGAAGTAACCCGTGGTGAGGACGTAGTCAGCTATCGGTCTAAATGCTTCGAGAAAGACATCGCCTCCCAGTTTCAGCGCGTCTGCTCGGATCTGGTCTGGGCCTGGGGCTTTTTTGTTCTTGAATTTTTTGAGTTCAAGACGTATTTCTCTTGTAGATGTCCTGTCCAAAGGTTCGAAAGGGGTGGTCTTCTCTGAACCCTCGTCAGTTGGATTTATATGTGCATCTTTAATTATAGCTGCGTCTACAAGTGCATCTATTATTTCCTCCTCGGTCGTACATCCTTCGATGTTCGGAAGCTTCAAGTTAGGTACTTTCATGCTTTTCTGGATTTTCCACATCTTTGCCCTACTATCCGATTGATCTTCAAGAGCTTTCAACCAACTGTTTTCGGTCAGGTTCTTGAGAGCCTCTTTTGTTTGTTTTTTGAGCTTGTTATACTCGGAGCGCGCGATTCTAATAATTTCTGGGTTTGGGTGATTTCTTTTCGTCCAGGCTCGTACTTTTGCTCGGTTGCGTAAATCAATCAGTTTATTTATTTCGTCTGGGAGGAAGTCTCTTCTATTGGATTCTTTTAGAGGTGCGTGTATATCCAAAGTTTCTGTAATTGCGTTTTCTAGTCTTTCGATATACTTATCACATGATTCGTCATTAGTTATCGGTGAGAGTTTAGACGTTTTTTCACACAAAGTGGTCATGTAAGCGCTTCTAGCCCTTCCGCATTCCATTATCTTTTTCATGTTTCTTGCAAGTTTGACCTCGCGGTCAACGTTAAGTTTGATATCTAAGATCCAAGGAAGGTGGTCTGATCCGATTGATGCAATTTGTTTCGTTTTGAAGTCTTCTACATGTTGAATTTCGTGCGTGACAATTGCAGCGTCAAGAATATTATTGCCTTGGTTCGCTGGGCGTGATGGCAGGCCTGTGTGTTTTAATTCACATATTCCTTCGTTTTGTAGCCTTTTCACGAGGATGCCAAGGCCTGCATCTCTAGAGTGTCCTAACTGTCTCATTCGTAGGTTGAGGTCTCCTATTATGAGCGAGGGTTCGTCCATGATGATGTCCTCGAGTTCCTCTCTAGCGAGATGTTGGTCTGGGATTGGAAAGTAAACCCCTTTTATCTTTATATACTCCCCGGAACGATGGTTGTACACTAATTTGATCGCGATTCCCTCGATCTGGCCGTCTTCTTCATCCCACCCGGGTGTAAGCGCAGTTTGAGTCCATCTTAGTCCTCTGGCGATATACATCGCTGTGCCCAGGTGCGTTGCTCTGCTGTGTGTCAGTTTATCGTAGTCATTAATTTCAAATTTTACTTTGTCAAAGTTCACTTTGCACTCATTTATGATAATAATGTGCGGCATGTGTTTATCCACCAGCGTTTTTATTTCTGTGAACTTCTTGCGCATACCTTGGGCGTTGACGTGTAGTATTCTAAGTTTTTTGAACCCATACTTAGCCGACATTTGCATATACAAATTTCCCAATTTAATTTTCACTTTAAGATTTTAATTTTTTTCTGTGTACGCGGGGCCCCTGGCCGATGCGGGGCCCCTAGGCAGTTGCCTACTCTGCCTAAAAGCTAATCCGGCTCTGGACATATAGTACAGTTTAACGTTAGTTTAATGGCTTTCTCCTTTATATCATAATTAGGTATATACAGAGGTATAAAGTAAAGGGGATATTTTTAACCACTTTGTAGGGCAGCCACTAGATCCTGTGCCGCTACGCGAAAATGATCTTAGAAGGCCTTTGCAAACTTTTTAATTTAATATTATTGCAATTCTTTTTTTTTTCAAAAAACTGTAGTGTCAACAAGAAAATCGCATTAAAAAAAATGCCAATCGATCCAGTTTCAATCAGGGATTTAGTTCCTCTTTGGAACCAACCCGGTCAGGGCACTAGAAAAGACACAAAACAAAGAAAATATTTTACATTTATTTAATCGCATTGCATTATTTATTTAATCATCATCATCATCATCATCATTTCAGCCGAAAGACGTCCACTGCTGAACATAGGCCTCCCCCAAAGAGTGCCACAATGACCGGTCCTGCGCCACCCGCATCCAGCGGACTCCCGCGACCTTTACCAGGTCATCAGCCCACCTTGTGGGGGGTCTACCGACGCTGCGCCTTCCGGTTCGTGGTCGCCACTCAAGAACCTTTCCGCCCCAACGGCCATCGGTTCTACGTGCAATGTGCCCCGCCCACTGCCACTTCAGTTTAGCAATTCGGAGGGCTACATCGGTTACTTTGGTTCTGCTGCGGATGTCCTCATTTCTGATGCGATCACGCAGAGAGACTCCAAGCATAGCCCTCTCCATTGCCCTTTGGGTGACTTTGAGCCTTCTTATGAGGCCCATAGTAAGCGACCACGTTTCAGTGCCATATGTCATATGGTTATGTATGTTGGTATTTATTTAATGTTTTATATAATTTATAGCGTTCTTTTTATACTTGTTTTTAAAGTAAATGTATTAAATTTTGTATGGAATGCAGTTTAGGACACAGTCGTAATTGTAGGTAGTAGTACGAGTAGGTACGGATCTTTGGATTATATTCATGTGCCACTCCGCGTTCAGGGCCATGTTATGAATATGTTAATTTAATTATTTCAAACCGCACTCAGAAGGATATCGCTGCGAGCGCGACGACTACTTACTTTTAGGGTTCCGTACCTCGAAAGGAAAAAAACGGAACCCTTATAGGATCACTTTGTTGTCCGTCCGTCCGTCTGTCAAGACCCTTTTTCTCAAGAACGCGTGGAGGCATCAAGCTGAAATTTGTATCAAATACTCAGGTCTACTGTCCCTTGGAGCTGTAAAAAATCAAACTTCTAAGCCAACGCAATCAAAAGATACAGCCGTTCATTCCGCAAATTTCCGCAAATTTTCGAAATATGCAAGGGAATCAAAACCTACAGGGTACTTCCCGTGAACTCAGAATCTTGAAATTTGGTACGAAGTAACGTCATATAGCACAGATATAGGAAAAATTGCGAAAAAAGTAAATTCTCAGTTACATCAGATAATAAAAATATTTTTAATAATTTAAAGTTACTACCCTTTTCCTCATGAACGCGTATAGGTATTAAATTGAAATTCAAATCAAATACTCAGGTCTATAATACCTTTAAGCTGTACAAAATCAAACTTCTATGTCAACGCAATCAAAAGAAACAGCAATTTCAGCCGCATATTTCTACAGGTTTGTACGGAACCCTCGATGCGCGAGTCCGACTCGCACTTGGCCGGTTTTTTTATTTTTAATATGTCTCTTCGTTTCGCCTATTACGTCTTACATCGTCGTAGATTATGTGAGGTTGTTTATCAAGATTGTTTTATCAATACTTCTAGTTAGTATCGCAATAAAATACTAATTTGTCTTTTGTTTATGTTTCAGATAATACAAGGTCAAGTTTACGTTACATATCAAGCCGGAACCGTGTCACTGTTTCATAAATGTTCAGCGTAATGCACAAATTGAACGTTAACACGTTAGCATAACTTTCATGAACACTAAAACTACTAAAATACTTACCCAATAGTACCACAGACCCAATAGAAATTTTGGCGCCTTTTTTTCAACGATTACGTTTGTGTTTTTCGGCGCGCGGTGCGGGGCAAAGGCACGCGCGATGCAGCCTGCGGGTTGGTAGAGACTGAGCTCAGCTGTTCACTACAGCCGCCCGCCCTCCGTACTATCGCCTCGCCACTTTAATACCTAACCTAGATGAATGCATAAGTTAGTTGATAACGTCTAGACGTAATTTAAGACCTGGAAATTGAATGCCACGTGCTCTTGTGTACAGCAGCGAGTACTGAAAATGTTAAATTAAGTCCTGTTTATTTCAAAGGCTTTCACTTGGAATAATACTTTTTAAAAACCTTTTAAAATGACTGCAACGTTTTACGCTATTTTATAATGATGTAGGTACCCATAGCTGCCCATAGGTACTTATACTTTCGTACCTACGCTAAAAGTGGTTTAAAGTTACAAATTATAGGACGTCCTAGCACTACGACAGATAGCCAATTAAGAATTCGCCAAATACTTTTAAAATATTTTTAAAGTTTTTTTTTTATCTCATATCACATGTCTGATTAAGAAAGGGTATGATTTAATCGCTCTCCAAATTAATTTAGAGTAAATGACCTACTTAATAAGACTAGTGACTTAAATAATAGATCTGTCACCAACTATTAAGTAAATATAAAACGGGGTCATCTAAATAAGGGAAATAATATTTCCCATATCAAAGAACTTGCACAGCAAAAAAGTCACAAAAAGTTTAGCCTCTGCAATAAAAGATTTGTCACCAGAAAATAAACTGTTTATTATTGTAGGTTTGCTCACAAAAAACTTACCATACATATCTTGAAAATAGATGTCATATACTTCAGAAAAAGTGACCAAACCCTCCGGTGTCCGAGGCCAGATTCGAACTGGCGTCTTCAGCTTTCGCGGCTGACGTCCTGACCACTAGACCACCCGGTCACAACCGGTGGTGACCGGGTGGTCTAGTGGTCAGGACGTCAGCCGCGAAAGCTGAAGACGCCAGTTCGAATCTGGCCTCGGACACCGGAGGGTTTGGTCACTTTTTCTGAAGTATATGACATCTATTTTCAGTTTATATATAGTAGTGTAACTACTTAAAAAATTGCAAATCAAAAAATATTGAACAAAAATATTTGATTTGCTTCAAGATTCATACATATCTTGTTTGCAGTCCTTCCGCCTTCATCATGTACTTATCTACGCTCACTTCCATACCTGTTCGGCTGTTGGGGACAAATATTATCATAAGGGGATTCAAATTAGTGACAAATCTAAAGGAGATCGTCAATTTTTGTTAGGCGATTTGCCCCAGATCATAACGATGCGTATAATTATGAAATAGATATCAAAACATTCGCTTTAATTTCTAGATCAGGGTGGTCATAAAATAATCATGAAATGTAACGGGAAAATTGAGAAATCGGGATGTAAAAACATGATTGTGATAAGGACAATATTGTTAAGCGTACATGTTTATGATTTAAACACATGTCTGATTAAGAAAGGGTATGATTTAATCGCTCTCCAAATTAATTTAGAGTAAATGACCTACTTAATAAGACTAGTGACTTAAATAATAGATCTGTCACCAACTATTAAGAAAATATAAAACGGGGTCATCTAAATAAGGGAAATAATATTTCCCATATCAAAGAACTTGCACACCAAAAAAGTCACAAAAAGTTTAGCCTCTGCAATAAAAGATTTGTCACCAGAAAATAAACTGTTTATTATTGTAGGTTTGCTTACAAAAAACTTACCATACATATCTTGTTTGCAGTCCTTCCGCCTTTGCGGATAAAAGCACATGCATCATGTACTTATCTACGCTCACTTCCATACCTGTTCGGCTGTTGGGCATCAAACAAAGTGATGTCCGGCGGGAGCTGCTATCATTAAACGTTCACAAGTCGAGCGGGCCAGACGGCATACCAGCAGTTGTGCTCAAACGGTGTGCTCCTGAGTTGTGTCCCGTGCTAACGCGCCTTTTCACACTCTCCTACCACAAACGGCAAGTGCCGTCTTCATGGAAGACTGCCCTCGTGCACCCTGTGCCTAAAAAGGGCGATAGTTCAGACCCATCGAATTACAGGCCTATCGCTATAACCTCCCTTCTCTCCAAGGTTATGGAGCGCATAATCAATGCGAAGCTCCTGGGATACCTAGAAGAGCACGACCTGGTCAGTGATCGCCAGTATGGCTTTCGCCACGGTCGCTCGACTGGTGACCTTCTAGTGTATCTCACTCACCGCTGGGCTTCAGCCATTGAGAGTCAGGGAGAGGCATTGGCAGTCAGCCTTGATATAGCTAAGGCGTTCGATCGGGTTTGGCATCGAGGTCTTCTGTCGAAGTTGCCAGCTTACGGCCTGCCCGAGGGATTGTGCAGATGGGTTACCAGCTTTTTGTCCGGCAGAAGCATACGAGCCGTAGTCGACGGAAGTTGCTCCAAAAGCATGGACATAAACGCTGGTGTCCCGCAGGGCTCCGTGCTATCCCCAACGCTGTTTTTGCTGCATATCAATGATATGTTGTCTATCGGCGACATTCATTGTTATGCGGACGACAGTACTGGGGATGCCTGTTACACGGGCCGTGCCAATATCCCTCGATCCGTTGTGGTAGAGAGTCGTGAAAAACTTGTGTCTGATATCGAGAATACTCTTTCTGGAGTCTCGGTGTGGGGTCAGGACAACTTAGTCCAATTCAACCCCACAAAGACACAAGTTTGCGCGTTTACCGCTAAGAAAACCCCATTTACTGTGGCCCCTCAGTTCCAAGGCACAACCCTTACAATGTCAGGGAGTATTGGGATCCTCGGAGTCGACATTTCCAGTGACGTCCAATTCCGTAGTCACCTTGAAGGGAAGGCCAAGCTGGCATACAAAAAGCTCGGTGTGCTCAACAGAGCGAGGAGATACTTCACTCCGGGGCAGAGACTGCTTCTTTACAAGTCGCAAGTCAGACCCCACATGGAGTACTGCTGTCACCTTTGGTCGGGAGCACCTGGATACCAGCTTGGGCCCTTTGACTCGGTACAAAGGCGCGCTGTGCGGATCGTCGACGATCCCAAACTCGCGAGTGATATTGAACCTTTGAGTCTAAGGAGAGACTTTGCCTCCTTATGTGTGTTCTATCGCTTGTACAATGGGTTGTGCTCCGAAGAACTGTTTGATATGATGCCCACGGCAGCTTTTTATCACCGCACCGCTCGCCGCCGGCAGGGTGTTCATCCTCACACCCTGGAGCCCAAAGGGTCGCGCACAGTACGGTTCAAGAGGAATTTCCTCCCACGAACGCTGCGGCTGTGGAATGAACTCCCTGCCGAGGTTTTCCCAGCGGGCTACAGTATGAGGTTCTTCAAAAAAGGAGTGAATAGGTACCTAAAGGGTAGGCAACGCGCATGTGAATCCTCTGGGGTTGCAGGCGTCCATAGGCTACGGTAACTGCTTACCATCAGGTGGGCCGTATGCTTGTTTGCCACCGTCGTAGTATAAAAAAAAAAAAAAAAAAAAAAAATTATCATAAGGGGATTCAAATTAGTGACAAATCTAAAGGAGATCGTCAATTTTTGTTAGGCGATTTGCCCCAGATCATAACGATGCGTATAATTATGAAATAGATATCAAAACATTCGCTTTAATTTCTAGATCAGGGTGGTCATAAAATAATCATGAAATGTAACGGGAAAATTGAGAAATCGGGATGTAAAAACATGATTGTGATAAGGACAATATTGTTAAGCGTACATGTTTATGATTTAAAGTATAGAATAAAATAAATACCTGTTTTTTAAAGAATTTCTACAAAATCTGACATGATAATGAAACGGAAATCATAATAAAATAATAAAAAATCATATATTGATCCTGCCGCAGATTTCTTGTATTTGGGTAAACAATGATAATGGCTGTCAAACCATCATTGCTACTATTAACTAAACAATCGTAGACCTTATTACAAAGAGATAAGGTTTATCACTGTTAGTGCGCTCCTACTAGCATCCATGAAGTTATAATTTTAAACCGGAGCACACTCTTGGGCCAAAAAGCAAGGCCGAAAGAGAGAGTAATTTAGGGAGCCGCGTTCCGCTTCGACTTAGGGAGTTATGACGTCATTAGACAATAATGCCAGCATGACAACAAGTCAAAATGTCAATGTATGTCAATTTTGTAACGAATTCGAGTGAAACACCGCCCCCCATATTATGCCCTCTATCGGACCGTTTTTTCTAGTCACCTATAAACGACTGTTTTACACGGTAATACGGTACGGTTTTAGATGAACATCAGATGAACCTTGTAAACTGTGGTTAGGGAAAAAGTGCAAGAATTACATCCACTTTTTAGAAATCCATGGTAGTATCAGACATTACTTAATAGAAAAATAGTCAAAACGAGACGCATCCCCCCCATACCACTAACTCCTTCGGCCCCACCTTGTGGCCGAAGAGCACACTCCAGTTTCAAATTATAACTTCATGCGGCAGACATAGATGACGGTGACGTCATACATTAATAGTGTCAAACTATAATCATAAACAAGATTAGCAAAATAAACGTAACTCCTTACTGAAAATGTCCGTTTCGTCTCGGCTCAGGAGAAGTTAACCTTATGTCAATGCTGTGAAGACGTTAACAATTTATTTAGCACTATTTGGATGGCGGAAGGATCAACGAAATTACTTTTTATTTTTCATTTCTAATTCCCGTTTTATTTTCATGCAATATTTTGTCTAGTTTCGTAATAAAATGGGTATTTGCTTAAAATTGAAGACCAAACTTTATACGAGACCATATCGCAAGTGGGCCTGGAATTGACGATCTCCTTTTGGTGACAAAAAATATAGATGTCATCAATGAATTAAGCCATGATGCAGCGACGGTAAATTAAAATAAAACCGGCCAAGAGCGTGTCGAGCCACGCTCAGTGTAGGGTTCCGTAGTTTTCCGTCCGTCACAGTAAGTGTACCCACTGAAGAGTTAAAGACTAATGCAAAAAGGTCGTATCTGATGCCTATGGAAGAAGTTTTTTGGAAATAACTCAAAAATGGCTAGACCTATAATGTTCAAAATAATTTTCCTATAAAGTTTATCATAACGCACATCTTCTCAATTTTTTTCATATTTTTTGGACTTACGGTGCAAAAGTTACAGGCCCCCCCCCCTGTAACTTAACGCTATTTTTCCAACTTTCGAAGCGATTATTTCCGAAAATATTTACATTATCAAAAAATGATTTTTGTAAACCCCTATTCATTTTTAAATACCTATCCAACAATATATCACACGTTAGGGTTGAAATGAAAAAAAAAATCACTCCCCACTTTACGTATAGGGGAGGTACCCTAATAAAAAAAAATATTCCATTTTTTATTTTACCACTTTGTTGGCGTGATTGATATGCATATTAGTACTAAATTTCAGCTTTCTAGTGCTAACGGTCACTGAGATTATCCGCGGACGGACGGACGGACGGACGGACGGGCAGACATGGCGAAACTATAAGGGTTCCTAGTTGACTACGGAACCCTAAAAAATGGTACTGACTGTGACTGACATGACTGGCCAGAATACTATTAACAAAATAAAATAAACCTAACCTAACCAATTAATTTTAATGATGTCACATTATAAATTGTATCATCGACGTAATTAAATAATATTAATAACAAATGTTTTGTTATTAAATCATTAGAATTAATAATGTTTTTCCACAGTAAAATGCTTACAAGCAAACGTAGGTAAATATTGAAATGTCTAGTTTGAACTATGATTCATAATATAGTAGGTAATAATATTCACGTACACGCTCTATACTTAACAAGTAGGTACCTACATAGAGGCGTATCGTTCAATCTAACAAGTTTTTAGTCGTTTGTTTTGAAATAGGTATCTGCTCGATATCGCAGAAAAAGACATGAATGTCCAAATATCGAGGTAAATATTTAAGTACAAGTAGGACGTATTTTTAGTGTCCCATAACCGTGAGCATAAATAGTAAAATGCTCAGTATGATTATTTTTATGATTTTACACTAATTCATGTACACCAAATTCACCAATTTGTACCTGCAACCGTACATGCACATTCAATGGTACATAAACATAATACATGAGACGGATTAAAATGCTATGTGCAGCGTTTGGCCCAATAAATAATGTATGCCCGTTATTCAATTTAGTCACGTAGCCACAGATTGTAATACAATAAGAACCCCAGGGGAATACGGAATTCGTTAATCCATAACTCTTTCATTATCCATAACTTCTTGGCTCGCGGCTTCTTTACACACAGTTACAAATAGTACTATGTACAGAACTTTGTGTGGTATTTAAGAGTAAATTATTTCAATGAGAGTGTAATATATTTAATCCAAGTAGTTACTGAAAATTTCGAGGTTTTATGTCAGAGAAAAAACTTTTCAATATTAATCCAAATAGGAATCATGAAGTCAAGGTTACTCCTTCTGTAGGTAAATATTACTTACTGATTAAGTTGTAACAATAATGCTGATGATACCTTTAGGGCACAACAATGGTTTCGTATAAAATAATCATATCTTGGCACTGTTCAAAAACGCAAACAAACATTTTCTCCGTAGTTATATACAACACCGATTATGCCCTCAAATTAAACTTGTATGTATCAGTATTCTTTTAGCATTATGTGTATGTATAGTATAACTACTTACTGTTTATTAGACATTGTGCGGAAAAAGAAGTCTCGTGGTTTCCCAAACTCATGAATTCTACGAGTTCATGAGTTCTAAGAGTCCCCTGCAATAGTATCTTAATGTCATCTACCTCTGTCAAGGCCTCAACGAAGCCGAAACCAAAAACTCAACTAAGCCCGCAAATATATCTGACACACTCTTATTTGTTTGTAGTCATAAGTGACTACAAATAAGAGTGTGTCAGATATTTTAGCGGCCTTTGTTGCGGAATATACTATACACGACATTGACAGTAAACTCTCAAGGTATTCTATAATATGTGTTATTATAAAACAATGCTAACGACCCGCATGATTCTTTCATGCGAAATGAAAGAAAATTTCTACATTTACGATTTTTATTTTGAGTTACCTTTATAGAAGTGTTTTCTCTAATATTTAATATACTCGGGAAGTATAAAATCATTTAAAATATGTATACACTCTGGTTTACGAATTATTATTCTTATAGTTATTTAATAAATATAATGCCTAAACACTCGAATAATGGCTATTATCTCAGTTCAGGACTAAAATAGGTATTGATTATTATTTGTAGTTATTGTAGGTACCCACATATATTACAAAAGCATTCACAATAGCATAAGTACCTTCTGATATGGCAAACCATAATCGCTAATGCATCGTTTACCATCGATAAGAGCTGGCTAATGATCCATTGTCCAAGGTGTTGGCCATTCGGTAGTGAATTGAATACTGATCACGCTCGTTATTTCCATCGCTCACCGAGCACATTGCACCCTTAAGTTACCAAAGCCAGTGTAAATGTAACCTTCGAATCGTCTGCTAGACGGTGGCCAAAAAGCCCCTCCGACAGAGCGACCTTGGTCCGGACGGACTGTGTAGACAGTTGTTTCCAGCAAAATTGTATAAAGCACCAACCAAGGTCAGGGTGACCTTGGACCGTCAGTTGTTTGTTGTCTTGAGGTTTCACTTTTAGATACTTATAAGTACAGTACCTACGCCGCCGCCGTGTCTTACCTGACATGGGCGTCGTCCGGTCCGGTGTGCGTCCACATACCCGAGAGCCTATAAAATGTTATTAAGGAACTTTTAAGGTTCAACCATGAAAAAACGTTCCGAGCGATAACGCTCCACGCTGTTGCCGGTCACCTTACATTTATTTTGTTTTAACCAATGTGTGACGGTCAGGACGCCGAAACTTAAAGGTCCCGTACTCTAAATTGCATTAAAATGTTTAGGATCGTCATCGTTGTGTCTATAATAATCCAATAATTGGGGAATCATCTCCATACATTGCCTTACAAAAGGTTGAGTAGAAAATGTTGTAATGGTTATTGGTAGGCTATTGGGTAGTAATTAAAATACTGGGTTATGCGACCTGAGGGGGGGGGGGGGGGGGTGGCCGCCATCTTGGTTTAAAGGTGCCAAAAGTCCGTTTTTGAACCTTGGTGCTTAAACGGTTATCAGTATGCCTAAAATGTCTATGGAACGTATGAAGAAGATAAAATTGTCTACAATATTTCCATATACAATACATCTGTAAGTCTTACAGATATAAAGATACAGGGGGTGAAAAAGTGTATATTTTCTTATATCATAAGAATTTTACTTATTGGCTTCAAAGTTTTGTGCTTCGAGATAAGGAAATGAAGTCTCTACCACAGTTTTGTCATCTTCTAATGATTCTTTTAAAAGATATTCAAAAGTTGAATTCACCCCTAGAGCGCTTATAGAGGGGGTGAAAGTGATAATTTTGTGTCACAAAATCTATGTTCTATTACTCATCATAAAATACTACTAGGCGTTTTGTCATATGTAGGATTATCTGCGGCAGCAGGGGTCCCAGGGGAGATTACAAATGGCGTCAGAGAATAGAGTGCTTGTTATATCGAAAAATAATCTTTTATATAATTACATGTAATCCTAATATAATATGTAACATGGTGTCAGGTGTAAAAGGAATCATCAAAAACCTAAAGGGGTAGTAAAAGTTAATTAAAAATAGAGAAACCTTTGTGGATTACGATGTCGGACGAACAGGTGGCAGCAGGAATTGCCTTGGGATTACAACCGCCCAAAGGATGTAAAATAGTAGATGCGGAGGAATGGAGAAAATATAAGCAAATGTTTAGTTTATATATTAAGGCCACGAACTTAGAGAAGGAGGCGGATGACAAAAAGATAGCAATTTTCCTCACGTGCGCGGGGGACGACATTTTGGAAATTTACAATGGTATGAGCGACAGTTCTACCTTAAAATGGGATGAGCTCCTCATTAAATACGATGAGCATTTTAATAACAAAACCAATACAGTAGTAAATAGCTACAGGTTCTACAATTTGCGGCAGGAGCAGGACGAGCCAGTACAACGCTTTGTGGTTAAGAAATGCGGCTAAAACTTGTAATTTCAAGGAAGAAAACAGAATGATTAGGGATATGCTCGTAATTGGAGTACGCGAGGCCAATGTAAAGGAAAGAATGTTAAGAGAAAAAGACCTAAGTTTGGAAACAGCAATGGATTTGTGTAAAGCTGCTGAATATAGTAAGAAAAATTTGAAGGAGCTAGAAGAAAAAGTGCAAACAGTGGATATAGTGGAAGAAAGCTCGCGCTCGCGTTACAAGAAGGAACAGACCTTATACAGTTGCGGCAAGTGTGGTAAAAAGCATGAACCAAGGAAATGTCCCGCATATGGACGAAGATGTATCAACTGCAAGTTCTATAATCATTATGCAGAATTGTGTAGGCTTAGAAAGAAAGAAGAGAAACCACAGCGACAACGAAGATACACTAAAAAAGTTGATGGCATCAAGGAATCTACACATGATAGTGATTGTAGCTCAGAAGAATTTGTTGTTGAATCTGTAAGTAGTAGTGACAAGTTACAATGGTATGAAGTAATAAATGTTGAAGGGAGTGATATAAAGTTCAAACTGGACTCCGGGGCTGACTTTAGTACCTTACCGTTGAAAATGTTGGATCGCCTTAAAGTAGACAAAGGTAAACTTAGGGAACCTACAGTGCTAGTTGTATATAATGAGGAAAAAATTAAAACTGTAGGAAGCATTACTCTAAATTGTATTGTTAGAGGGCAAAAGGGGTCTGTTCGATTTCGTGTTGTAGATTTACCAGTTAAACCTGTGTTAGGCTTACCAGATTGTGTCAAGTTCAATTTAATTAAAAGGGTAGATGTTTTAGTCACAGAACAAAAGAGTAAATTTGTACAATTGAATCAGGATGTATTTACGGGGCTTGACAATATAGGTACATACTCAATAAAGTTAAAAGAAAATTCGGAGCCGGTAGTTAAGCCAATTAGAAGGGTACCACAAACTATGAAGGAAAGACTTAAAGAAACATTGAGTAATTATGAGAGTAGAGGAATAATCGAAAAAGTAGAGGAACCTACAGCGTGGTGCAATAATCTGGTTATTGTTGAAAAACCAGATAAGTCACTTAGGTTGTGTTTAGATCCAAAAGAATTAAACAAAGCTATTCTTAGAGAAAATTACCAAATTCCTTCACCTGAAGAAATATACAATTCACTTGCAGGTAAAAGTGTCTTCACAGTACTAGACTTGAAAGATGGGTTTTTTCAAGTAAGCTTGGATGATGAACAAAAGCTCTGCACCTTCGGCAGCCCCTTCGGCAGGTATTTCTTCAAGATAATGCCCTTTGGCATCTCATCGGCGCCGGAGGTAATGCAAAGAATTAATCTATACATATAATAAAGCTGAAGAGGGTCGAAAGTCAGTACATGGAAGATAATCGAAAAAAAGTTGGCTGGGGATACTTAGAATCAATAACAGAACACTTTCCAACAATTTTTAGAATTTTTGTCTGTTTATCTGTTTGTCTGTTTATCTGTTTGTCTGTTTATTTGACCGCGCATCACGTGAAAACGGCTGAACGGATTTTGATGAAATTTTATATAGATATAGTTTGAGTCCTGGAAAAGGATAAATATATAGTTTTAATCCCGAAAATCAACCCTGGTGGGGGTGAAAATGGAGTTGAAAGTTTGTATGGAGAATTTTTAACCGCTTAAACGATTTAGATAGAAATGAGTATGGAGATAATTTAAGTCTCGAGAAACGTCATAGGATCGTTTTCAAACCCTTGTGGGGGTGAAAAGGGGGTTGGGAGGTGGTATGAGGAATTTTTTACCGCTGAACTGATTTAGATGAAAATTGGTATAGAGATAGTATGGGTCTCGAGAAATGACAAAGGATAGTTTCTTCTTCAAACCCCCCCCCCCCATCTTACTTTAGAACCGTAGGTCCAAAGGGCTGAAAGGTACTTTCAATAAAAACTATCTATACATATAATAAAGCTGAAGAGGGTCGAAAGTCTGTTCATGGAATATATTCGAAAAAAAGTTGGCTGGAGATACTTAGAATCGATAACAGAACACGTTCCAAGAAGTTTTAATTAGTTAACGGCTGAACGGATAATGATGAAATTTTGTGTAGAGATAGTTTGAGTCCCGGGAAAGGACAAAGAATAATTTTCATCCCGAAAATCAACCCTGGAAGGGGTGAAAAGGGGGTTGAAAGTTTGTATGTTGAAAGTTGGTATTGAAATAATTTGTAATTTTTTGGTAAAGGTGTTCATATTTATAACATGTTACCCGTCGATGCTTTAAATTTACCTTTACCCGCTCTTAAGAAATATTTGAAAATGTCATGAATGTCAAAGGGTTATTGCAGGTTCGAGGACTATATATGACGGACAAAGATGCATGGCCCAAACCAAAAAACTACTACAAAATCATCTAACATTTATAGGACACATTTATAGGTTTAGGTAGGAAAATACATCAAACGTTTTGTGAAGCAGTCAGATTAGGATTTATTTTTCTTTATAATTAAACAATAGGTACATTATCTGTCTCTCAAGCTGTTTTGATATGTCTTCTTGAAGAACTACGCATTATTTTGTATCTTTAAAATCTAATAATGTATTGAAACTGTTTTGAAAAAACTAAGTCCCGTCGAGTTTCTTTTCGGTCATAATACTTCTTGGGCCAGAGGTGTAGAGTTAGAACCGGTGGTAGTTTTGGAACGAAGTTCCTTATCGGACGGTTCGCGGATGGGGGCCTAGGCGAAAAAAAGTAACGTGACCGTCACGAAAAAGCGTCACTTCACTAAAATGCGACACCCATACGATTGAGAAACATGTAAAATGGAATTAAATTTGCATGGGTCATGTACCCCCCCCCCCCCCCTCCAAGTGCACCTCAAATAGAAAAAAATCATTTCTGCATTTGTGACCCCCCGCCTGTTCTTACCTTTCATGCTTTGACTGATTTGACGGGAGGATCGATTTGGATGATATTTGCCGTGGACTCATGAACGTATAAATACAAAAGTAGTCCTGTATCGTCCGATATACACCTACTACTCTGTATGTCGTTTAAATCATGCCAAAAAAAAAATATAATAAAAAAAAATTATTCATTTATGAGTGTAGTTTCATTTAGTGGTAATTGTAAAATATTTTATTAGGACTACTGTCCTCTAGCGTATCCATCTGTCAACTTTACTTCAAGTTCCGCCTCCAGGGTAGCGGGAGAGAAATTAGGGGTGAATTAGCCGCTTACTGACACAGACCGAATTCCACGCGGGCGGAGCCGCGGGCACAGCTAGTACAGCTATATTTAGTGATATACAAGGGGTAAATGTTTATTATGATGACATAATTGTAAATATTAGGTAAAGTAATAGACAGAGCAAGAAAATTTAATGTTAAATTTAATCCAAACAAACTACAATATAGAAGTGATTTTGTTAAATATGTGGGATTGTTAGTGTCAAAATCAGGCATTAAACCAGACCCTGAACATGTTAAAGCTATTGTGGACTTGAATGAACCAAAAAATGTTAAAGAACTTCAAAAGTTTCTAGGTATGTGTAATTACTTAAGTAAGTTTATAGCACAATACTCAAAAACTATCGAAAAACTTAGGGATCTCTTAAAAAAAGATGTATTATGGGACTGGGGTACAGCACAAACTCAAGCATTTGAGGAAATAAAAAAGAAACTTAGTACAGCCCCAACATTAGAAATCTTGAAAAAAGAGGGATTAATTACTCTACAGACAGACAGTTCAAAAAGTGGAATGGGAGCTTGCTTACTACAAAATGGCAAACCAATATCCTTTTACTCTAGGTGTTATACAGAGTGTCAACAAAGATGGGCCCCTATTGAGAAAGAGCTCTTTGCAGTTTGCCTAGCCATGGAAAAATACCATCAATTTGTATATGGACGCAAAATTGTAGTGGAAACAGAACATAAGCCTTTAGTGGCGATAATGAATAAAGACATAAATAAAATCTCAGCCAGACTGCAAAGAATGGTGCTCAAACTTTTAAAATATGAATTTGATATTAAGTACATACCTGGATCTCAAATGTATGTTGCTGACTATTTGTCTAGGCATTTTAACTTAACAAATGGGCAAGTGGAGCCAACACTTAAAGAATTAGTACATTGTATAGAAGTAGAAAAAGTGTATGGATTAGATAAAGACTTACAAATATCAGATAGTAAATTAAAAGAATTGCAGGATGAAACAAATAAAGATGGTAATTTGCAACAAATAAAAATATGGTATAACTCAGAATGGCCTAAAAATGATAGAAATATATATGGTATAGAATTAAAGAAATTGTACAAGTTGAGAAATGAGTTGCTGGTTAAAGATGACATTGTTTTCTTTGGAAATATGGTCCTTGTCCCTAAAACTTTAAGAAAGGAAATGTTAGATATTAAACATTCAGGGCATGCAGGTGTAGTAAAGTGTAAAAAAAGAGCTAGGAAAATACTGTACTGGCCAGGAATGTCAAGAGATATAGAGGATCATGTGTTAGCATGTAGAGTATGTGAAAAGTACAGAATATCAAACTGCAAATAGCCAATTATATCTCATGAAATTCCTGATCTTCCGTATAGTAAAGTGTGTATGGATGTAGGACATTATGCGGGAGAAGATTTTTTAGTGGTGGTTGATTACTTTTCAAAATGAATAGATGTTTCAAAATTAAAAAACAAATCGGCTACTAACATTATAGTTGAGTTAAGTAGGATGTTTAGTACCCATGGAATTCCGAGGCAAATAGTGACAACATGCCGTTTGGTAGTTTTGAATTCAAACAATTTGCAAGACAACATGGTATAGAGTTGGTGAAGTCAAGTCCACATTATGCACAATCAAATGGGTTAGCAGAGAAAGCTGTTGGAATTGTTAAAAACATAATGAAAAAGTGTAAAGAAACTGGAGCAAATTTTGATTTAGCTATGTTACATTATAGGACCACGCCTGTAGCAGAGTTGGAATATTGCCCTTCAGAATTGTTAATGAGTAGATTATTAAGAACAAACTTACCTTGCTCAAAAGAAGTGTTAAAATCTAAGTTATGTGAAAATGTCAAAGAACAAATGTTATTTAACAAAATCTAGGACTGGTTACAATAAAACTTCAAAAGTTAAAAAATCCTTCCAAAAAGGGGAAGATGTAATTATTCAAGATGTAAATAGAAGTAAATACTGGTATCCCGGTAAAATAGTAGAAGAGGCTAGTGATCCTAGATCGTTCATTGTTAAAAATGAAAAAGGTAATTTAGTTAGGCGAAATGAAAGACATATCAGACCTAGTAGAAATAAGTTTATTGTTAAAAATGATTATTCATTGGAAGCATGACCCAGGCGGTGCAAGTGAATATTGGGCAGGAAAGGCAGAATGCAGCGATGTCTCCTGGGAGTCTATTCGACATGGCATAACTGACAGTCGCATGCGAGACAACTATGATATCACACTTTTGTGACAGTTGATTCACCTAACCACCTACGTCAAAATGAACAGGTCTCGCTAGAGGAATTTCTCTATTGGCATGGGCGCCATCTTATTGTTTTGACGTTGACGTCAGTAAATTATGGGAATCCCACGTAAGGCATTTGTTTACCTCTAGTAGGTAAAGAGAGCCTTGAAGCATTTTATGAAAACTCATTTGAAAGCGACATCTCTGAATGTCTTCTGAAACTAAATACGTGTGTGAGTATGTGTGTAAATCATACGTGTATTTTCGTGCTACAATACTAGGCTAGAACTAGGGTAGTCTACATAGACGGCTTACAAGCAATTTTTTAAATTTGACGATGCATTTTTGGGTGTAGCAACTATGACGAAACCTGTGCTTTGGGTAAAAGATATGTGACAAATATTACATATTGAATAAAAATGACTGGTATGAATGATTTTAAGATTTCTTGTAACCAATAAATGTTTTTTGTCACAAGAAATAAAACAATACATTGACTTGTAAACCGACCACGTAGATCCAATATTATGTAGAATAGGTTTAGTGTAAATAAATTATAATATCAAGAATACAACCTTGATATCTATCTCACGTGTTTATATCGAGACCCGAAAAAGTGAAAGATTACAAAATTATAACTAGTGTATGGTTAAAAAAGTGGTATCTTGAGCGTTGCGGGGGGCACTAGAAGCAAACAAACTGCTGCCGAGAGTATTACAACATTTTTCACCACGCCACGGCAAAAAAATACAAGCTTGGGTAAATACATAAAACAAAACAAATTAATTCTGCCAAATATTTATGGTTCAAAATCATCGTTCTATAACGTAAAGTAATAACTGTTCTCCCTTGTGAAAAAAAAAACAATTTTACTGACGCTTTAAAAAAATCAAGATAGGCGGTGTTGCTGATGTGGTGAAAAAGCATTCATACACAAGAAAATAATTTTAATAAGAAAACCTAACTACTAATAATATAATTATTTAATTTTGCAATGTTTCTGTCTGTTTTAATACCTACTTATAGTGCTGCAGTCTTTGTTACGTCAACGTCTATGGAAAGTTTGAGGCATTTCAAAAACATCAGAAAAGAAATTAAATTCGAGAAATAAATGAATCTTACACAAATCGAACTAGGCCCACAGTAAGCTCAGTAAGGCTTGTGTTACGGGTACTAGACGATATATATATATATATATTAGATAAATATGGATAAATACTTAAATACATAGAAAACATCCATAACTCAGGAACAAATATCTGTGATAAACACGCAGATAAACATAGTAGAAAAATGGAGCAACAGTATGGTAATTATCAAAACAAACTCTGGTATCCTGGCGGCCAGACGCCCGACTTACGCTCTAAGGATCTCGGGTTCAAATTTGGCTCCTACTACTGCCTCCTAACTTAACTAAGGTTTTAGACACTTCAAACAATTTTACACATATTCTTCATAGATTCTAATCTAATGTAAGACTCTTATATTACAAAGGTATTCCTAATCCTGAGAGTTGAGGATGTTATGGAAATATAAACATATCAGGTAAATAAATACAGTGCACAGTAGTACTAGTCATAATCCTCATGATGATAACTAATTGCGACTAACAAGACCCAAGTTTTGAATTACTATTTAGGAGACTCGGGATATGAAAACCAATGGGTCTTCATTTCAAAAAAGAAGTTGACGTTTACTGCAAGTAAATGTAATTGTGTATCTGACTGACTTACGTGTAAGTTATATTCTAATATTATATCATATTATATTTCTTATATAATGAATTGATATGGTTACACATGGCACTTTAAACTATACATACTTGTTTCTTTAAACATCGATTTTTTTTAAGGGTGTTCAGTTTTTCAGCTGCTTTCGCCACCGCATCTGTATGTTTATTAGATCCGGTGAGGTGAGAAGCCGCCAGTGTGTCTACGCATGTAGTATCCCACATGCACATGCACATGGGGAATGGCTATACAGCCGCATACAGTCAAGGCGTTGTAGGAGATTTATTGCTAGTGGCTTGCTTAATCTGAGGAAATCTACTCTAACATAGCATCCAAATTACACAAAATAATGCAGAGCACAGTGAATGCAGGGTACTGTAGAGATATTCCCAACTGCAGGGTGGAAGAACACCTACAACTCTTCGCACTTTTTGATGTTTATCCATTCGCTCCTCGGCCAGATATCGACATTTCTTTTATGGCATGTTAATTGAACTTTAGGTTAAATAGGTAATGCCAATCATATTATATTTTAACAGTTATATATTTTTAATAAATACCTACAGTTAAAATTTAGGAATTAAGGAATAATATAATATAAAAATCATAAAAATTATAAATATTAATGTGCTCTCAGTGAAAATGTCTTAAAATCATATCAATTTTATAATTACTTCTAGTAGGTATCTTACCTAGTTTGAATAGTCAGAAATCAACTTCGCGCAAAAGTTTCGTGGGGGCAATTACTAGAGGTCGTCTCCATCATTACTATCGGTAGCCTGGTAGTCAGTGCCTTAAAGGATTGTTTGACATCTGATACTTCACTACTTAAACATTATAGATTCTGGTGCCGGCTATACTGTAAATTTATCAAAAATCTAAAATTACCGGTCGGCTTCCATATATCGTTGACAGCGTTGTAGAGCCCATCACGGAGATATTGAAAACATAAGTCTTAAAGGTCGTAAATGGGCGCTAGTATGGGTGGCGTCAAGTTGAAAATACAAAAAAAATACGTTAATTTATCGTTACGCTTAAATTTTGACACACGGCGAAGCCCACTTACTTAACCACCCACAAAATCTACATACTTACCAAATTTAAGGCCATTACGGTGGGCGTATAAGGTTTTAAGACCAGTTGAAATCGCAATGTGTTGAGCCTTAATTTATTTTTGAGCTTACTGCTCGAAATTTTTACAGAAGCTATAAGACCCGTTTAGTAAGAAAATACCAAATTTAAGACCATACCGGTGGGCGCATAAGGATTTAAGACCATTTTAAGAAATAGTCGGCTTCATAACATCAACTGTAAGACACTCCGCCGTCTACAGCTCAGCCAGCCTCGTAGGTAAAGTCACCAAAATCTTACAGGACCCCCACCCCCAAACCATGGAACTGTGGGCTTAGAGGAAGCCAAAAAAGGTTGGCGAAGTGGTTGGCGGGTCCGGATGTTTTTACCCATCCGAATTGCCATTGGAGCTGGGACGACGTATTGTGCCAAATTTCATATGATTCACTCACTCCTAAGCCGCAGCACTGGCTACCGGCTTACCCGTCACCAAACAGGAGGTTTGGTGACGGGTGGACAGCTTTTCCAGACACTGTCAGTAATAATGACATTATTTCTCTACTCATCTTGCTCATCCTTCATTCATATACATAGAAAAGGATGGGTACAGAAATATTGACATTATTACTGGATAGAAATAAGTCGAATAATAATAACATTAAATAATTAAAATACTTAAAAAAAAAAGAAAAAGAAAAAATATATAAATGTACAAAAATGTATAACATAAAAAAGTTAAAAATTAAAATAAAAACGTCTTCTAAGGCTTTTCCACAAAATATGCACTTAGTGAATACACACAAATCATATGTAAGTTAACCAGTGAACGCACCGGGTAGTTCGGTTTAACTGGTCCCTATGCACAACATTACATTGTTGCAATGCGCTTGGTGTTACCGAGCGCCTTTGTTCTTAACTTGTCCACCAGTTTTTGCATTCTACCCTCTCCCATTTAGCTTTAAGATAAATATTGTTTTCTCAGTAAGTGATTTATGTAAATCTTTTTGAGAAATAATTGTCTTAAACCGTATAGTATCTGGACCGGCACCTGATTGATTGAAATCTGATTCCGGCTTTGAGTCCGTGTTTGTGCTCCACACAGGTGTTCTTGCGGTACTTAAGTAAATGCCACATGCGTGCCTGTGGGATGCTATATGCGTAGACACACTGGCGGCTTCTCACTTCACCGGAACCAATAAACAAGCAGGTGCGGTGGCCAAAGAAGCTGAAAAACTGAAGACCCATAAAACATTTTTATACCTTTCGTAGTTGAGACCCTTGGCGCCCCAAGCGCCAGTGCTCAGTAACTTTTTAAAGAACGCAAAAAGAGGCTCGTCGACACAATTGGTGACCAAAGAGCTGGCAGCTTCCTCGCTCAACTCATAAGTTTTGCGATACAGCGGAGAAATGCTGCCACCATCCTCGTTTGTTAGTTTCTAACATGTCGATACATATAATATATCGGAACCTCGACCAAACAAATACCCATGGTAAATACCCCGTTTTAAATAGTTTTTGTAACTTCCATAAAAAAAATTACGTTCTACGACGTTCAAAAAAAATTGTTTTATTTAGAACGTCATATAAATATTGAATACCATTTTTTTTTTCAAAAATAAAAAAATATAAGAATGAACATTTAAAGCATTCTTTTAGAAACATGAATAAATGAATGAAAGATTTATTCATGACAATTACAAAAAACATAATAAACAATAACATATACAACCCGAAATATTAATTGCCACGAAATCGTCGCAACTCAGCGTTAAATGCCGGCAGGGCCAGCGCTGGTCTTCCGTTGCAACCATTTGACGACACGGCGCATTGACGCCACGATCACATCCCCAAAGTAAGAATATCTTAATCAAAACAAGAGAAAAAAAACAATAAAAACATATACCTGTTATACACTTTATAACGGCATGTTAAACTATAAGCCACTTAAACATGGCTACCCAGTTATGCGTGTGCCAATTAAGTAAATTTTTGAAACTATTTAATAGTACATTACTACAGAGGCCGGCAAGTAGGGGGTTGCCGGCCGAGTACATATAGACAGCCGAGCGTAGCGAGGCCGGATAGTCACGAGGCTGGCAACCCCTTTTCACGCCGAGGTATGTATAGTGCTTTTCTCAAACATGCAATGAAATAAATAAGAAACTTATCAAATTTTTTTTCGGATATAGGTGAGGCAATACTGTACTCGTAAACTTGTATTAATAATATAATGTATGTTGTATGTACTTCAAACACCTTCGTACTTAGATTTTTATCTAAAATGATACAAAGTTCAATAAGCCACAAACGTACAACCAAAATTTGCATTAATTTCTAGAAAACAACCAACGCTTCCACTATTACGACTAAGTATATGTTCATCTTGTTCTGAATGAATTATCCTATCAACAAACTACAACAAAAACATTAATTAGACTTACCACGTACTCAAAAATATGCGTAAAACATTACGTTACGAAGTCTGGATTGCTAAATTCTGACTGCATTTCATTGTCACTGAACGGCTTTTAAAAATGTATAACTATTACGTACGTCGGCCATTTAAGTATAATTTTCACTTGCATTTGAACAACCTAATTCACTTTTATTGTACCTATAGCCAAATTGTTATAGAATAAAACAAATCGACATTATAATTGACAATAATATACGCAACATAATAAAATATTGAGAATGTTTTTAAAATTTTCCCACTAAAATACTTTTTTTTCACAGTATCTGTGCTGTTCGAGAGGTTGCACTTAAGGCCATTCTACACGAGTTAAAATTAAGAAGAAAAATGTACATGATGACTGAATAAATTCAGAACGTTGCAAATATAGTCTATGGTCTCTGTTTATGCATTATTATAGAAAATATTCATAAAGAATCACAATCCTCCGAATTTATTTCGTAACTATAGATTCCAATTCTTAATTTCAGCCCTTGCTGCTAATATTTTAGCTTGATAACCAACCTTTCAAAAAAAAATCAGCTGTTCCTATAACCGGTATTAGGCATAACAATTTGTAGGGCCCAATCTGTCAGGTTGGGAGGTGTAATACGAGGTAGGGCCCTTAGGGAGCTCAAGGAGGGTTAGGGAGAGGCAGGGTACACAATAGATTGGGCCCTACAAATTGCAACCTCTAATACCCGTTTTTAATCTGCCACCATCTTTGCAATTTAAAATTATAGGAATTTGTTAATAATATGTTATTTGTTATTTTCATGTCGATTTTATATATAAATGATATTGCAAAATATATTATATTGTTTATTGTTTTTTTTATAGGCGTAAGTAGTGGCAGAATGTCAAACGAACCAAAAAGTAAATATCGCTTATAGCCTTAAATGGCTGAACGCCATGATCCTGTGCCTCAAATATATGTGCAATGGAAATTAAAAAAGAGGCACTTGCCGGCCTAGGCCTCCAAATTTGTATGAAATTCCATTATCGACCTCTCGTGTAGCCGCACCTGAAACGTGATACTTCGCAGCCTATTATAAGGAACATAACATCAATATTTCATTGCATGTTTGAGAAAAGTATTTTTTTTAAACTGTCCCGCAAGGTTAACTTTTACGGTTTAAAATAAGGCGGTGAAGTGCCTAGTTTATGGTCAAAAAATTTGGAGTGGTTAGCTCAAAAATAATACAAATGCAAAAATTGCGATTAGATTCGAATCTTAAAATAGGCATGATGACACATATTGATTTATGCAATAAAATTTAGTTGATAGGATGCAAAATGATCAATATATCCAACTAAAGTGAAAATTTATAATTTCTTTTGAAGTGGCTCAAAGATATCAAGCTGCAAAATTTTACGATTTTTGAAAGTGTGAATTGAAATGATTTTTAACATTGTACTGTAAAATAAATTGTATGGCAACAATACACATAAACGCAACGTTTCACTGTAAAAATAGCAATTTCATATTTTTTCCATACTTTAAACAGGGCAACTATGTGATCGTGACGTCACTTTTGCACGTCATTTTGTTAGGAGCGTTTTGAGAAACAAATGCAAATCTCGGACTTTAAGTCTCATTTCTGACTTTTCTGTTGCTTTAACGCAATTGGCCCCATATAGACATTTGATCCTCACAACAAAACGAATCGATTGATACCATACATGAAAAAAAATCACCATGCCTATTGTATGCTCCCACCGGAATTTGGTATGTAGGTTATTTGAAGTAGACTTTACCGTGAGTACAAATTTATAGCGGTAAAACCGCTGATTAATTAACGTTATTTTCCTGTATTTTCAACTTGACGCCATATGATATGATATGATATTTATTCAAGAACAATTTACATCGTGTTATACATACTAGCGTCCATTTAAGACCTAGTAAGACTTATTTTTTCATGATCTCGAAGATGGGCTCTATATCGCTATATGGAAGCCAACCGATAAGATTTTTGATAAATTTACAGTGGGGCGGGCTAACAAGGTGTAATCTGTGTTCGTATCACGGATTTATATGGAGTGGATCTTTTTCTTAAACCTTGTCCCTAACCAAGGATGTGCATTTCTGTCATTGAATTTGACAACTAGTATCCTATACGTTTGCCTAAGTGAGAAAGAGAACTTGCCATGCGTGAAGAAGGGACAACATGATTCGTAATGTCAAAGAGGGACCTCTGTATAGTACTATTGTTTACTCGGTGCCCTAGCCACAGTTGAAAATTATTACCGAGTAAAAGAGTCGTTCATAGGCGACTAGCATAAAACCGGCCAAGTGCGTGTCAGACCACGCATAATAGAGGGTTCCGTACCTTCAATGGAATAAGAACCAAACTAATACCAGAAGGTCGTATGTGACTCCTTTGGAGTTGCAGGCGTCCATGGGTTGTGGTAGCTGCTTACCATCAGGCGGGCCGTATGCTTGTTTGCCACCTTCGTGGTATAAAAAAAAATAAAAAAATGGCTGAACTGATAATGTTCAAAACAATTTTCGTAGAAAGTATGTAATACAAAAATAAGATAATTTTCCCAATTTTTTTTGAGTATATTATATGGACTTAGGGTTCAAATGTTACGGGGGGGGGGGGGGGGGGTTCACTCAAGTTTTCTGACTTTCGAGGCGATTATTTCTGAAAATATTCACTAAATCACAAAATGTTAAAAAAAAACCTCAATGTTATTTTTAAACACCTATCGATTGATGTGCAACATGTTGATATTAGGGGAAAAATTGTTTTTTGTAATTTAGTTACATGGAGCGCCCAAAAATATTTTCTCCTTCAATTTAACTACATATAGTCTGGCCAGCCAACGAACGCAGTAGTAGGGAATGCAAACCGGTAAAGAATTGCATAGAAATTACCGGTTAACCGGTAAATTACCGGTAATTCTCATACAAAATATTAACCGGTTGCATTCCCTACGCAGTAGCAATGTACAGCGACCAAAAGTATAACAATACTAAGAATCAGTGAAAAATGCAGCAATGATCATCAAATTCTATGTTTTTAATTTTAGTTGGTATTTTCACCCCTTTCATTACGTGACATGCACGGTGTGTAAAAAGGAGACGGATATATTTCGTCTGATTTGTCATCAACTGTAACAAATAGTCTGGTTGAGGCAATTGACATATGCCATAAAAACGAATTTAAATTCAATGTAGAACGTTGCAGGAGTTCTATCTCACTCGCGCTTAAGACGAGAGAGTGAAATGCACTAGAAACCAATTCAATGTAAAAGAAATGTGAATTGAAATGTTCGTCACGTACACGGTGTCTAATCAGTAATCACAAAGGGTTGGCACATGTACGTATTTTGAATTTGCCACGCTTTTCTACTGAAAAAATGGTTTGCCAGACTATAATTAAATAGCGGCATGAAAAATACACCTTATGTCTAAATTTTATTTTATTCGTCTTATAGTTTCCGAGTAAAATGGCTGTGACATACGGACAGACGGACTGACGGACAGACAGACGGACATGACGAAACTATAAGGGTATCGTTTATGCCATTTTGGCTACGGAACCCTTAAAAGTACTTAAAAACGGTCCGATAGAGAGCATAATAGTGGGAGGCGGTGCCTCACTCGCACTCGTTACAAAATTGTCACATTTGACACATTCACATTTTGATTGTCTGATGACGTCATTACCTCCTTAGTCGAAACGAGACACTCCCTTAGATAAGCTTCTCTGTCGGCCTCACTTTGTGACCGAAGAATGAGATCCACTTCATATACATCCATGGTTCGGTACCTACGTATACCTACTAAAAAAAAAAACACCAAACTCTCTGCCATGGGATTCCCAATGTCCTGTCAGCATATCTAAAATGGTGGCCATAGCCATAGACAAAACGCTCTAGCGAGACCTACTGACAGCTTGACAGTTAGGTGTATCACTCTATCACCTAGTGAGACAAGTGTGAGAGCAACGTTTCGCAGTTTGGCATCTCGAATCGGGGCCCTGTAATAATGCATCATGCACCTGAGTCCCCTCCATCAGTGCAGCATGTACCTGCACCTAATCTGGAATCATTAGATTTACCAGTTGTTACAAGGACTGGTAGGTTGGTAAGAAAACCTAAGCATAAGGGGGGGATGTGTCATATGTAGGATTATCTGTGGCAGCAGGGGTCCCAGGGGAGATTACAAATGGCCTCAGAGAATAGAGTGCTTGTTATATCGAAAAATAATCTTTTATTTAATTACATATGATCCTAATATGTAACAGGCGTTGTCAGGTATAGCTATCGATCAATTCGGGTATAATGAATTTAGATTTGACAAAAAACATATCCGCTTTCATAGAAAAAAAATATTTTTTTAAGAAAGTGCTTAAAAATATTTTTATTTTTTTATACTTCATATAACTGTCAACTTATTATTAAAATATCGTATGGGCTTTAGCATTTTTTACATAATGCTTGAACAGTTCACTTTATGACAAAACTGTCTAATAAATAAAATTCTTATGATATAAGAAAATATACACTTTTTCACCCCCTGTATCTTTATATCTGTAAGACTTACAGATGTATTGTGTATGGAAATATTGTAGGCAATTTTATCTTCTTCATACGTTCCATTGACATGTTAGGCATACTGATAACCGTTTAAGCACCAAGATTCAAAAACGGACTTATGGCACGTTTAAACCAAGATGGCGGCCAACGCTCCCTCCCCTCAAGGTCTGAAATCTAGTGTTTTAATAACCACCCTATAGCCTACTAATAACCATTAAAACATTTTCTACTCCACCTTTTGTAAGGCAAATGCTCCAATGATTGCGCTATAATGTCAGTTTAACTTTTTAAGTCGAATAGTTCCAATTCCCATCGTTCAATTTGAAGCAGCAAAACCTGCGGCGGCTGTCTGCTGACGGAAATAAAATGATGTCTTAATTTATTCAATAACATTTTTACGGTATATGAAATAGCGAGTCATCCATTATGGGCTTAGCCAATTATATTTACTATGGATGGGTTATATTCTAACAAAATGAGCAGAAAAAATACTTATAGAGTAATTTCATAACCTAGCAACGATTCTGTTATGTTTATCTATTTTGTCAATCATTACAATACATCTTTGTCACTCTCATTGATAGCAAATTACAGTTTGTCTCTTTCTCATGCGGGTGACGGGAGCTCATTGGCACGTCCGCATCTCACGCTGGCCGGTGCGCGACTAGAGACAATTGTTTTAAATCACTCATTTTAAGTGCTTCACTTTTGGAGCGTGCATAACGCATATGTCATTATTATATATCATAGGGCTTATAGCTTGAAGCCCCTCATTCACCATGGCTTCCAAGCGTAGGGAAGCCATGGTGAATGAGGGAGGAGGTCAAGTACTTTAGATATTAAAGTGCACGACAGACGACTGCTTCTCCATATAAACGTAGTCCCCGTTTTACTCTCCGTGTATTGACGTTATGAAAAATAACTATTAGTGTTAAATAATTATATTGAAATCTGCTTTGAATGTCTACCTGATTAATCATGTGGCTGCGTGAAAATGACTTTCCGATTTTAATTCTCCTAAATCTAGTTTTAAAGTCAACTAGGGTTCAGGGTAGGGGGTTCATGTCAAGTAATCAGCTGTTTAAGGAAACCTAACCTACCTAAGTATGCATCTAGACATTCTAAACTCTAGGTCCTTACCTCACTTTATTAAATCACGAATATCACACTGATTTTTTTTTAAGTCCAACTAAGATGCATTCTATAAGAAAAAAAGACATTTTATTTACTATATCTAACAATATGATATCTTTTACTAAGTGCTATTAGCTTCGACAGACAAGGGCCGCGATTCGAAAAATAAACACACACACTGGACAGACACAGCTCCAACCCAACTCAACCCAACTCAACTCCACCAATGTGTGACCAATGTCTGACCAATGTGAGACCAATGTTGAATATAAATCTGTTCGAATAGCAAATGTCGTTATAGCGTTGAGTTGGGTTGAGTTGGGTTGGAGCTGTGTCTGTCCAGTGTATGTGTTTATTTTTCGAATTGCGGCCAATATCTTATTAGGCTCATATGCAGTCAAGATGCGTGTTACAATACATTAAATCAGATCTTCGTTGGAGCAAACATATTTATTTTTCAGTGCACGTTCTAGGTTTTATAGTGTATTAAAATATGTCACCATCATCTTCAACTTATGTAAAGAAATCGTTTATTTGAGCCTCTCCCAAGGAATAAAACTTGCGGTGGTTAAATATATTTATAGTTTAAAATAAAAGTAAAACGAACGGAGGTGAAGTTTTCCACGCTGAACTTTTCACGATAGCGTGCCACGATTTTGCGATGACGAGACGAGCCCGCCGTTGTGAAGAATCCGTATTAATATTGATGAAGGTACGGCAGGCTTGTAAAATTCATAAGCAACATTTTCCTTATAAATAATGCATGTGGTTAATCAATTCATTTTTAAATAAACCATAGCACGGGCGTTTTGAAGTAGCAACTTTGATAATTGAATTAGTTAACACCGATATGTAATAAATAACATACTTTACTCTATGGTTAAAAAGGATTAAAATCAGACTTTAAAAATACTAGTAGTCCGCCTCTAACTGAGAACTCGCGATTTTCTTGCAAGCTAGTGACCAATATAACAAGACCCTAATGATGACATTTTCGAGCCTTCTAGCTCCATAACCCCTTGATCGCGCATGCTCATGAACGAACTCTCAAATTGTACTGAGCTCTAACACAACCCCAACAAAATTCAGATAAATGTTACTATAAAGTTATCGCGCGACAACTATTTAAAATCAAAAAAGCCATCGAAATGCACAGACGTCTAGGTAGCCGAAGTTGTTGAAAGAACTTCACTTCGCTTACGCTCCGCTCCTTCGATAAAGTAAAAATGGATGATACACTGACACTATTATCAGTATGTCTGTCCTTTGCCTTCTCCTTGACAGCCTGATACGACACGACGTTTATTTTTTCCTTGACTTGATCCATGTATGCCCTTCTTGGCTTCCCTGGTTTCCTCTTTGCTTCAACTCTCCCTTCTAGAATGTTCTTAATAAATTCGTCACGTCGTAGCAGGTGTCCAAGCATCCTTCCTCTCCTATTTTCAATGGTTCTCAACAAATTTCTCTTTTCTTATATTCTACACTAGCTGTGCCCGCGGCTCCGCCCGCGTGGAATTCGGTCTGTGTCAGTAAGCGGCTAATTTACCCCTAATTTCTCTCCCGCTACCCTGGAGGCGGAACTTGAAGTAAAGTTGACAGATGGATACGCTAGAGGACAGTAGTCCTAATAAAATATTTTACGATTACCACTAAATGAAACTACACTCAAAAATGAATACTTTTTTTTTCATATTTTTTTTTTTGCATGATTTAAACGACATAGAGAGTAGTAGGTGTATATCGGACGATACAGGACCACTTTTGTATTTACACGTTCATGTCCACGGCAAATATCATCCAAATCGATCCTCCCGTCAAATCAGTCTAAGCATGAAAGGTAAGAACAGGCGCAGTTGAAATTGGGGTGGGGGGGGTCGCAAATGCAGAAATGATTTTATTTCTATTTGAGGTGCACTTGGACGGGGACGGGGGTCCATGACCCATGCAAATTTAACTCCATCGAGTGTAGTGGCTACCCCCCCCCCCCAACCTGGCTGGGGATTTTCTTGAATTGGAATTAGTAATCCTTAAGGGGTGATTTCCAGGATAACAATGCAAAAAAACCGGCCAAGAGCATGTCGGGCGATGCTCAGTGTAGAGTTTCGTAGAAGCCGCCCTGTTACTAAACATCCGTTCAAAAGGTCGTTTATTAAGGGATATTTGGCGGCGCTTACGTCATTTTACTATTCGGCACTTCCTTTCACTATGCGTTTTTGACTGATAATTCAAAAACGGCTGAACCGATTTTATTCAATATAGTTTTTATTGAAAGTTCTTATCAGGCCTCACCAAATTCCAGCTTTCTAGTGCGAACTGTAACTGAGCTAGACCGCGGACAGACGGACGGACATGACGAAACTATAAGGGTTCCTAGTTGACTACGGAACCCTAAAAAGAGATAAATAGTAGTTTATGTAACTGATACGTAATAAGGCCTAATTATGTACAGAAGCATACACTGCTTTACCTACACACATATTAAAAATCCATTGAAACCATTAGAATGACCGCCATTACACCGCCATGACCAACCTTATTGCGCCGGCGGTCGGAGGGGGGCAGAGTTTCATTAATTTTCATACGTTTTTACCACACTGTTACCACACAGATAATACACTGATGTTACGTTACTGGTTGTAATAATGGTGGTAATTACATACGGTTCCGAACGCGGAATAGAGGATTTATGATATTGGTGTAGATCAAGATATTTATTCTTCAATGTAAGCACATTACAATGCACTAATGAACGTCAGAGAAAAATAAAATACGTGAGTGTCGTGGAACACTCCATTGGAACGAAGTTATGTTATTTAATTTTATTTTATTTTTGACTTTTTCGTAAATTTTGTGATTTTAATTTTTTTTGTATATTTTTGAAATATTGCTAATTTTGGTAATTTTGGGAAATTTGGAAATTTTGGAAATTTCGGAAATTTTGGAAATTTTGGAAATTTTGGAAATTTTGGAGATTTTGGAAATTTTGGAAATTTGGGAAATTTTGGAAATTTTGGAAATTTTGGAAATTTTGGAAATTTTGGAAATTTTGGAAATTTTGGAAATTTTGGAAATTTTGGAAATTTTGGAAATTTTTGAAGTTTTTGAAATTTTTGAAATTTAGCAATTTTTGACATTTTCGACATTTTTGACTTTTTTTTACTTTTAGGTTCTCGACTTTTTTCACTTTGTCACTTCTCACTTTCACTTTTCACTACACTTCACATTATATTTTATATTTTTTTTATTTCATTCCATTTTACATGTTTCTCAATAGTATGGGCGTCGCGTTTTCGTGACGTGACGCATTTTCGTGACGGTCACGTGACTTTTTTTCGCCTAGCCATCCGCGAACCGTCCGAGAAGGAACTTCGTTCCAAAACTACCACCGGTTCTAACCCTACACCTCTGGCCCAAGAAGTATTATGACCGAAAAGAAACTCGACGGGACTTATTTTTTTCACAACAGTAATACATTAAGTATTAGATCTTAAAGATACAAAATAATGCGTAGTTCTTCAAGAAGACATATCAGAACAGCTTGAGAGACAGCTAATGTACCTATTGTTTAATTATAAAGAAAAATAAACCCTAATCTGACTTCTTCACAAAACGTTTGATATGTTTTCCTACCTAAACGGTGTCCTATAAATGTTAGATAATTTTGTAGTAGTTTTTTGGTTTGGGCCATGCAACTTTGTCCGTCATATATAGTCCTCGAACCTGCAATAACCCTTTGACATTCATAACATTTTCAAATATTTCTTAAGAGCGGGTAAAGGTAAATTTAAAGCATCGACGGGTAATTACAAGGGCATGTTACAAATATGAACACCTTGACCAAAAAATTACAAATTATTTCAATACCAAATTTCATCTAAATACGTACAGCGGTTATTGGTTATTTCTTCCCCATGTAAACTTCCACCCCTTTTGCATCCGCTTAAGGGATAATTTCCCAGATAAACAGATAAACAGACAAAAATTCTAAAAATTGTTGGAAAGTGTTCTGTTATCGATTCTAAGTATCCTCAGCCAACTTTCTTTCGAATATATTCCATGAACAGACGTTCGACCCTCTTCAGTTTTATTATATGTATAGATAGTTTTTATTGAAAGTACCTTTCAGGCTTCACTTCCATTATTTTTTTCAAATTTTTTGGACTACGGTTCTAATTTAAGGTGGGGGGGGGGGGGGGGGCTTTTTTGAAGATAAAAACTATCCTTTATCCTTTCTCGAGACCCATACTATCTCTATACCAATTTTCATCTAAATCAGTTCAGCGGTAAAAAAATCCTCATACCAAATTCCAACCCCCTTTTCACCCCCACAAGGGTTTTAAAACTATCCTATGACGTTTCTCGAGACTCAAATTATCTCCATACTCATTTCTATTTAAATCGTTTCAGGGGTTAAAAATTCTCCATACAAACTTTTAACCCCGGATTAAAACTATATATTATCCTTTCCCTGGACTCAAACTATCTCTACACAAAATTTCATCAAAATCCGTTCAGCCGTTTTCACGTGATGCGCGGTCAAATAAACAGACAAACAGATAAACAGATAAACAGATAAACAGATAAACAGACAAACAGATAAACAGACAAAAATTCTAAAAATTGTTGGAACGTGTTCTGTTGTCGATCCTAAGTATCCCCAGCCAACTTTTTTTCGATTATCTTCCATGTACAGACTTTCGACCCTCTTTAGCTTTATTATATGTATAGATAGATAGAACATCTTCATTGGTTGTGTTCACTGAACTATTATCATATCAGTATAAAATTAAGATGCTTTTTTAATTTAAATACCTACTAAGATGTATGTCAGTATTTTATTATTTATACACCTACCTGCTTCTTCATGCTCATGAATGAACTCTCAAATTGTAATAAGCTCTACTACACTACAACCCCAACAAATTTCATATAAATCAGAAACACATTCTAAAGGTATCGCGCAACAACAATTCAAAATCAAAAAGCCATCGAAATGCACAGACGTCTAGGCAGCCGAAGTTGTTTGAAAGAACTTCACTTCGCTTACGCTCAGCTCGTTCGATTAAATATATAAGTATACATAGTATAAATGATGTACCTACCAATTAGTCCTTCGGTGTCTCCAGGTAGATTTTTTTCTGGTTCTAGCTTTCAAAAATACAAAGAACACTTTAGTGCCTGCACTATATGACAGTTCCCAGGCAATAAAGCAACTTAAAATGATAAAATAAATATTTGAATTAACATTTATGTATAAATTTACCCAACTAAAGCCTAACGACTATTAAGTTGAGACACAGTAAGAAACACACACAGTCACAGTAAGAAAGCTTAAAAATATGTCAATGTTAATACATAGGCTGCTATTTATATATCCGGAAACCGGGATTACAATCTTCTTAAATAGCATATTTGACCTCCATGGTAAAATTTGAACTTTTTTAAGTACTGGCCGGTATATTTTTTCTTTCTTATTAACGCTCGTGTTTTGTTTTTGACGGGTTTTAAATGTCATCTCGCAGCAAGAATGGAACTCACTCGTGAAAATATTCGTGCTATGATTTATTATGATTTTCGGCGTGGTTTAACGCAACAACAGTGCATAGATCAACTAACTTCAACTTTTGGTGATGAAGCCTCATCTAAAACTACTGTGTATCACTGGTTTAGTGAGTTCAATCGTGGACGTAGTATGCTTACGGACGAAGTTAAGGCAGGTCGCCCGAAATCGGTCGTTGTACAACAAAATATCGAGGCTGTGCGAAAACTTATAATGGACGACCGACATGTTACGTACTGCGAGATAGAGGCGACTCTGGGTATTTCTATGACCAGCATTAATAGCATATTACATAATTATTTGGCTGTAAAAAAAATTTGTTCGCGTTGGATACCCCACAACTTAACAAAAGAGCAAAAAGATGCTCGCGTCGAATGGTGCAATAAAATGTTAAAAAAATATAACCGTGGTGACTCAAAAGCCGTTTATAACATCTATACAGGTGACGAATCCTGGATCTATGCATACGATCCCGAAACGAAGCAACAATCAACGGTATGGGTGTTTCAAAATGAGCCGAACCCTACGAAAGTTACTCGTGCAAAAAGTACATTGAAACAAATGGTGGCCTGCTTCTTCGGTATTAATGGCCATGTAGCTACAGTGCCACTAGAAAACCGTAGAACGGTTAATTCAGAGTGGTACACGACCATTTGCTTACCGGAAGTATTTGAACAAATTCGTAAAACTAACCAGCGACGAAGAATCATTCTTCATCATGACAATGCCAGCTGTCATACGTCACGCGAAACAACTCTATTTTTGGAGGGTCAAAATGTGGAATTAACGGGTCATCCGCCGTACAGCCCTGACTTGGCACCCAACGATTTTTATTTATTTCCAAATATAAAGAATAAATTACGCGGTCAACGATTTTCGACCGCTGAAGATGCTGTCGACGCATTCAAACAACACGTTAAGGAGGTACCTCAGGCGGAGTGGCAGAAGTGCTTTAAAAATTGGTTCACGCGAATGCAAAAGTGCATAGATCATCAAGGGGAATACTTTGAAAAACAATAAAACCATTTTCAGCCGTGTACGTTTGTTTGTTTTTTTGTTTCCGGATATATAAGTAGCAACCCTCGTATGTATACTATAACTTATCAAAAATATGTCTGTATATAAAACTTATAAATGCATCCCACGCCTTCAGTTGCTCGTCTGTCAATTTTAAATCATTCTTCAGCATGCCTACCAAGACGTCTCTTGTTTCCTGCAAACAATAAACATACAATTTGTATTTTTTTGAGAAAAAAATCAAAATCCACGGGGTCACAAATAGCTCGCTCGCATTTCGCGATGTCACGAACTGTCATTTACAAGTCCAATTAGCTTCCTGTGCGGTCTCTAGAGTGGAGAATTATGCTTATAGTGCACTTACACTAGTATCAGACACCACAAAGCTACAAATATTACTGGATTTACAAAAATAAAATGAAAAATAGTCGGCATTGACATATACCGGTTGGAACAATACGATGGACTTTTACGAAAATGGGGGATTGTTTAGCTTTAGTAATAACTTTTAAACCAATGAACCATGTTAATATTCCTAACCGTTTTCAAGATAGAGCTTCTTGAAATTAAACTGCAAAATACTGCCTGTTACAACCCTAAGTAGTAAACGGGTTCAATGATCTTTATAGTAAGCAAACTTTACATGACTGACAAGTAATGTCATCATAAAGTCGACTTTTGCTTGCTAGGAGACATTGACAACTACAGAGCTTAACGTCGATTTAACACACAACAATATTAATAATAATCAATTTCCAACATTAATTAATTGTTTCCAAATAGTTTTATTTATATTTAGTTTTATATTTTTTATTTCACGAGCCTGACTTTTTACTTTTTATAGTAATGATATAGGTACCCTAGTTAAGCAATAAATAAAATAATTTAGGAATTAACATACGTTTTTGGTGTTTAATAAATAGTAACTCATTACAAAAGGCAAGGTAACGTTTACGTCATGTCATGTTTAATGTCATAATGTTGTACTAAAAATGGAATAAATTTGGAAATTATTTTTATTTACTACATCCTTCGCGGAGATGAAATTGGCACTGTAATCGTAACGCGCGTCAAGAAAAACTACATGTTTCGGAACCGCGGGGTTGGGGTGTACAAAAAGGGGGGGGGGCATTCTTGGTTAGGTTAGGCTGGTTAGGTTTCTTTCATAAGGCGCGTAGCGCCAAGATAACGCTATTAACAAACAAACCAAAGGGTAAGAATCAAACCCTTAGCTTTTGAATTGCCCCCCCTTTTTTTGTACACCCTGACCAATAGCGGTTTTAATTTTTCACCTCAGCAGCTCGAACAAGCCTACTTCCCTGCGTATACACAGTGACGAAAGTAGTTTTTTAATTTAGTGAAGGCCATGAACTGCCACTTCATATTTCGGGGTCTATTACAAATTCGAAATACATATTTTTAACCTTTAATATGTTCTCACTACTGAGGTGAAAAGTTGTATGTGTCACACGAGAGGAATGTTATTTTACATCTCGTGTTTTTGAGTCCCTCGCTTCGCTCGCTTCGCTCGCTTCGCTTCGCTCGTGATTCAATTATATAATCTTTCGCTTACTCGGGACTCAAAATCAACACTCGCAAGAAAAACCAACTTTCCTCTCTTGTTGCACAAATAACTATTGTAGACGCCAGTGAAAATGTTGTGCAAAAACTCAACATCATGTCTTACATGTTCATTTTCGCAAGATATGAAATTGTGATTGGAAATTTACTGAGAAAAAAAGGTGTGAACCTGTTAAAGGAATGACGACATAGGCACAACAAAGATGTCATCAAAACACCGAAAGAAATTAATAATATTTTTGTCAGTGTTTCTTACAAATGTATACATTACGTAGGAGCACTAGGGTTGGCAATGCAATATAAAAACATTATTTAAATTAATTTGTCTGTTTTAATTGCGAGGGCTATTATTATTATAAATCGATTGCAAAACATTTATAAATAACAATCCTTTCAGCATAGTTCTTAGAATTGCACGATTCGGTATGCGTCTATACCACAGAATTACAAAAACACCGTATTTACGAAGCGTTCATAAGAAGTCACCACAGGTACAAATTTACTAGTAAAATGCTAAAATTCAGGACACCGAACTGAACAGCTCCCTATACCATTTCTTACAATAAAATCCCAGATTCACACCTAAAAACCAGCCAAGTGCGTGTCGGACCACGCATAATGCACGGTTCCGAAGTTTTTTGGAGATAACTCGAAAATGCCTTAACCGATAATCTTCAAAACAATTTTCGTTGAAAGAATATACATACAATGATCATCTTCTCAATTTTTTAAATATTTTTTGTATCTTTGGTTCAAAAGTTACAGTTTAAGTTTACAAGTTAAAGTTAGGGGGGGAGGGACACAATTTTTCAGACTTTCGGGGTGATTATTACTGAAAATATTTACTAAATCAATAAGTAAGTATTAAAAGAAACCTCAATGTTATTTTTAAAAACCTAAGTACACTCAGTGGACTCAGTACATGTAGGTGGATGCAACTGAAAAAACGCGGTTACGCTCCCGGACTATAGTAGTAAGAGAGCACCTACGCCCTACGTGTGGTGACTTCCAGTTGTCTTCTATTCTTCATTTTGTAGTTGAGGTAAAGCTGTTGGATAAGTACTGACGTTTTGTATTAAACTCACATTAAAATACTTCGTAGAGATCCTTCTTTTCCCATGTGACTCTCCCAGCTTTTCCATCATAGCGACAACCACCTCAGGTTGCCGCAAGTTGACTACAGCCTGGTTGATAGCTGACATGAAGTTAATGGCGTGAGCTTGGAACTGATAGCTGCTTCTTATCCTGTCTTCATCGAGGTCACGGATGGCTTTGAAGAATGTCTTGGTTTCTGGGTCGGTGCGAAATAGCCTGTAAATGTATTTAATAATTATGTGGATACTTAAGTGGATATAGGAATTATAGATTAGAAAAAACCGGCCAAGTGCGTGTCGGACCACGCAAAATGGAGGGTTCCGTATCTTCAATGGAACAAGAAGCAAACTAATACCAAAAGATCCGTATCTGATGTCTATAGAAGTAGGTTTTTGAAGATAACTCAAAAATGGCTAAACCGATAATGTTCAAAATAATTTTCGTAGAAATTATGCGATATGGCGCATCTTCAAAATTTTTTTCATATTTTTTAGACTTACGGATCTAAAGTTACAGGGGGGGGGGGGACTCAATTTTTCTGACTTTCAAAGCGATTATTTCTGAAAATATTTACTTAATCACAAAATGTTCAAAGAAACCTCGATGTTATTTTTAAAGATCTATCGATTGATGTGCAACATTTGGGGAAAAAAATATTTTTGAAATTTAGTTACATGTATGGAGCGCCCCCCCTAAAAATCTTTTTTTCTGCAATTTAACTACATAACTAAGTAGCGGCAAACAAAATACATATTATGTCTAAATTTTATTAAGATACGTCTTATAGTTTCTGAGTAAAATGGCTGTGACATACGGACGGACGGACGGACGGACATGACGAAACTATAAGGGTTCCGTTTTTGCCATTTTGGCTACGGAACCCTAAAAAGACCGTTAACACGTTCACTGTTCAGTGCCCCATATATGGATCACGCTGAGCTATCTCCACACGTCCGTGCCCCACAGATGGGCCACTAACGACCGTGTCCGCACTTAGATTAGTATCACTTCATACTGCATGATAATATAGGGATAATTCTGATATAATAATGTTTTTGGCTAGTTAGACAACAGCATACAGAAAGATATTGTACTTATTCGAAAGCGTGCTTGTTTGTTTCTTAGAGACCCATATGTGGAGCATGGACGTGTGATTGAAGTAATTTGCTTGGACGTACGAGGAGATGCATACATATTATTGTTAACAGTCCCCGTTAACGTGTTAATTTTAGTATAAAGTCTAGCTAGAAATGGCAATGTCATAAGTGCCTATTTAACAGCTACGTACAGCTACGTCGCAATTAAATATCTGAGCATGCACTTTACCGCCTTGACAATAGAGGCCTTGTTCAGATATTTGTGACCACCTTGGCTGCTCCGATTTATCTGGCGACTGTACATACACGATGGTACAAGATTTTTAGTAATTTCATGAAATCCATTGACATTTATGTCAATCGTGATAAACACAAATCCATAATAGGATCATTAGACCTGGAGTGCGATTTTTGAATCTCACCAAGTGACTAATTCTCACCGATGTGAGTGATTTACTATCGGAAATCACTCACATCGGTGAGAATTAGTCACTTGGTGAGATTCAAAAATCGCACTCCTGATACAGTTTTGTTAAACAATAAGTACCTAACTTAAATGTAGTGATGTAAAGTGTAAAATAAAATGGTTGCCCAAATTTGTTTTACTACATAGGTAAGTAGTACCTACTTTTTTCCGCTGTATGTCTGGTAATGCCATAGGAGAGTAGATTTGAATACTTACTAAAAGAACGGGTCACTTTACTTATGGACCGTAAGCCAGGAACAAATTTCATGACTAAAGTTATCACTTGTGAAGTGGTCAAGGGCGAGGTATAATGAAGCCTCGTCAAGGTCAGCTGTCGCTCCGTTGGTGGGTTGAGGAACGGCAGCTATTTAATCACTTTAAAAAAAAACTATCATCGCGTTACGATTAAACATCGCCCTTAACTACTTCACAAGTTGTCGCCTGGTACGCGATGAGCAACGAAATTTGTTCCTAGCTTACGGTCTATTAGCAATATAAAAAAATCAAAATGACCTAATTTTCATTTCAAAAAAGTAGTAGCCACGGGCTAGTCCAATTTGTCCCGTATTATTATGTGAGTGTCATCCGCAATTCTTCCGCGTCGCATATTTTTATGAAGGGCCGTCGCAGGTGGCATTGACCTTTTGCCCTGTATCGCGAAAGGCCCGATTTAGCGACTTTATGGCACATGAACGTGAATGCGATGGCTCTTGGTGGCATTGTGAAGAGCACGGGCCCAAGGTCGTCCTTTATTCGTCAAGGGGAACGAGTTATTGCTATGCCTTGGCTTAACTTCATTGGTTTGTAGGTATTGTATCTTTAAAACACGTTACACGACCCAACTCCAATACAACTCTATTTTTTATAAACAATATATTAGAAACACTATCTACGAGTATCTCAAACATAACTCCAACATAGAACAATTATTAAACCAATATTAAAGTTATATTGGAGTTGATTCAGACGTTTAGGTGTCAGCGAGCTGTCATAATCCTAGGATATACACACAAACGTGTCTGGCGGATGTGCCTGGCAGGCCGATTAAGCGACCAACTGGAAAACATCAATTTAGAAAAGTGTGAGTAAAATTTGGTACACATTACATATTAACCTATGCTGTTTGTTTATAAAATGGTTACTAACCTTAAGAACAGTTCCATTCCATATTTATTGGCGTCATTTTGCACGGGCTGCCAGGTGCTCTGGACCTGGTAGGCCTGGCGTAGCGTCAGGCCTGACACCGGGCTCACGGAATCGGGGTCACCGCCCCACCACCAGCGGCTTAGCAGGTGACCCATGATGAGACTGCAAGAAAACGAACAGTCATGGTCTCAAATATAATAACGTAAAACTACTCAACACAACACCCACACATGTAAAACACTCAGTCCACAAGTTCAATACGTAATTACAATTCATTACATAAATCCCAATCTTCTGTTTGGTGTATTAAGTTTTTTCATCAATTATTTTGCTTTACCACTGCGTCATTTAAACGAAGATATTCAAGTTAGTTTTATGGTTCCTATTTTCTAAAAATGTTTTCAGAATACTTAACACGTAATACGGTTGAAAACTCCAGTTTAAAAATGTTGTTACTTAAATTGTAAACCTAGGTACTATACTAAAACTTCTAATCTTGTGAATAAATAAAAAGTAATTTTACAGTTTTATTTATTCACAAGGTTACACTATATTTGAATATTAACTCAAACCAAACAATCGCAAACAGGGTACAAATAGGTACTACAATACTGCTAGAGTTTCGGCGGGATGAGAAGTACCGTGGGGTGCTATGACGGGAAACCTCCTCGAGTGCCAAGGCCCTTCTCATTCTTTCTGATCCGGTTGATCCGGGGGAAAGGGAAGGGTTCCTGGACGGTGCATCCTGGGGGCATCTTGGTGGACCCCAAAGATTTCTTACCGATGCTGCTAATATCCTGTGTGGGGGGGATGGGGGGTTCCGCACAGGGAGATCTCTCATTTAGGGAATGACCACCTCTATAAAAAATCGCGAAGGCAACCTGAGTGGGTGGAACCCGGGGTTTTTCCACCTGCTCCCGGCGTGGAGGTTGTCATGAGGGACCAGCGTGTGGTGTCGCCCTGCACGCTACCTCCGGGAGGGGGAGATTCGGCTCCGGGGGCTTCGGCCCCAGCGAGGGGACAGCTTCGGCTGTCGCAGCAGGCGGTGTTCGCGGTTGAATGCTTACGCGATCCCGTGTCACCGTCACCAACGCTGCTCCACGGGCATACCGTGGATGGTTTAGTTGTTAGTGTCGGCCTTTGCTGACGAGTCCAACATACCCGTCCTAGTTCCCCGGCTAGGCGAGATGCCTAAATGCATTCCTCCACGTAAAAAAAAGAAAAAAAAAGAGAAGTACCGTGGCTTATAATATGTATAAGGGAATAAAGCATTCTACGACAACACTTCTCTTTTACGCACAGACTCTACCAAATAGCCGGAAATTAAGTTTTACCCATAAATATTGATACGAGTATTCGAGTAGGTTGAAGTTTGGCTAAAGGGTTGTCAAAAATAAACCAACTAATTTTGAAATAAGTTTATGCAATCTGCTTGGTTCCGACATTTTTAGGGTTCCGTATCTCAATGGAAGAAACCGAAACACTTATAGAATCACTCGTGTGGCTGCTTGTCCGTCTGGCATAGCCCATTTGCTCCGTAATCACTGAACGGACTGAGTTGAACGGTACATAACGGAGGTCAAAAGAAAAGTAAATAAGTGTAACAAACCATTTTACTCTCATTGCTTTGCTATCACATACTTTTAAAGAACAGCATCGTCAATTTAACTATCTATGACTATATGTACCTACGTATTGTCATTGCATCTTCTCACAAGTCAATTCGAAGGTCAATTGATCGATAATTAAGATTGAATAGGTAGGTATCAACTTCTATTGGACTCATGTTACAGACCTTCTAAATGGTAATCAACAACCTAAATGCAAAACAGTTGGATGATGGTAGCTTTAGAAAGTTTAGATTTATGGTATTTAAATATATGGTACATTAACAGTAAACTTAAATATAAATAAAAACTAATCTTAAATAAACAACCTACTAAAGTATACTAAAATAACCAATTCCCCCGCGGCATGGTACCGACGGTACCGTAGATGCTGGCAGCATTTCCTCTCTGTATGGACCAATACGTTGAGCCAGGAAGCTGTTATTATCTAGTTATATCTAATTAAGTATAGAGTTCAACCATGCTAAGACTGCACCAACTAGGTAAACAACTTTGTGCTGAATTGGTGGGTACACCTATTCCAGCTCAAATTCCTATAAAAAAAACTTTATAATATAAGGGGACTGAAGGTGGAGCGGGCATGGGGCGCGTATGCCAAGTTTTACAGCGGCGCTCTATTTACGCTCCCTACCCTCACCTCCCTCCACCCTCTTAGTCGTCTAGCCTTCATAATGTCAAGCTTTCGGGCCAATAACTAGTTATATGGAATGAGTACTCTATGCTTACATGTCGATGTCGCTGACAAGTCGATGAAGAGTTAGTTTATGATCAAAAGGAATTCTTATTGTTATACAACAAACCTTGCGTTTAAGTAAGTAATAATCGTCGTAAGTGATCGATGCCTTCTCCGAAATATTTAACGATACCTATTTATTACTTATAAGAAATTCATAATTAAGAATGACTCAAGCTATCCTCCAGCTGACGAAAGTAGTGGTGTATTGTGCAATACCTACTCATAATCAGAAATATTTATCAAATCCAATAAAGGGATCGGATTTCGAGGGACTCACAAAGTTCTCAGCTAGTAATCCTCAATTAGTATTTATATTCCGGCTATGATAAAAAAAATCATACATAAAATGAAAGGGAAATAAACGTCTTTTAAAGCTTATACATTTTCCGTTTCGTAAAACAGGGTACGGACGGAACCCTCCGCGTTTTGAGATCGACACGCACTTCGTCCTGTTAATGAACATAATTATTCACTACAATATTTGACTGGCCAAGCTCTTACTAATCTTTAAATAAATACAGTGAAGAACCTGATCCTCAAGTTTTTTTATACAAAAAAGTCGATGCTCAAAACTTGTTACTTAGGTAGATTCAGTTTTATAAAACGGATAACCGGAAAAACAGCGAGATTCCACACTAATCCATAAATCAAGTGTAGACGACATCGTAGACGGCAAATGAATGGGTTGAATGAGGAAAACCAGCACGTGTAGGTATTACCTTGCAAATTTTCTGCTCAATGAAGAAACGTAATAAGTAACGACCTAGGCTATTCCTATTGCCCATATGTTCTGTCTGAGCGCACACGGGCGTATGCCTAAAGTGAACCAGCATAAATGATTGCTGAAAGCATAATATCAGGGGCCCAATTCTACCACCGATAACTAACAGACCGTTAGATGTCACTTTGTCACCTTCACAACCAGGGCCTAGGTTCGACATGCCAAACTGTGAAACGTGGATGTCACACTTGTATTGCTAATGGATAGAGTGATATCCATCTGTCCACACTTGTCCACATCAAACTGTCAAGCTGTCAGTAGGTCTCGCTAGAGGGGGTTTGTCTATGGCTACGGCCATATCACTCTTGAGTGATTCCACCCCAAATTTCAACTGTCACAAAAGTGTGATATTATAGTTGTCTCGCAAGCGACCGTCAGTTATGCCATGTCGAATCGAGGCCTTGGATTAGGTGTGCATCTGGCTCGAAGGCCCATGTTGAGAGCAAGCAATTTGTCCTTCTGGCCACGAGCGTTTAAAAAAAAAACGACACGTAAGTGTGGACGTTAGTTATATTTGCTAGCGAAGAATTACAGTTGCCATACCAAAATACAACATAAAACGACTGAGTCTGGCGATACAAAGGGGGAACGCCGCTAGCGTGATGGGGACTATGCCACAATCGGAGCTGCTGGACGGGGTATTCTTTTTGTAACTTTGTGGGTTGGTAGGTAGGTATATTCTGTATATTATTTTTCTTGTTTTTAACGTAGTTTTATGTATAGTTTTAATTTAGTTTCATATGATTTAATAATTATTTAACTTATATTGTATACCCATTATGTAACTATTAATGGTAATAAATTTATTTAAAGTAGTAACAAAAATATTACAATGATAATAAAATTAATGTTGCTCTAAATAAAATAGAGTTCGCAACATATGCAACAAGCATATAATATTATGCATAACTAGAAGTTTGACTGAATCACCAAACTAAACCTTCGCCAACACTCGGTAAGTTTGAAATAACCAGCTAGCGTCTAACCGTAAGCTAATGTGTCGTTAGGTCTTTACACTGTCGAGGCCAACGCATGCTTACTTATTTACGCTACAGCTACAACCAACCTGATCGCAGTATTTGACTCATATTACCAAGAAATGTTTGTTTACGAGAGGGTATTTTATCAATGAAATTGTGAGAAGGATTCGAATGAAATATACAGGCTGATTGCGGGGTCGTAGAGCAAGAGAACAAGGTATGATACAGAACTTAAGAGTCCGGTAACGACTTGAAAACGAAAATCGCTAATAATGTAAAAACAAGAATTGCATTTAATAACGTTTATAGTCTTGTTATTGCAAGAAAATACTTTCTGCCCATAAATATTATTATTTCGCACCCGAAAACTCATTTTTTGCAGAGCATATTTGGTGAGTAGATTGATTCGTGAACCTTCCTTATATGTTCTATACTATCTGTTTAAAGCATAAAGTCAAGCTTTTTCTACATTTTTATTTTTATGAAATATAACATACGCAAAAATACGTCGTATATTTCGGCAAGTTTTCTTAAAATTGCTCTAGCTAAACATACTCTTGCTTAAAAAAAATCTATAAAAATGAAAAAAAAAAAACTGTTCCACTTGTTCCTTAGACGACTCATTTTCGAACGTATGTATTTATATATTTTACGTACTGCCAGTAGGGCTCGCAATCCGAATATTTCGAAAAGTAATTTGTATGGAAATTATTCGAAATATTCGTACTATCCGGATAATTGTAAGCCTTAACTACCAGACACGTAGTTTAACATAATTTTAATCATTAAAAGTCTTACTTTTATCATCACCTCTCCAAGCAACAATCGCGAAACAGCTGTTAGATTACGGTGAATTATTTATAAGTTCCACTTATGCAGTTTACAAAGAAACGATCTCTCAAAATATGTATACAAACTAATAAAAGTTTTGATAGTTACTGAACAATAGTATTAAAAAGTTGAGCAAAATCGAAAACACGTTTCCGATGAACCTAACTTACAGATGAACCTAATGATGGTTGTAATTTTTTTTTCACCAATATTGATATTTATTTTTCAGGTAAGTAGAAAAAATATGTTTTTGCATAAGATTTCGTCACCCTACTCAATGTGACGCCTTCGTCTTCCCATACAGCGTATGTCAAAAGTCATAGGATGACCATGATTTACTTATTAATATTTTGTATAGCTAATTGTAAAATCTCTTGTAGGATTGCAAGTTCCTTGTGTCCGACCGCGACCGCGAGTTCTTTGTGTCTCCGATTAGGTGTGCATCTGGCTCGAAGGCCCATGTTTAGAGCAAACAATTTGTCCTTCTGGCCACGAGCGTTTTTAAATAAAAAAATGTAAAATGTAAGTAATGTATGTAAGTGTGGACGTTAGATATATTTGCTAGCGAAGAACGACAGTTGCCATACCAAAATACAACATAAAATTAATGATCGATGTTCCTAAGGAACTCGTTGTTTTGATCAGTAATAACGCTAGATGTAGTCATGTTTTAATTTTAATGTATTACTAGTATTTCGAAGTTATGTGTGCATGTTTGTATAATAATTTGCTGCGCTTTAACACTCCCTGGGGGCCGATTTTTGATAATCGAGAGCTCGAATTTAAAGAATTTAACCTCGAATATAATTGCACACAAAAGCTTGCCGCCATTATTTACGCATGAAATTAATAGTATAAATAATCATGATTTTAAATTACTATCGCTGTTATTTTTAAAACATCATTTCTTCGTTTTATTCAGAGTTTTAAATGTCATATTCGAGCGCTCGAATCTCAAAAATCACCCCCCTGGTCTAGGTCTCAAACACAGTCAGTCACATGTTTAGTTTTTTCATAATTAAAATAAATTTCTCTTTGGTCTATACAAATTTCGTACTTTATCTCTGATGTCTGTGCATGTTTGAATTCCGCTCAAATGTGTGAGTCGCTTATAGAGACCTAATCGTACGATGTCCAAATGAAGCAAAATAATTCGTCTGTAACCCAAATGTCGCATGGAAAGTTTATTTAAGAAACAAAATCTTGTGTGTTATTGATTATTATATGTTTTATGAACACTGAAGGTAAACTTTAAAAGCTTATGGGGTTTTTGACAATCATTAAAGACATTAGGATAAACAAACCTTTTCCTTCTGGGTATTCCTTGGTGGCAATACTACACTGTTCATTAATCAATCAAAGATGAGTATCTATTGTGGCGAGTGACGCATCATTTAAGAGAATCTCGTTTATTTAGCGTCCTCAACAGTAAACAAGTTTTTATTACATCTATTTAATCATTCAGAGCGCTTGCGTAAATACTCACATTGATTGACGTTAGTTTTCGCGCTCTTTTTTCCCGCGCAATTGTCTGTGGTATATTTTTAGGTTATAATGGAGAGAACGCGCGCAACTCTCACTGTGACAAAAATAATACTGGCCGTGTATCGTGCATAGCTGATAATGATCACATATATTCGTAATGTTCGTATGAGCATGTACATAAACTGAGTGTCTGTAGCTACTTATTGATAAGTAGTGCTTATGTCCGGTTTTGTTGTCCAAATATTTGCTGTCGATTTCTGCAGAGTTAAGGCCGTAAGTACCTAAATTATCTTAAACCACGCCCACTAGTTTAAGACATATTTATGACCCCCATTCACTACAGAAGAAAGAGATGCAACGATGGTGTTTTTGGACCACTAATGAAACTAATGAGAATCTAAGTAGGTATATCGAAAATTTATCCTAGCACAAACTAGAACTATGCACTGCCTATATCATTATATTCCATATGGAAAATGTTGTATTCCTTATGTATGAGGTTTTAAATAGTTGCTGCGTAAAATAAAAAAGACCCAACTTTGAAAAATCTATCCAGCTACAAAATTTAATAATAGAGTCTCCCTGTGCCCCTCTAAAAAAACGTGATCTTATTATAGTCTACAACCAATCCTAAAGGTATCAAACTTTTCCAGAAATTAAAAGCACTCAGGCCTCACCTTAAAAGTCTAGCGGTGAGTTAATTGAACCGTCAGGTACAACCGACGACATAAACCACTTGTTTCTGCCAAGAAGGTCAAAGCAATCAAATATTATTGTGCCTGTATAATGTACATGTCACCAAAACAATGTTTAATAAATAAATTAAATTACTTTGTTCTTCCTAAGAGTTATAAAAAAAAGTCAAGTCATTGTGGTTTTTGCGGACAAACAGTGATCGTAGCGCCACACCCGGTATTATATACAAGTTACCTACTTGTTGCTTTTCCAAGTATAAAACGTACGAATATTAATGTTCTAGGTCTAGGATATGAAATACTATTATCTCTTCTGTGTCTAGGAGAAAAAAAAACAAGAATATATTTTATAAATATTCAAATCTTTATTGGGTTCATAAGTTTGTGTGCCTTTTTATAAATAGTTACCTATTCATTTATAGCAAACGTTAATAATAAGTCATAATATATACCGATCATAACGAAAACACAATTAGACTAGACCTAACCTAATATTAAAAACAGTCGTAATTTTAAATCAATTACATTAACTAAACAAAATAGTACTGATACAGTACTACATATATTTCAAATAGAACATGGATAAATAAATATTTTATTTATAAAATATGAACAAGTTATTATCCACTTGCTTTTCATATACCCTTACTTAATTAGACCACGGAAATTACGCAACAATTTTTACTTAAGTAAAATTCACAATTCAGTGCAGTAATTTGACAGCACTTTACATACATTTGACAACCGCTTTGTATGCCAGGAGCTGTCAAATTACTCTACGGAATTACGGTCTACCCGAGTTACTACGATTTCGGTTTTCTGGTGCAGTATTCTAATTGTAAAATACACAAATAATACATTAAAAACCCAATCCATCTCAAACAATTCCAACACACAACTAATATTCAACCAACATTGAAGTTGTATTGGAGGTGCATCGAAATAATTTTCAAGTAAATTCTGATATTTCTGATTCAGATGTGTAGGCGCTCGCTAGGGTGTATTGCGTACTTGCGTATTTAACGTATCGGAGTTGTATTGTATCTAAACGTGTTTTAAAGTTACGAAGAATACGGCCCCAGCTGCGAACTTCGAAAGTCGAAATTTCGTTATCTCCTTCTCTACCGCTCTTGCTTATTCGAAATTAAATATTCGAATGCATCATATAGACGATTGAACGAACGGAGTGGTTCGCGGTTATAGGCCTGATGACGTTGTGTCTGTCCGTCTGTTTAACTAACGTTTTTGTTACCTCAATGTAATTTTTATACGAGCCTTACCTCGGTCTATCTACGCTATTATTATAATCAATTTAGACTTGGGCATATGTGTTTGTACCAGAAGTCGATTGTTTTCGACCAGGCGCCGTGTGTTGCGTCGTCCAATTTTAGCACTTCAATAAACATTTTCATTAGCACGGCTTTCAGATCCTGTAAGAAATTATTTGTAATCAAATATTAGTTGTAATGCATAGTGATAGGAACATTACATAGATTATGATATACTTAATGATGTATTAAGAAATGCATTAAGAAAGGCAAAACTCCTAATAAGTATATGGATATTTTCTAGCTAGAAAAGTGCAAGAATTAGATACTTAACTTATATATAAATAATTCACTGTTACGACTAAATGTTGTGTGCATTTTCGTATTCTACAGAAAAGAAAGGGATACTTATATAACGATAATCAGGAATATTTGGACAAATAAAGCCACATGTGTGTGTGGCGCCATGATGCTGTTGTTCAATAAGTAACACTTACTAAAAACTGTTGCTCACAAATCTTCCTTTTTTTGTGAGACTCTCCTATTTTTTTCATCATGGCTGCAACCACGTCTGGCTGGTTCATGTGTCCTACGGCCAGGTCCATGGCGTTCATCAAGTTGATGACGTGCGCTTTGAACTGAATGTTGGACTCGTATTCATGTTCTGGCAGCTTTCGCACCATTTTGAAGAAATCACGCGTGTCGGGGAAGGCGCGGAATAATCTGCAAAAACCAGTTTACTTTACATTTTGGAAAACATTGGGCAAAAACAACAGACGTATACGACAAATAATATGAAACAAAAGTGTAGCAGTATTTAGTTTTTGGTTAATTTAGTTAGTCAGATAGGCATGGCCGGTATGGTAATCAAATCGAGATGTTTTAATAGATAATTAAAATATATTAGTAAGTTCTTAATGTAATAATATTAAAGAGTATGTACTTAATTGAATTATGTTGATATTGATGAAGAAACAAGCCAGTATAGGAACAGCTAGCTAGATCACGTTTATAATATATGAACAGAAGTTTTGATTTCGCAACCATAATTTTCATAATAACAGGAGGTAAATACTATGTGCTAAAGTTATTAAATAGCTTCTGCTACAAAAAACATAGGTGTCATCCTTAGCAATCATTCCACATTCTTATATATTAGCAAACAAGATGATTACGGAAAGCAAAAAATCCTGTGACTTGTGTAATTTTGGACGTTTATAGTTCAAGACGAATGTAGCAAAATCAAAGTACAGTCACCGATAATAGTATCTTCCTACTCGAAGGCTGCACTGCAAAAATATGTGACACGCTCTTTTGGCCCTACAAATAAGAGGGTGTCACATATTTTGGCGGCCTTCGTGTAGGAAGATACTATTGCCGGTGATTGTACCTACCTACAGCGAAATCAACAGGTATAAGTGAGTTCCACATTCTAGTATTTATTGCATGTTGGTTAGGAGTTCATGTCAGGTATTTCAATACATTTCAGTTCAATATTCTCGTTTGTGCTTTTAGATTTTTTAAACGGTTTGCTTTACATTCTTCGTACTTTATAAATAGCCCTAAAATACTGTATTAACGCATATCTTGTTTAAGAATAAAACATTTTTACTTACTAAATTTAATGGACTAGTTAGGTAGACCAAGTGAAGGAAAGAGTAGGAGCCGTCTCGTATCAAAAGGTCAAGGAACTGGCGCAGGATAGGGACAGATGGAAAATACTCCACCGACAAGAAAATGATGATGAGTTAGGTAGCTACTCGTAAGTATGAAAAAATGCTTTTGATCCGAGTTACTTGCACATGTTGCACATCGGTCGGCAGCTTTGATGCGGTATATAAACTAACAGCAGTTAGTTTAATTGCGTCGTAAACAGTCGTTTCAACTAATTAATATTTTATTAACGTCTTAACATTAACATAGAGTCATAGCCGTCATAGGACTCTCTAGATGGTCTGCTGCTGGGCAATAAACGATCGATCTCCTTAGACGCAAACAAACTCATGTGACTTGGTCATACTACTAACATTACATTAGGTACCTTATTACGTTAAAAACCAACAATGTTGTAACTGCCGTAACTGGCAAACAAATCGATTTATCAACCGACTTCAAGATTTCGAAGGAGGAGGTTATCAATTCGTCGGGATCTTTGTTTTTTTTTGGTATTTTTTTTATGTATGTTCACCGATTATTCGAAGACGGCTGGGCCGATTTGGTAAATTCTTTTTTCGATTGAAAGAGTATACTTCACAGTTGGTCCCATTGTAACCAGGTCAGGATCTGATGATGGGATCCTGGGGAAATCGAGGGAACTCTTTAACTATTATAGGCACACCTATAGTGATTCAATTGAGTATTTTTTTACAGCAGCTCGAGCATTTGATTTTGGAAAGGTGGATGCTAAGTGAAGTCGTTTTTTTTAAAATAATTTTAGTTTATATTTCAACATTGCCTTGCCGTTGAGAGGTTGCCAATTATACTTGACAAACTTCGACGTGACCGAGTGGCCTAGGGGTTTATGACGTTAGCCGCCAAATCTATAGACGCCAGTTTAAATCTAGCTTCTCGGCAATGGAGGACTTTTTCTTAAGTATATTAGCATAGCATCTATTTCAGTTCATAGGTTTTTTAACATACAAAATAATGTATTAGATTAAATGTTACCAATATAGTAGGAAGGTATAGTAGGCTAGTAGGTAAAAATAATAAGTAGAAACTGCATATAGTACAGTCGACGTCAAAGATATGTTTTTTTTCACCTTATTCCCTTGTAATAAGATGCACAAGTGTAAACATATCTTTGACGTCCACTCTACGTGTATTGTACAGCTGTATAGGTGCCACTGATTGATGTCTACAAAGCGCGTTCTCCAGTGGCTCAATAGAAGCGAATTGAATCGACTTGTATTCAATTGGGGACACTACATATTCAATACCAATTAGAAGATGACACTTGGCCCCAAGGTTTCTTTCTATTGTAGGCCGAGGATGCGTGTTTGGATCAGTTGAATGGGCAGAACATGCTTGAGGAGATATTGTGTGGCTTAGATTTGTCAAAAACTTTAGACACAAGACTAACTGAAGGCTAGGATACCTGGTAGAACATTAGAAGAAAATAACGTGTGTAATTATTTAGCACAAACAACGAGTAATATCTTAGTCGAAGCCTACCATTAACAATAGGTTTAACTTGTAGGCAAGGATACTTTAAGAGTGACTTTAAGGTACTCTTCTCAGAAGCAAACAACTCATGTGCATTAGCATACAAGTAAATGTGCCTAATACTAATAAACATGAAAGACTAGTCATACATCCATATTAAGTAAAGATAGCTGGTGCCCGCGACTTCGTTCGCTTGGAACTTTATCGAAGCTTTTGCATTTTTACAAACATTTGACTCCGTTTTAACCCCTTCCCCAATCAATTCCTTACCTGTTTATTTTTGCACAATCGCTTCTTATTACTTGCACACAACTTACACGTAGCCAGTTGTGCAAACTTCAACTGGTGAACTTCAGTAGTTTCGGGTTAGCGTTCATACTAAGTTTCAACCCCTTTCATCTAGGTAGGAATAGGTAGGAATTAATTCCGAAAATCACTGAAATTAGTTTTTTGCTTTTTATTGAGAAGTCTAAAAACCAACTTCTAATTCTCCCACCTAAAAAAATATTACCTACCTAATCTACCTATTAAGAGGTTCTGTCCCATTAGCATCTGCGTAGTCGGGCACCCATGAGCATTGTACGGCGAACACCTCTCGCGGCATCAATCTTTCCAACGAGTTGACAGCGTCCGAGTCCCGCTCTACCATAGGCACCTCATCAGCTCAACCAACTGCCCATCGTCATTAAAGTTACCTCTTGAGAAGTTCTGTTCCGATAGCATCCGAGTCTGCTAGACGGGTGCCCATGAGTGTTGTACGGCGTACACCTCGCGCCTCGTCAACCCAGACAGCGAGTTGACAGCGTCCGCGTCCCGCTCTACCTTATACAGCTCAACCAACTGCCCATCGTTATTAAAGTTACCTCTTGAGAAGTTCTGTTCCGTTGGCAACCGAGTCTGCGTAGACGGGTGCCCATGAGCGTTGTACGGCGTACACCTTGCGCCGCGTCAACCCAGACAGCGAGTTGATAGCTCTCCGGGTCCCGCTCTACCTTATGCAGTTCAACCAACTGCCCATCGTCATTAAAGTTACCTCTTGAGAAGTTCTGTTCCGTTGGCAACCGAGTCTGCGTAGACGTGTGCCCATGAACGTTGTACGGCGTACACCTCGCGCCGCGTCAACCCAGACAGCGAGTTGATAGCGTCCGGGTCCCCGCCCCACCATAGCTGGCTCAACCAACTGCCCATGATATTTAACTGGCGATCCTGGAAATTTGGATATTAGGTTTAGAGTCCATTTTCAGTATCCAAAATCATATAAATCTGGAATATCATTACGTACTTATATAATTGCTTCAACGGTCTCCTTAGCCTACGTAGTTCGTAAATATCTAAGTAGCCACGAAGGAAGAGGTCCGGGATTTGAATCATAGTAAGGGCATTTTATTTTGTGTCATCAAGAATATTTGTTTCTGAGTTATGGATGTTTCTGTGTAATTGAATTTTTATTTATTTGTAACTTTATATTATACAGTTGATTTGTGTAAGATTGCCCCAATTAGGATTTATTGTTTTATTTATTTATCCGAAGTCTTTCTCGAACTGGTAGATATAGATATAATATAGATTTATTGGTATTTATAAGTAAAATAATCACTCTGATAAAGCTAGAATTAACCTAAGTAATATTTTTCCTTTTTACTGGAGATATTTATTAAATAACAAACATACAAATAATTACAAACGACTATAAACTAAAACTTAAATACTTATAAACAAAATAATTAACTCTAAAATAAAACTAAACTAAAACTAAGGTATATTTAAATACGGCCCCTGCGGCATGGTACCGAAGATGCTGGCAGCATTTCCTCGCTGGATCGCGAGACTAATTCGTTGACCCAGATAGCTGCCAGCTCTTCGGTCTCCTGTGGCATCTCTGAGTCTCTTCAACAGGTCTTTGAAGAGACTCAGAGCGCTAGAGCCCCACGGACCAAGGGTCTCGACGCCGAATGGGGCAAACATATATTCGACGCCAAGACCATTATATTTTCCCACCTTAGCTTTTTCGGCCGCCTCTGCCGCTGCCGCTGCCCTCAGGGTGGTTCGGTGGAGATGTGACGGGGCCAGTGTGTCTACGCAGGTTGCAGTAATATTAGGGAATGCAAACTAGTAAAAAATTGATAGAAATGACCGGTAAAGTAATTTTCATACAAAAATACCCATACTGGTTCCGTTTCCTAAGCAGTAAATGAATGGATAATGAATCCTCATTAACTTCAACTAACTAGAGTCTGCGCGGAATGAGCAATAATGTCTTAAAATTCATTAGTTTCCATTTAAATTAAACCACGACACTTCTCTTTATGTACAAACTATTGTTATAATAATAAAATATAAACTATTAGAGTAATATCTTATTAATTATGTAATCTCACTGTATTTTTTGCATTGCATGGACATTATTTTGGTGTTATAATAATGGTGATAATTAACAAAATAATGCCTAATAATACTTACTGAAATCAGTAAGTGAACATAATATTTTGTTATAATTAACAAACTAACATACAATGCAAAAAAACCAGTGAAATTGAAATATACCAGAAAATAACCAAAATTCCAATTTCAAAATACGTACGTTTAACTGAAACTTCCGCACCTTGTTTCGAAAAGTTTTCGCGGTTCTTGGCAAGGCCTGTGGTCGCGCGCGCTGCGGTCGGCTGTTACACGTGGACTGTGTCAGCTGTTTATTTTACTACGGGCTGGACTGCGATACTTATATGTTCTGTCACTGTCTTGTCATTCATGGGAAATGAGTTTGCATGATGGCCATTATCAGGTATGTATCATTGTTCAGGAAAAATGGTCTTCATACGCGTACCTACTCATAAAAATAATGAATTATGCAATTGAGCTTTACGACATCTAGGTCGCCGTACTTATATAGTTTACAATTTACAATTTCGCTGCTTGTTCCGCTAATAATTTGTACCTAATTAGCAGCTTTGTATAATGCGACCCTAGTTAATAGTTATAAACGTTTTCTACAAACTTTGTGACGTGATTATATATCGACGGTTGAAAGGCTATTTGGTTTAAGCGACACATTGGGCGATATTGAGTTATATATATCATCGGAATCAGCAGATTTTTCTCCGTCGAATGAGCTCGGTTTCGTTGCGATCAGACGACTTTGATGGCGCTTAATCCTCCCTAAATTTTGGGCCACTTTAAAAATAATTAAGTATGAAGTACCATAAAAAATCGCACTTTTAAATAAAACGTGACTTAAACTAAGTATATTTTTGATCCGTTTCCGCTTAAGCTGTTTTTCCCTTCCCAATTTTGCCATTCGTTGTCATTTGAACCATTTTGCCAAAATCTATCATACACTAGGAACATCGGTTAAAGCAATTAAACTTCCACAAAAGAGTACCAGTATAGACACTTAAAGCATTTAGTCTCCGTTCAAAACAAAACAGAAATGTCGCTTAAACCATTTAGCTTTCTTCATAATTTTAGAACATGAGTCGCTTCGACCAATTACACAAAAACCCAAAAGTTAAGAAGTATGTTGTTTCAGCATTTTGAACCCGACTTTTACAGCTATCATCGTTGGTTCAAACAGAGTATTCATTTGAGCAATGTTATTTAAAGCCTTATAAGTAAATGACAATATTACATATAAGTGTAGGTTAAGCATAACAAAATATCTATGAGAGATTTTTGTTTCGGCGGTACAAACACACTTTTGCCGGCGTCGGCGCCTTTGAGTCGCTCGAGTATAAATACCCCCCGCCCCTCGCGCGGGCGCGTCATTCACTCGTAAATTGTGGCGGGAGTTACTTGTGCTGTGTGTGCTTTGTGTAAGACGTCAGTTTGTGAAGAAAATAAATTATGGTAAGTTGGGGTTTTATTTTAGGATAATGTACATCTGAGTGTTTAATTGCGAACTGTACGTTGTTAGAGTTGTGTATTATTATATTTTTAATCAATACTACACGTTACTTATGTAAATTCGGAATTTACAGTAAATTAATTTTTACCACGCATTGTTTTTAGAGCAATTTTTAAATCTTTGATGTAACATTTGCACACTGAACTATTCTATACATTTTATCATTAGCCTGTAACGAAAATTAAAAAAATCATTGTTAGTGTTATGCTTACCTTTTTATTTTTTTCTTGCTAATCTGTATAAACCAAGAATCTGTCCATCATTTATGACTGTCTCTGTCTGTCTGTCTGTCTGTATGTAATTAAATCGTGTTAGTTAAATGCAACCTATCATCGGTTTCCGCTTGAGTTGAAATTGTACAGACGTAGATTGGATTCCATGAAACTGATCTAATTATGGCGCTGAAAGGTGTTACGGGAACTCTGTACTGTAATTGTAATAAAACAATGTCAACCCATGGGCATGCAAATATAGTTTTTCATTTTATTTTCAGCTAAACAATGGAATCGGAGCGCCAAAAATTTTATAGAAAAAAAATTAAAAAATATGATACACGAGGAGATGAACGTAACTTACGTTCGAAAAAAGTTACAAAGCAGGGCCCTGAAAATAGTTCAGATATCGGCGTAACCATTTTAGGAAGTACTTCGTATTTTAATCAAAACAAAGACAAACGCATCTTATCCCCGTCCAGCGGAAAGGAAAATAACCTAGAAACTAGCCTGGATCATCAGCAAGAAAGGGATAACGATAGCAGTGGGAATCAGGTATGATCAAAATGTAAACATAATAATTATGGTTTTCATTATCACACTTTTCTTACGATGCCTCATAACATGAAAGCTTTTATTCACCCGCTATAATTATTATTTTAAAGTATGTGCGTATGAGTAGACTTCGACGCTTTATATACATCTATTCAAATAACCATACACATACACAGTCATAATTATACATATATAAAATAGATATTTTTCGATTAAGTGAGGTCACATTAAAATTACCTATTTTTATTATTTCTCTTATTTTGTTTACAATTTACAGACATCGTATCATACAATAATTATTATTCATAATAGTATAGAATTGTTTTTTTTTTTATATTTCAGATTACATCTAAGAGTGACTCTTTTAAAGAACAAAATAATACTGTCTATGATCACGTTTCTAAACAAGCCAGTGCAGAAAAATCACCAACATGCGAAAACTTCCAACATAGCGAAAGCAATTTTATAAAATATCCAGATAATGATGTTTCATTACCTGGATATAATACGAGGTATAGTTTGAATTATCAATTATCTTAAAACTTTAAAAATACTATTTTGATTTATCTAAGACTGAGTCTGCCAAATAACTTAGTATTAGAACTTATATGAATACAAGAAACGTTCATAATTTCTTTATCATCTTAATTTGTAATAAAAACTTAAGAAAAAACTATTCATGCATTTTATTTTATTTATTATGACGTCTGCTGAATAATCATGCCTTGCTCTCTGAATATCAGTGCTTCAACCGCCATTCTTTATAGTATTTATTGAGGCTCTGGGATTTCAACAAATTTATTTATCAATGAGCACGTGTTATAAGTCAATTAGAATTACCCCTAATTCTGCTTAACAAAACGCTTGAACTTTTTGCCTTACCCTATAATATATGGACGATAGTGGTTCACACATTTCGCCATTTTCTGAAAAATGTGCTTATAGACATTTCAGCTATTTAGCTTGTCTCCGGTGGCAGATGCTGGTGGCAGTTAAACCAATTAGCCTTTTTCTAATATGTGGCTGATTTGTATGAAACGACACTTATTTCGAGATATACTATGCTCATTTTTTCACCAATATATTCAAATTACATGGCTTTTTACATAGAATATCTGGTGGCAGTTTCGTTTAAAAATACCAAAATGGTTTCTTTATTTTTTATTTTGTGAAAAAAAAAAACCTTTAAATGGCTCTTTTGTAAAGTTCAATAAATGTCGGTTAAACCAAATAGCCTTTCAACCGTCGATATGACCTATGTAACCTCCAATTCCAATCTTCAAATAAGACCTGCTGAATATATGTAGGTACCTACTATAGTTTTGATGACAAAGCCAGATTATCATCTCCTCCCAGGCTTTGTCGCGATTTTTGCCAGGGCTAATAATTCTTGGGATAAGGTTGCCAAACGGATCATCAATGCGAAGGTATTAGTTTGAATGTAGCTGGTTAAAGTTTAACCACAACAGACACACCCACCAAATTAATCGTCATAGGTAGGTACAATACCTAAGTGACGATTACACAACATTTATTCATACGGAAAGCGCAGACTATATTCCTATATTTCCAAGCAGACTGGAATTCGCATCGTCATCCAGGCATGCCGCAGGGCACGTAGCCATTCACAAAATATTATTCATGTTAGTCATTAGGTCATTACTAAATACTTTATATTTTTTCCATAACAGCCGAGGACTTAAAACACTAAAAGTTATCTAAGGCGTTTTTCACACTGCTGCGGTTTCCGCATGCGACGTCGGTGCGCGAGCGAGATAGCGCTCTGCATGTGTATAGCGCTGTCATGCTTGCACACCGTCGCCGCATCCGGTGGCGTAGATAGTTTTCTAGTGGTCTAGATTATTATTACAACTCAAAACTTTAATGGGATCAATATCAGTAAAGTTAATGTAGTTCGAGACCCTGGGTGTTATGTTTGATAGCAAGTTGACATTCTCCGAACATATTGATTACATTTGTAACAAAGGTTTTAAAAACCTAGGATTCATTTTAAGATCATGTAAGGTGTTTATAGTATTTTATGCAACAGTTGTATAAGAGGGGTCAAAAAAGGTGAGTGGCGTGGGTAATAATTTGAGCCGTAGGCGCAGCCGGAGGCGAAAATTGTTAAGAAAAACGCCACGAACATTTTTTGACCTACTTATACGACGTTGCATACAATACTTTTTCTACGACTACACATACTTTAAAAAAAAATGCGAAATTGAACACTTCATGGATATTGCAGTTATTTTGTGAACATAATCAACAATAATTTAATTTTCACCATTTAAAACACTGTATTTTAAGTACTTCAATGCTAACACAAACACACACCGTCGTTATTTAATCAATTATCAAAGAGCGACAGTGATTTGTAAAAATATATTATTTTCTAAGTTTGCAGTTTGCCACCACAAACGAATGGCAAACGTAAAAACTACAAAGTATGTCTGTGGTTCTTTTCATTTTTTCTTTTTTAAAGATTTTTATTCTAAAAACGCTACGTTTATTTAGGTTTCTTAGGTTGGCAGTAATTTATTTTCTTCTAAAGTCGTGACTGCACGCGATTCTATTTTGGCGCTTTTATTGAAAAGTTGTTTTTTTGGGGAATAGACTAGATAGACTTTTCTTCGAGTATATTATCTATGTCCTTATATAGGTGATGACGAATGTATAAATGATAGATAAACGGGAGTAGAAAAAAATATTCATTTGTTGGGTTCACAGGGCACCTCTGTTAGCAGTTGCATTATATCACATAATAACCCTAGGGTCTTTATGAAGAATAGACTAGATAGACTTTTTTGAAATTGCATAAGACATGCTTTTATATTCGTCTGCGGGACCATATAATTGACAGATAAAAGTACCGGAGTAGAAAAAAAACGTAGAGGTATACTATGAAGCAGGAGGTCCCGGGTTCGAATCCTGGTCAGGGCATTTATTTGTGTGTTTATCACGGATATTTGTTCCTGAGTTATGGATGTTTTCTATGTATTTAAGTATTTGTCTATTATATATATCGTCGCCTAGTACCCACAACACAAGCCTTATTGAGCTTACCGTGGGACTAGGTTGATTTGTGTAAGATTGTCCCATAATATTTATTTCTTTATTATTTAATTATTATATCTTGCTTACGTGTGCAGTTCTCTCGAATACGCCTGTCTAATTTGGTCCCCGCACATATATCACATACTTACAGTAATCAACTTAAGCGTGTTCAAAAAAAATCATCAATCAGCTTACCTACCGTCTCCGTAGACCTCAGACATCCTACGATGATTAGCTGTCGTAGATATAAAAAAAAATACGTAGCCAGGTTTTTTGCATTGCAGCATCGGCATTTCGTGTTCCCCAATTAAAGACGTAACTAACTATATAATATAAGTATATATCATCTGGGAGTCTCATCGAACTAGGTTTGTGTGTTAGTGTCATCAGTGTCATGGGCTTTTCTACTATAAAGTGTGACCCAAGAGAATAGCAGATCCAACATCAAGTCTATTGTCACGAAGCCCTGAACCTGGGGTCCAATTCTACAACCGGAAACTAAGTCGCTTATGAGACCACTGATCTCGCTGCGGTCCTGATTATCCTGAATGCAAGATAATTGGCACAATGGGATTTCCTCGTGGCAAATTGATTCCTTGAATACTGGAACTGTATAAAAAATGTGAGTCATTCGAGATCTAAGTAATATAAATAGGCAGGTATGTATTATGGTGTATTGTACGAGTATGTTGTTGTTTACCAAAGCTTAATCAAAATGTGTTTATTAAAAGTTCGAGTATAATCTCTAGGTTTATACTTGATGTAAAGGATTAGCGTTTTTTTTAATACCACGATGGTGGAAAACAAGCATACGGCTCGCCTGGTGGTAAGCAGTTACCGTAGCCTGTGGAACCGCCTGCAACTCCAACCTGCGCGTTGCCGACCCTTTACAATAAGGAGGATTCACTGAGTTCACGGCTAAAGGAACAAAATGGTCCCTCGTCTTCAGCACACTGGGTCCTCCTTGAGCTCTTTGGCAACCTTACTCACCAGCAGGAACACAACACTATGAGAAGGGCCTAGTGCTATTCGGCTGTGGTTTTCTGTAAGGTAGAGGTACTTCCCCAGTCGGGTTTTGTTCCAGATTTTCTGAGCGAGATGACATTCGCTGTGCTGTGCCCTACCTCCTACCACACATAGCGAGATGACATTCGCAGTACCCATACCTCTCTTTTGGAGGTAGTTTAAGGACATACCCGTCTCCGGACGTAGTTTAAAGACATAAGTACCCAAGTCTTATCGCCCGTTAACTGCAAATTAGAGGCGCCATAAAAAAATAATTATCAACTCTATAGCTCTATCCCGTAGATGCAAAATAAACTGTATAAGTATCGGCAACTTTTACCGGTAAAAGATTTGATATTTAATTAATTCCTTAACAATAATTAAAACAGTTGGTCTCCAATAGGGATGATGAATGACACATGTTGAATTTTGTAATTAAATTTAGTTAAATGTGTGCAATTTAAATAGAGCAATGTCATATCTTGACACAGTAAAATTTAAAAAAAAAGCTATTGAAATGGTTCAAAGATACCAACTATCAATATTTGGAAATTTGGAATAGCGGTCATTTTAATGGTTCCCTAACACGTCATTGAGGATTTATAATATATAATATGTCTGGAGATGAAGCAGTAAGTATATGAAACTGCACATAATTAGGCATTAAAACACTCGTCTGATATTACTATGAAACTCAGTACGTTCGTTTCATAAAACCACACTCGTGTTTTTATGCCCTTAATTATGTAGCAGTCATATAATAGTACATTACTTACCTAGGGCTGTAAAAAAAAGAAAGCCCGAAATCGCAGGTATTTGGGACCCGAGCCGCAGGCGAGGGTTGTAAATATGCGATAGAGGGCTTTCTTTTTTACTGCCCGTGGTGAGTACACAATTTTACGTCCCCACCTGGCCATAATGCGAGTTTTACCGTAAGCGTAGCGAGCGGTAAAACTCACATTATGGCCAGGTGTGACGTAAACTACTATTATTATTACAGCAATAACAACCAAATTACGTAATGAAATACCTATTTATTGTTAAAATTTTACGTACTTAAAATTACTTAGTTATATGTATACGAGTATAATATATACATATTTAAGGTAGATCATGTTTATCGTCATGATATAAATTTTACAAAAATGAAACCAGACCATTGTAGATTTGTATGAATTTCTTAAAAGCTTTAAACACTCATATGATTACACTTAAAATAATATGAAATCTTCGAAAAGTTTCAGTTATCGAGTTTTTTTATATCAACATTGATATCAATGCACATGAGCAGTGTTGTGGACGTAGCGATTTCGAAGTGAATTTGGACGAAGCCGTACAGTCGAGGACAAAGAGATGTATACACTTTTGGACCTTATTGCGTTGTAATAAGGTCCAAAAGTGTATACATCTCTTTGTACTCGACTGTACCATAGGGAATTCACCACCTTGTGAATTCACGTCGTTCACGTCGACATTGCTAAACTCCCCCATCGTCTAGAAGAAATAAAATGTGAATTTACCAGGTAAATATGTATATAAATATAAAGTTAAATAAGAAAGCGGGAAATTGCGACTATTGAGGTAAATGAGATTTTCTTAGAATAATGAAAAGTAAACTTAAACTTCTAGATATTTAGGTACTTACCTACATATATCTTATTAAGTATATTTAAATTAAACGAGACTTATACTATTAATAATTGCATCTCGATTACTTTACCTGCCCACAAAACGACAATGAAACGTTTGTCCTCACGTAAATCAAGTCAAGGTGTCAAGCAGTCAGATTTCTTGAATATTTATAATTATAGCCTAGGATACTATTATAAATAAGTATTAAATTTAAACGTATATAGATGTCAAATACAAAGAAAAAAGTGACCTAGACAAAAAAAAACGAATATTTATTAAAATAATTTGATATTTCTTTGGCGAATGTGCCTGACGGTCACTTCTGTCAACATACGGTGGGAATGGGGCATAGAGTATTGTGTCTGCAGAAAGATCTGAATGTGTCGGAGCATCCACGAGGCAGGTTGGACAGACCGGTGTGTGTATCCCTAGCTAATATTAAGTAGTTTCCTTCCCTAATCTAGTAAGTGGTTACTTACTGGTTTCAGTAAGCACTTCCGACTGTCGTACTGTAATCCGATCGCATTCATCACCACTCGAATGATGAGGTTGCGGCAGTTCTGATTCTTTATTTCGAAGGCTTTCACCTGCTTGCCTTGGAGGCTTTCACCTGCTTGCCTATGTAGTTTAGTCGGACAAGAAACTGGAAATGGAAAACAGTAACAATAGATAAGAGACAAGATTACATGGGAGTAGAGGGTTAACAGGTCTTATCGGTAAAGAGCGATTTCTTCTAGACAACCTTAGAGTAGTGAAGATAAGAATAAATTCCAACCTAATTTCACTTGTTTTTTCCACGGACATCTTAAAAAATATGTTATTATTAGTTATTTTATTTATTACAAAAATAAAATAGTTTAATAAGATTCCCTAGTCGTATTTTTTTAAACCCCTTTCAAAAAGATATATGTAGGTATTATACCTTTGGATCCTTGAAATTTCGTTTTGTGTCGAAGTTACCCCGCAGCAGATTTATGTTGTAGATGGAAATGTTAGTGCGGTACCAAGAAAGTTGTTCCACCACGCAACTTGAAATGTTAGAGACGACCGCTTCGTAACGGGCCCTGAAAATAGTGTACATGTAGGTACTGTGCGCTCGGGTATGTGTGTACAAGAACATTGTAAGTTTACCTACCTATTAGTAAGGTCCGACCGAAAACTGTTTTTTTTGTCTCGGCTGAGATCCAGAAAAAAAATCTAAGACGAAACCTAAAATTTTAAAACATATGAAATAATCTATTTTTTCAACAACAAAACCGCGTAACTACTGATAATTAAGCACTTGAAAATAAATGTCTTTATTGTAGCTTTAATATCCAGCATTCATTGTTTATTGTTATCAATTCATATCAAAAAAATATCTAACCTAAATTATTTCTTCTTCTGCAACTTTAACAACTATAACACAAAACTTGAATGATTAGGTACATAGTTTTATTGTTCTCGGTCAAGATCTCGGGCCTTGGCATATTCTGGCCGAGAGCCTAGACCAAGATCTCGGTCCGGTTTTTTAGCCTAGAGCGCCAGTTGGACCTTAAGTTGGGGCCAGACGGCAGGTAGCCGCAGATTCTGCCACGTGGCCTTGGTTGGAGCGAGTGGTTGAAGCGAGCGGCTACATGGCTGCCAACCAACAAACCGCTTCTGCCAATGGTTGGCAGAGCACACCTAGCCACCAAGGGCGTTTAAAGGTCATGTAGAATTTGGCACCAACTACTGGCTACATAGTTTAAAATCTCTGTTTTCTGACAGAGAAGAGGTATCGTGGCAGAGGGCTGTGGTTGTATGCCGTCTAGCCCCAACTTTACCTATACAGTGTGCAAATTGAAAATGTTCTTTTGAAAATTGCATCATTAATAACGTGTTACATCTTCAAGAAATTTTGAAAAAAAAAATGTAGAGCGATACATGGATACATTTATTACCACAGACCTAAAATGGCGCTTACGCTAAAAGACAAATGAAGTGCGCAACAGAGAAACCAACACGTATATGAACATTCCGCCGTTGCGAAAGAGATACACAATCATTCTCCAAGTAGGACAACCTTTGACGTTCGTCTTTACACTCAAACACCCGCGTCGTGAGAGCTAACATTTAATCGTAAAAAATATAATATAATCCAGTGTTAAATCACTTAGAATGAAAAAAAAAAAAAAATGGTGTCGTATTGCGTCCCGGATTGCACAACTACTCAAAGGAAAAACCCAGGCAATCACTCGTTTCACAGGTAAAATTGATATTCCGATCGATGTCTTTGAACCCATATTTTATCAAATTAGCCAAATAAATCATGTAAGTAACTGTTTGATACCATTAAATATTAATGTTTCTTTTACTGCATGTGAATATTTTATCATAATAGTTAATATTAAAGATTATTTTGTGTAAAAATCTAAGTTGTTATTCTACGCTAGGGTTTGACAAAATATCGTAGGGACATTTATTGATAACTGTTCGCTATATGTCCATACATATCTGTTATAGTTTCGAAAGAATTATAATAAATAAATAAATGTTATATCAACATTATGTCATTACATATGAACGTTAAATTGTGTTCTTATTGTCTTTTTGTACCCGTTTTGAATCTTGCATGATAGAGCCTGTCCGGAAAGAGAAGTGTCGTAGAATGTAGGAGCTACATTTACTTATTTATAAGACCAGATCTATATCCTCTTTTTAGGGCTCCGGAGTCTAAATGGCAAAAATGGAATCCTTATAGCTTTGTAATGTCAGGTTGTCCCTATATCACAACCATAAATAAAAACAAGCGTATATTTATGAAATTTCAACTGGATAGGGGTGTTTTTTTTAATGTACCGCTAATGGCCGCTACCCAGTTTTTTTTACTAAATATATTTTAGTTTTCTAGAATTTTAAAATGCCCTTTTGTGTAAAACATGAATATAAATAAAACGTTGCAACTTATCGATAAGAAAGTGAAATATCGATAGATAATTGACCTGTTGTACTTGGCATCACTATTTTTTACGCCCACATAGACAATTTACGCACACTCTTGTAATTCACATTTCGTCGCTCTTTTGATCGTTGTCAATCCATCTTACTATACTAGATCTGTGTTTATTACCAAGGCGTAAATTCGTGGATACACGTTCTTGTCACATTAAATTTATCCATATTTTCTGACGTGACCGTACCACAACAGCTGCAATTAATAGATTAATAGGTATAGGTACTTAAATATTATTTTAACTTAATTTACCTCTTCAGTTGAGCAGGAAACCTCACCATGTCTCAATGCAATAATCATAATTGTAATATAAAAACCTTGCATTGTTAATGTGTTAGTTCCTTTCTACAGTACACTATTGTAGATGCTTTATTAGGGTGTATTCCCATCTGTGCCCGCCGTAATTAAGTATTTTCATAGTCATCATTCCCATTCGTCTCCGCCATCGCTATACTCCACGCGATCGCAGCGGGCACGGATGGGAATAGACCTTTTTGGTCTGTAGCACTCACGGTCCGGTTTGCAGTCCTGCAAGGTCATGACTATCATGAACTATCTACTATAGGGAAGTGTTTATCATGTTGCGATCCCCTTAGAATTTCGCGACCCGCTAACCCTTAAAGCCTTTATGTCGATTTCATAAGATCCCGGGTTGACACGAACTGCCAATCAGCGTCCCTTGTTGGGTGATCATTCCGCACGCTGCGGTGATGGCCACCAAAGAAGTAACTCCCAAAAATATATTTTTTTAGTCATCATCATCATCATCAGCCTATATTAGTCCACTGCTGGACATAGGCCTCCCCTAATGAGCGCCATAGCGCCCTGTCTTCAGCTTGCCGCATCCAGCATCTGCCTGCAGTCTTTCGCAGATCGTCATCCCACCTTGCTAGAGGGCGTCCTACACTACGTTTGCCGAGTCGCGGTCTCCACTAAAGAACACGTTTACCCCAGCGGTTGTCGGTTCTTCGCGAGATATGGCCGGCCCACTGCCACTTCAGCTTGCTAATTCTTTGAGCTATGTCGATAACTTTGGTTCTCTGTCGGATGTATTCGTTACGAATCTTATCCTTCAGAGAAACTCCGAGCATAGCTCTTTCCATAGCTCGCTGAGCGACTTTGAACTGGTGGACCAGCCCTACCGTGAGTGTCCACGTCTCAGCTCCGTAGGTCATTACGGGTAGGACACACTGATTAAAAACTTTCGTTTTCAAGCATTGCGGTATGGATGACGAGAAGACTCGGCGTAGTTTCCCAAATGCTGCCCAGCCCAGCTGGATCCTCCTTTTGGCCTCCTTCTCGAAATTGTTTTTACCTAACTGCAGGATCTGCCCAAGGTAGGTGTACTCAGAAACAATTTCAAGAAGGTGGCCACGACGATGTACGACGACCGGTCCTGGATCAATGTGGCCATTGATCATGACTTTGGTTTTATCCAAATTCATGCCAAGACCGATGCGTCGCGAGGCTGAAGCTAGGCCGTCCAGCATCTGGGTCAGCTCCTCTAGCGACTCCGCCATTACGACTATGTCATCAGCGAATCGCAGGTGTGAGATGTAATCGCCGTTTATGTTTATGCCGTTACCTTTCCAGTCCAGCGTCTTAAACATGTCTTCCAATGCGCTTGAGAACAGTTTCGGGGATATGACATCCCCCTGTCTCATCCCTCTGCGCAATTGGATGGGTTTAGACTGCTGGCCCTGTACTTGGACACTCATAGTGGCGGTTTCGGAGAGACATCTCAGCACCTCGATATAACGATAGTCTACTTGGCATCGCTGTAAGGATTCCAGAACAGCCCAAGTTTCCACGGAGTCAAAGGCCTTCTCATAGTCCACAAAAGCGAGACACAGGGGCTGATTATACTCTTCGGACTTCTGTATAATCTGCCTCACTGTGTGAATGTGGTCTATGGTGCCATATCCTCCGCGGAACCCAGCCTGTTCCGGTGGCTGGAACTCGTCGAGTCTCCTGGCGAGACGATTCGTGACCACTCGTGAGAAAAGCTTATAGACGTGGCTCAGAAGTGTGATGGGTCTGTAGTTTTTTAAGGAGGGTTTTATCACCCTTCTTAAAAAAGAGCACCACCAAACTCCCGCTCCACGCCTTAGGAGTTCTCCCACTGTGAAGGACGGCATTGAAGAGCTTTTGCAGCTCCTGTATAACAGGAGCTCCTCCTGCCTTCAGAAGCTCTGAAGTAATACCATCCTCACCTTTTCCATTTTTAAGCTGCCTCAGAGCTAACACGATCTCGTCTTGACTGATGTCTGGCAGTTCGTCGGTATAGTGGCGTGTCAGGGTGGCTCTTGAATCATGGTCGTCTCGTCGGGAGTGGGGGGCATGTGCAGAGTACAGCCGGCCATAAAAATCCTCTATCTCGGCGGAGATCTCCGGCTTCGACAATACGGTCCTCCCGTCGTGCGTTTTTAGCTTCGTCAGGTGGCTCCTGCTAAGCTGCTGAGTGAATACTTTGGACCCTCGGTTTCGTTCTATCGCCTCTTCAATAAGGCGTGTGTTGGAGCTCCGAAGGTCGCGCCGTACCATCTTCGCAATTCGCTTATTCAGGTCTGACCTCTCTGACGAAGTCGCTTGGGTAGTCTCCCGTCTTCTTGTCATCAGCCCCAGAGTCTCATCCGAGAGTTTGGACTTCTTGCCAGTACGCTGTTTTCTGCAGAACTTGATACCTTCGTCCCTCAGCGTTTCGACCAGATTGTGTAGGGTCTCGTCAGCGTCAACAGTGGGTTCCAAGGCAACAAATCTATTCCCGAGAAGCTGCTGAAACTCCTCGGTGCCCGCGACGATTTGAATTTGGTTAGGCCGGAGCGTGGACTTCATCAGACGGTTTCTTTCAAGCTTCAAGTTGATATTCAGAGAGCCTCGGAGCAGTCGGTGATCAGATCCGGTATTGAACCTGTTGATCACTGAGACATCTCTAAATAAAGGTTGAACACGCCAAAATTTGGGCATGTAAAAATAGCTATAGTTATTCGAAAAATGGAGATATTCAAACTTTTTAAACAACTATTTTCTCACAAGGAACTGGGCTATAAACTGATGATAGTTTTATTTTCTTTTATTTATTCATTGGCAAAATGTCGAGCGTACAACATCAAAAACGTGAACGCATTCTGCACGAACATGTAAAAAATCCCATGTTAAGCTACAAAGATATCGCGAAAAGGCTGAGATATCCACAATCTACGGTTGGTCACGTATTAAAAACATTCCGTGAACGCTTGACAATAGATAGAAAGCCAGGAAGTGGTGGGTTGCAGGGAGTCAAGAATAAGAAAAAGGAACAGAGTATTTTAAAGATTTTTGCCTCAAATCATATGATTTCATCTCGTGATGTTGCTAAAAAAGTGAAAATTTCTCAGTATTTTGTCCAAAAAGTGAATCAGAGGGCAGGACTGAGGAGATAAAGCCCAGGCCGCACCAGATGTAGACTCAAAATAGAACTTGACCGCAAAGAAACGATCGCGAAAACTCTATGAATATTTTCTTACAAAATTTGAATGCGCGGTGATGGACGACGAGACGCATATAAAAGCGGTTTTTAAACAAATACCTGGTCAAGAGTTTTATACTAGCAAATCACGAAGAGATACTCCTGAAGATTGTGAATTAAAAAAACGAGGGAAATTTCCAAAAAAATACCTTCTTTGGCAGGCAATATGCAGCTGTGGTAAAATAAGTCGCACGTTTATCACCACCGGGACAATAAACGGCGATATTTATCGGAAATATTGTTTACAGAAGCGTTTGCTGCCTTTTATAAGACAGCATGCCTCACCACCGCTGTTTTGGCCAGATCTAGCCTGTTGCTAATACGCAAAATCAGTTATGGAATGGTACAACCCTAACAGGATCATGGTGGTACCCAAAATATGCAATCCGCCAAATACTCCAGAACTGCGGCCTGTTGAAGAGTACTGGAGTATTGTGAAAGGAATTCTAAAAAAGAAAGGCGGAGCAGTAAAATCGATCCCTCAGCTACAAAAAATACGGACCTGGGCGACAAAAATCTTTCCTAAAGAGAGGGTGCAGAGTCTTATGAGCCGTGTGCGTAGAAAATTCGATCTATGGCTTACTGTGTAAACATTAATTAGAATTCAAAATGTGATTGTAGAGTTCATTAAATTTGTCATTTAATGTGGTATTCATAATGTAGTTATTTATTTTCAAACTGGTTTAAAAACAAATTTTTCGTGCCTAAGTTTTGGCGTGTTCAACCTTTATGTGCTTTCTATCCGTCAAGATGAAGTCGATCTCATTTTTTGTCACAGTGTCGGGGCTCTGCCATGTCCACTTCCTTTGAGGCTGTTTCTTAAAGAAGGAGTTCATTAAGAATAGCTCCTCTTTCTCAAGGAAGTTGACAAGCATTTGCCCCCTGTGATTCCTAACTCCATAACCATGCGGGCCTATTCGGGATTCGTTGCCAGTCCGGATTCCCACCTTGCCGTTAAAGTCCTCCATAACAACGTTGAAGTGAGCCTTTGTGGTGTTATGCAAGGCTTTGGATATGTCTTCATACATATCCTCCACTTCATCATCCGAGTGTGCCGAGGTCGGTGCGTAAACCTGAACTACCTTCATGCTATACCGCTTGGAAAGCCGAAGGATCAGGTACGCTACCCTGTTCGACACACTGGAGATTTCTTGAACGTTGCTAGAGAGGGCCTTATTGACGAGAAAACCTACGCCACCCTGGGATGTTTTATCACCCTCGCGAAAGTAGAGAAGATGGCCCGAGTCTAGGGTTACGGTGTCCTCCCCCTCTCTACGGACTTCACATAACCCAAGAACATGCCATTTAATGTTCTCTAACTCCACTTCCAACTGCGCTAGATGATGGTCAAGCCTCAGAGTGCGTCCGTTGAACGTAGCCAGGGTCAATTTAGGAAGTGTGTGGTAGCCTGTTGTAGCCCGGGGATTCCTAGCACCCCCTGCCCCGCCGTTACCGTGGCCGCTACCATGGCCAGGAATAGCAAGGCGGCCGGGAACTGGGGGCCATTTCTTGGCTGAACTTAACATACTCGTAAAGGGGTAATGCCCATAATCCCCACGCTGGGCATGCGGGTTGGGGATCGCAGTTTGGTGGTGGGATTGTTCTGCAGGGGCGCTGCTGCCCGCCCCCCGGTATGTCCCTTAGTCGCCTCTTACAACACCCACGGGGAGAGTTGGGGTGGAGCAATTCTAAGCCGGCACCACACGGCAATTTTTTTGTACGCAGTTTTATTTCTGACCGTAGGTCCCTAGTACTTATATACAGTACCGGCCAATAATTATCACCTTTGCGTTTTTTTTGTATGAGCATGTATAGAGTAAACTATACTTATAGGTTAGTTTGTAGATTGCATACTTTACTACTTATAGTCATTTTATACAAATATATGATGAATACTGCAATGAAATACTGTGAATTACAATAAGAGACTCAGGAGCATAAAAGAGCTCCAATAAAAAAACTATATATTATGAAAAAATAACAAAAAAGACCAATTTTTCTCATCGCTCTTATAAAAGACTACTACTAGACTACCTGAAGTAGAAGTGAGCATACGTCGTTATGCGGGAGCAAAAACGCTTTGACAGTAGTCAAAGATTATGACAAGTAAGAAATAACAGAAGTGACAGTAGGTAGTATCAAGACGTTTGTACCTATTTACAAGTTCAAAATTTATCGATTTTTTTCTAATATCTAACTTTAAAAAAAGATTAGCCACGCAATCCTAACGACAACCTCTTCAGTCACCAGTTATTCAAAACATTTTTGATTCATGATCGATTTGTCTGGATTTGTAGATAAAGGATTATTTTAGACACACGAAGAGTTTTTTATCTCAAAAATCATTGAAGTACTCGTAATTTTTATAAAATAAATTTCTTAATTTAAACGAAATTTCAACTCAAAAATACGCACTTTAACGAACGTAGAAAAAGAGCAAGACGAAACACTGATTTAAACTTTCACAGTTTTTACACATAAGTATCTATTTTTGGAGTAACGGGACTCAACCGCGTATATATTTCTAAAAAATACCTTTTAATATACGCCTAATATATTTAGTCTGATAATACTGGCAAACGAAAGTGAGAAAATAACAGTATTACGAGTATCTGTATCTGTTTACCGACTGTGGCCGACATCTCCCGGTCCTGCAGGACACCGTGAGTACAACGAACCTCACCACTGAGGTGAAAAGTATTACTGTAAATGGGCTGCGAATGCAAATGTGTATATACTCGATACGTTAATGAGCCTTTTTTGCAAAACCGTACCTACCGGCTGCAAGGTTATCACTATCAGTTTCGACGTGAGGTGGAGTTAATGTAAAAGGTTCCGTTAATTTCGTTATTTAACTACAATACTTTAATTCAAGCTAATATTTGTAGCTCAAGCTTTATAACTCATGCTATGAAACATGTGTGAAGTCACTTTTATAGTTCTATACTGAAACTTTTCAAACATATCGACTGAAAGTTTCTCAGAAACATTTATTCCTTAAGAGGTTGACAACACCCGATGACCTTCAAATTGACTTCACTCAAACAGTTTTTTAGTTATAACTACTTGTTTTGAGAAAGTAAAAAAAATATACGTTAATATTCGTTATAAAGCTTGTCCCAGAAAAAAATGTCGTTTATTAGTTAGTATGAAATAATGTAAGCAATAAAAAGTTACCAAATTTTTGACAACAGTTTATTAGAAATGTAGTAAACAAAACGTATTTTTGTTCTATTGTTTATTCATCCAGAAACTTCGTAATTTTCTTTTGATACCTGCCATCAGGTTTTGTACATCAGTGTCTGTGATTAGTTTTGAAGCTGCATTCCATTTTCGCTTGAAGTTTTCAACTGATGTGGCGTTAGTTTTATGTTTTAAGAGCTTCTGCTTCATACGAGCCCAATATTTTTCTATAGGTCGTAATTCAGGACAGTTAGGAGGATTTTGGTATTTTTCCACAAATTCGACATTATTGGCTTTGTACCATTTTATCACATTTTTAAAATAGTGGCACGTGGCCAGATCAGGCCAAACCAGAACTGGCTTCTTGTGTCGCTTAAAAAACGGCAATAATCGCTTTTCCATGCACTCTTTAAGGTATATATCGCCTTTCATAGTTCCTTTAGCAAAGTATGGAGTGCTGCGTTTGCCGCAAGAACAGATCGCTTGCCACACAAGAACCTTCTTCGCAAATTTATCCGTTTTTATGACATTGTACTCGTCATTGATAGTTTTTCTATCGGTCCCCGAATAAAAATGATGTCCCAGCAGTGATTTAAAATCAAGCTTGCAATATGTTTCGTCGTCCATCACAATATAGTATTTTTTTGTCGTTAATTTTGAATACAGTTTTCTTGATCTCGTTTTAGCGTCAGTTTCGTGTTTCGAATTTCTATTAGGCACTTTAGTTTGTTTGAAAGTCTTTATAGAATTATTTTTCTTTACTCGTTGCACAGTGGATTTAGACGTTTTAAACTTTATAGCTAAATCTCTTACAGATGATGTAGTTTTTTTCAGCAAAGCAGCTATGATACTCTTCTCAATATTTTTCTTAACAAACCCGGTCTTCCGACCACTTCCAGGACGCCGTCGAATACCGCCAGTCTCTCTGAATTGTTTTAGGACCCTTTGCACAGTTCTAACAGACGTGTTAGCTCCATTGCCACTTTTTTCGTGAAAATGCCTTAATATTGGACATATTTGTACAATATTTTCTCATGAAGTTTTTCTTGTGGAGACGAGATCTTTGAAAATGTGACTGTGACAGATTTTTTTCTAATATTAAATAAAGAACCGAGATGCATTTAACATATAACCAGCCAGTTACAACCATTTTCATTGAAACCTGATATACCAACGCTGCGTAAACTAACGACATTTTTTACTGGGACAAGCTTTATTTGGAAGAACTTCGTTAATTTCGGTACACGATTGGACGAAATCGGCTCGATAGAAAACAATTCCAAAGTTACATCTTAAAATTGGCTTTAAACAGTCGTATGTCTTTAGTTTCTTGACTTATATAAGGACAAATTCCACCACACTAATACTAAAAACTTCGTTGTTTTATATTTCTCAATGAATGGGTAGTTTTTTTAAATTCATCATTTAGCAAAATTTGCAATCAGCTCCCATACTAATCGTAACACAGTGTTTCTCTTTCACTCGTGCTGAAAAAAATAGGGAGTGAAGTTAGCTGTTGTCAGTCCCTTAATTATGTTATCCATTTTGAAATCAAAACGAATTCTGGTACTTGAAAAAAGTTCTAGTCTAAGCAATAGATAAAGGTTTTAAGTTTTTGAGAAGATTAAGTTTGTTTATTATTTATTACATAATATAGTTAGGTAAGTAGGTGTTACATGTGCTTTTAAGAAGGCCACTTTGAATAGAATTAGAAATTTGTACCCAACTCTCCATAAATAATCACCATATTATTACAGGGTGGATTTTCCAAATGAGTCAGTGAGTGCCACTACTATATCCCATGAAGCTACGCGAAAATAGTCTTAAGATACCTTTTCTATTTTTTTATTAACGCTGATTGACATTAACAGATTAATGATAATGCGTATGAGAGCAAACGTAAGAGCGTTTTCACATTTTCCGATCCGATATCGGATGTCGTATAGCTCAAGGAAAAAATAAGTTGCTAGAGAGTACCATATGTCATTAAGTTCGCCTTTATTGCGTTAGTGCTTTCTTTTGAGCAATGGAGATTTGGTATTATAAGAAAAATATATTGAAATCACATAAATTTGTCTTCTTCGTGGTCGTATCCGACATCCGATATCGGATCGGATAATGTGAAAGCGCACTAACTCGATCAATCCGGCTGCCTCCTGGACACTGTACGCGTCATTGCTTTTACTACTAGGGGTAAGGTTTGTCCACTTTCCAATATGGAACCTTAACACATTACTATTCTATACAGAAATCAAACAATTTTTAATACATTACTGCTGTAGAAATTTACTGATAATAATCTAAAATATATTATATATCGTTTAGTTTAAATCAAACACACACAATCGATCGTTAACGATTGCAGTGACATATAGGTTCGCATTACTTTGTGCGTTATCCTTATCCTCCCTTGGGAATTAATTTTTACACTAGGTACCGGCACGACTGCGTGGGACGCTATTCTTAATATGTAATGTGATTAAAATATATTGGGGATCAATGTTACTCTGCGTGCGTAGGAAACACCTTAGACAACCCTACACGTGATCCCTGGGAGGTGCTAAAAGAGTATCAAACTTGGCAGCTGCACTGTCCCGTCTGGACTTCGCAGCACTCACTAGATTTTCTTCATAATCTACTTTCGCACTACTACTACCTCAGATAAGAAATGCCTATCTATATCCAGTGACATGTAGCCATACGATAAATAAATAAATTAAAAAAAAATCTGAAATAGGTATCCAATGCAGTGGTTCGGATAAGTTTTGCCTGTTGTGGTTTGAGTTCCACGTCCTTTTCGTCTGTAAATGCCTTAACTGGGGGGTAATTTAAGGAATAATTTTTTTAACACAGTTGCTCAAAAAAGTGCTTTTCTAGTAGTAGTTTATCGTCCGGGAAGCTCGATTTCTCGCACTAGTGCTTTTCACTTTTTCAGCCAATCACAATTCAGGATTCAGATCACCGCGCCGCACCGTACAGCGAAAGCGTTGGGAGGTAACCTCTAATTGAATTGACAACATTTCATTTTTTTGAGTGCTACTTTTTATTGTATGGCCCGAAAGAACTCACAATTTTAAGAGACCCGTATTTTTTTATTTTTGCAAAAATCCATGTTTTTTAGTGGAAAAATCCGTTTATATTATTACTTGGGCAGAAAGGGCGTATGTAACAGCCGTGGAAATATCGGCTAAATGACGTCACATGTTGTGTTTCATACACTGAAAAAAACGTTGAAATAGTTACATTGATTGACATTTACGTAAAAACCATAGCGTGACCATAGTGCGCTTAAACAGTTTGACATTTGAAGCACAAGATAAACGTCAAAACTTAAAATATCAAACCGCTAATTTCGAAAGATATCTTAAGAATTGTTGAAAATGCCTTGCATTAAATATTACCTAATGAAAACTTACAATAGCAACACATCTTTATAGCCCAGTTATTTACTGTTCTACCATCAGCTGAGGGAAGTACAATCTGAGACTATATACAGATGGACCTGAGGAGAGGCCCATCTTGTTGTTTTTCTTGCGCCGATGTGTGTCATTATGTTGGTTTGTTTATATTGTGTGAGAATGTATATCTTATATTAGGCCACGTTTCCACCACATATGTGCTAGGTATATGAAGGTATCCGCCTAATGAATAACTGAACGAAATTAAAATAATTTTATTATAATACTATACCTTTTATTTCTCCCCTGATTAACACATGGTGAATTTTACTCCTCCAGTAGTAACATTCTAAGTACAGGAAAGATAGTTAACTTCTTATTGACAAGTCATCAGAAAGTACCTAAGGACCTACTTAATTAGGATACAGGTTTAAAAATGACAAGTGTTCATACTAATAAAATAAGTAATTGATTTCCTATAAAATGTAATTTATTTACCACAATCCAAAAGAACTTTGGCTCGTGACATTTTAATTGATATAATTTCTCAGTTTTATCTGTAAAGGGACATTTCAACTTGAAAGCCAAATCGTCACAGATTCCGTTTGGAGAAGCACAAACAGTCATCCATTTTATGATTGTTGGCTTCTTGGAGAAACTCTTGAAGATTTGGGACGTCAGCATCACTTCTATACTGTTTTCGTTTACAAATAGTAAAGGAACATGAGGCTGCACTTAATAAAGGCCTTTGCCAGTTTGTACATAAGAACTCCGCGAAGATAACGAAGCTTCGGTACCTCTTGTGCCAGGCAAATTATATTTATCCGAGCTTTGCAAAAACTCACACGCGGTAAGCTCTTGCTGTTAGCTTTGACAAATCTTTCTGAGTTTCTCGTGTCCGCTTCGTTATAGAGGTAATGGGTAATGGTCAATACCCAATGGTCAATACCCAACCGGGGTATTTTCCGAGGATTCCCTGAATTCCATCGTCAGGTCGTCGTAGAAGAAAGCAGTCCGGGATCCGTGAAAAAGCGAAAATCGTAGTCGTCGTTGAAGAATGCAATCCGGGGTCTGTTAGAAAGCGAGTTGTTGTCGTCGTAGAAGAAAGCAGCCCAGAGTCCGTGACAAATCGCAACACGTATATAATTAAATTAATCCAAGGAAACGTAAATTACAAGCAAATAAATATTCGAATTGAAAGAATTAACTGTCAGCTGTCCTGTCACTGTCAGTAGTGTTGTAATTGTCAAAGTTGCCAAACGGAAACCCGGAAGATAACGTTTTTTCATAGTGGTAGTATTGAATCAGCCGTGTGACGTCATTTTCCGGTTTACATATTTTGGTGATTTTTTCCAAAAATTACTGAAAAAAAAAATTCAAAAAAAATGGTTTTTGTGTTCTACAAGTGTATTTCTCGAAATGGTTTTCGATTTATAAAATTTGGAAATTTTGAAATATTGTCAATTGTCATTTGTGTAAATTTTTCGCAACTGCATTAAAAAACGTCGTTCGATACACGGACGGAATGTCATTTTTCACTCATCCCGAGTTTTGCCACTCGCTTACGGCTTGAGGAAGACTTGAGGCAAAATGACTCGGAACTTTTTACGTCATTTTTGTGATAAAGATACGAAAGTTTAGAAAATAAATAATTTTGTTTATTTACAAATTATATTCAAAAATCACTTACGTTGTTACTATACACAGTAACACACACACAGTAAGTATACCATTTGTATACAAAATATTATACTATACTATGTAAAGCGTTATTAATTGAAAACGTGTATGAAATATTAAGTTAAGTTAAGCCAACTTGCTTTGATAGTTAAACCAACTTGGCCTTAAAATGTCGCGCCGTCGTGGTGACCAGTGGTGACCTCAAATCGCGCCATGTATATGCCTTAAATAGCCATTCTCAAATTATTATGCAACGTTTATTCGCGTATCTGAAACAGTTACCGTTGTCATTTTGACATTGACACATGACAGTTCGGTCAAAGTTGATTCGATGTTCATTTGCATTCAGTGTTGCCAGACCGTACCTTTTGGTACGGTTTTACGTACTATTTTGGATCTCTGCGTACCTTTAACGTACCCTGCGGAAAACCGTACTAAAACCGTACTATTTGGCCTGCCCGGCGAAAATCCGTACTAAAAATCGTACTTTATAGCGTACCCGGCAAAAGCATACTAAAATTATACTTTACAGCGCCAATCAGACGTATTGATCTCTAGAAATTCTAAAATTAACGATCTAGAATGTCACTATAAATACAACGGTAACACCCACGTGAGTGCAACCGTCATATTTTATAGTGATAGTGTGTCTCACGAAAGTTTAAATTTAATGATCTAGAATGTGCATCGTAATGAATATCGAGCGTGTTATCTAGTTAATATGATGTGGTCATTGTATTCAATCATAATTATTTTATACGACTATAACGTCACGTGTCAAATCAACTGTCACTAGACTGTGTCACAGAAATATAGGATCAAAGTAGCAGAAATAGTCACCAATGTGTAGTCACTAATCTGTGTCCTCGTGCGGGTTGGCCGTCACTTACATACCTCCATTCACATTGGCCCGAGTTTGCCATGAGAGTATTCTAGGCATCAGCACTCGATTAATATCGTTATCAGAGGCCTACTGCGAACTTCGAAACCTCGCTATTTGCATCTCTTTTGCTCGTATAAGTAAGTGCGATAGACAGGGAGACAACGAAATTTCGAGTATTAGACATCTATAGGGCCCAATCTGTTGTGTATCCTGCCTCCCCCTACCCCTCCTTCGGCTCCCTAAGGGTCCTACCTCTTATTACACCTCCCAACCTGACAGATTGGGTCCTACAAACTGCAATGTCTAACACCCAATTAGATAATTCAACCCGGGCGGAGTAGCCATGTCTGTCATTTTCTATACAAAAAAAGTTGCCGTTTTTTGCGGGGGAGAGGAACGTCAAATGTATGGCTATTCGTACGTACCATACAAATAGCTACGTCAGATAAACGTCAGTCCATACATGTGTATGACCACTGGTCATATGTTTTCGGCAGAGTGGAACGCCTGTCAATGGCGACTCCAACCGGATTCAACCAACCGGTTGAATTCTCTAAGTTCGCGGTAGGCCCGGTGATCGTGGTCTACAGAAGTTACCTTTACAATTTCAATGTTTAGCTATTTCTAACGAATATGGTTGTTAGAAATAGCTAAATTATAACTCGTACATCAATAAAACACCACCCTTATCTTATTTGTGGCGATTTTGTAGAACTAAATAAAAATCGTACCTTTTTGGCCAAAATCGTACCTTTTTTGACACACGGCCGTACTTTTAGCTGGTAGTGCTCTGGCAACACTGTTTGCATTTTGCATTTCATAAATTTCATTTGTTTATTAGTCACAGACCACGTTTTAGTGTTTGCTGTATTATTGCTTCTAAAATGGTCAACGTTAGTGAATCTGCCTTTGAGAATATCGGCAAGGTTCTCAACAATGCTTCACGGCCCATGAAAGAGCGGTTCCGTGCTCTTTTTACACTCAAAAATATTGGCGGCGAGGCGGCGATTGTGTGCATAAGCCAGTGCTTCGGAGATGAATCTGTGCTCTTAAAGCACGAGCTAGCCTACTGTTTGGGCCAAATGCAGGATAAGAGGGCTATACCTATTCTTAGGAGCGTGTTGGAGGACAAAAATCAAAACCCCATAGTGCGCCATGAGGCTGGTAAGTTCTTATCATAAATTGAAGTGCACGTACGTGATATATTGTGATAAGCCGTGTTCGCATGAAGCACTTTCACAATGTTATTTCGTAATTTTCATGGCATTAGCTTTAGAACAATATATTTTAGTATAGGAATTAGTAGTTTCAGCTGTAGATTGTAGTTTAAGAGTTAGAATTGTGAAAGACACAAAAAGGGATATTTTAAAAATACAGGAGAATTTAAAGCTTACGCTGACTATGACAGAGGTGTAGGTTGGTTGCTTAACATCCATAAACAAACACAAAAAAAATGGTAATCAACTTTTATAATCCCGTTACACCTATTCCAGTAGCATGGTTAACACATATCAGTCCAGTGACTGGAATGACAGGATCAACTTCTTGATTCCAGCTTACCTATATGCAATTCCTGAATATATTCCAGTGTCGGTTCACATTATTCCAGTCCTGGATTCAATCACTGGCCTGTTATGCTACTGGAATATATGTGAACGGGGCATTATATGATTTCTGAATCCATTAAGATATTTACAGAAATAATATTGAATTTTGTTCTGTGCAGATAGAAACTAACTCCCTAATTCATAAACGTCACACAGGCCTCTGTGATGTTTTGTCTGTCTCTAACAAACATAACTGTTAATGTGACAGAAAAGGACAAAGGATTATTAGTTAAATGAGCATTATAAGACATTTAAGAATAAGGGGGTATCTTTCATTAATTTAAATCAATTAAATGTTTTTTTTAATATAAACAATGATTTATGATCATTCAATAAAAATATATTAAAACCTCAATAAACATAATTATTCCAAAATTTCAGGCGAAGCCCTTGGTGCGATTGGTGACCCAAATCTCCGTGAACTCCTAGAGAAGTACCAACATGACCCAGCAATTGAAGTAGCGGAGACATGTCAGATAGCCTTACAGAGACTGGATTGGGTAGCAAATAATACTAAGACAGAGAATCTATCAAAAAGCTTGTATGCATCTGTGGATCCAGCACCGCCCAGCGCAGAAAGTGATATTTCCAAGTTAAGTCAGACATTGATGGATGAGGCCAAACCTTTATTTGAGAGGTATGGGGCTATGTTTAGCCTTAGGAATATTGGGACTACAGAGAGCATAAATGCATTGGGTGAAGGTGAGGCCGTATGTTTTTAAATTATATTTTTTTATGCCTATTTACTGCCCAGGAAAGCTGTGTATAAAGACCAGCTAAGTGCGAGTCAGACTCGCGCATGAACGTTTCCATACCATTATCTAGTCATAGTCATTTATTTATAATATTTAAAATATTACATGCCAAGTTACATTACATTGGTACTTATTTATTAATACATTATTTATAAGTACTTAATTATTGAATTAGATTTTAAATTAAACGTTTTGCTAATATATGGTCATAAAACTCTGTGAGACTGTAAATGTATGCTTTAGTAGCCACCATTATAATTTATTAAGAAAATCATGTATTTGAGCCCCCTTTAATATTTATTTTATTCCGTTTTTTAGTATATGTGGTTATATAGCGGCCACAGAAATACATCCGTGAAAATTTCAACTGTCTAACTATCATGGTTTATGAGATATACCCTGGTGACAAACGGACAGACAGATGTATAGCGCAGTCTCAGTGATAGGGTCCCGTTTTTACAATTTGGGTATGGTATGGAACCCTAAAAATGTGCTATGACAAAATAGTGCTAGCATTTTCGTGTTAAGTTAAATCTTTCATAGATTTTACACTTGCCAGGCTGCTGATTGGAATCTGTTAAAAATGATTGACTTATCATCATCAGTGCAATAGCGGGGTAAACATAAGCGCAATACTGCTATGGTAGTCTAAAAGACAGTTTTTTTCTGTAGCAAAAAAAATGCTTTTTGTACTAGCATGGTAGAAAAGGTATACTTCATATTTGTATCATTATTTTGGGAAGACCAACTTTGGTAAAGCTACTGTTACGGCCGGCGTTACGTCACACATTGTATTCAAGCAATAAAGTAAAAAAAAATAATTAGAACAATAGTTCTAATTATTAAAAAATGGTAATCAACTTTTATAATCCCGTTACACCTATTCCAGTAGCATGGTGGATAAATATATAAAAAAAAAAACTTATAACTAGAATTTTACATGTATTGCAAAATCTCTAATATGAGATTATAAGCGCCAAGCGCGAAAAAATGTTATGCCCTTCTAATAAATGGTTACATGTGTTTAATTAAGCACCTTGTAAATTATTTCTTTTTCCACAATAAATGATCAGGTTTTATTTTTAAATTAATATATAACCTTTTAACTGTCGTATTAGCTTCCACACTAAAGCACGCCTAGTAAGAGGCTTGGTCTTGACAAAATTTTATTTACGGAGCGAAAACGTGGACAATACTCGTCAGAGAGAGACAGGATTGATGGAAAACCACCTCAGGCAAACCCCATCAAGCGGTGAGGGCTACGAGAGACGAAGACCAATAGAGACATATCAGTATCACCATAGCTGGTCACAATCCTCAGTAAAGAGGAACTGACACGAGAGACACAAGAGAGAGAGAGATAACCCTTTAAAATAAGCCATTAAGACGAAATTACGCGAAATTGAACCCTAATACTTTGAAATAAAGACCAAATAATGTTAAAAACATATTCCCTCTGCCTTATAAAGGCTTAATTCTAGTAAATTAATGGCCATTTTCTCTGCCTTTCAGGTTTCAAAGCCAGCAGTGCCCTTTTCCGGCATGAAGTAGCCTTCGTCTTTGGGCAGATGCAGGATGAGAGAAGTGTGCCATTCCTGATCAAAACCCTGGAGGACACCAATGAGCATGAGATGGTCCGACATGAGGCTGCAGAGGCCATGGGATCCATTGCCACGGAAGAGTGCACAGAGGTTCTGAAAAGGTATACTTAACATTATGTAATAGATACAACCTAACGATAAATGAAATTATTCAAGGGGTAAAAAACAAAATATTTAGTATATTCAGCTGTGACATAGTAGGGCAAATAATTTAGAAATATTACCTTGCTATGAGAATTTACTAATAACAATTTTAATTATAACAAATACATGTCAAAGTTCGGCCAAACATGATCACATGATTTCTGGACGACCCCTCTGCCCTCTAGCGCAAGACAAGAATAATATTTGTTTAAATTTGAACTTAGACACAGTTGAGCTGATAATAATAACTCCCATATGGTTTCGCATGCAGTTAGGGTTAACCCGAAGTCTAAATTACTTTTTACCTATTGTCTTCTAAATACTAGGATAAACGCGCAAAAGTCTGCGTAGATCGCGTAGCAATCGCAATGAAACAAACAGTGTTGGTTATGGTTTGGAAATGTCAATTCCATACAGTCTATGGTACAGTCTTTAGACGTAAACGTCAACGTCAGAAATGCTTGCACAACTGAAAGGAAGAATTATGTATATGAAGTATATGAATAGATAACAATATAATCACTTCTACAGCAAAACAATTTACTATTATTTTCCTTAGCCGACGCAACCTACTAAGAAAAATATCAGGTTTTCTCGTAGTAAACACAGAATTCCACTGCTATAAGTAATGGCGTGGATGGTAATAAAAAAAAGGTGAGACTATGACAAGGACCAACTGTAATAGAACCTTCTCTGTCGTAACCTATTGAAAGTGTAATAAGACCATCTCGTTCGATCTTAGTATTGTTATTGCCATGAGAGGTGGCTAGTATGTCTATGTTCCACAATGGTGGTTAAAAAGCACCATTTATAATGTGTGGATTTTTATTCTCATTGCAGGTACCTAAGCGACCCTCGGGCCGTGGTTCGCGAGAGCTGTGAGGTGGCGCTGGACATGTCAGAGTACGAGAACAGCCCAGAGTTCCAGTATGCGAACACGTTGCTCGCCGTTCAAGCGTGAGCATCTTTCCTCGGCCGTTTTTCGTTAGAATTGTTTTTTTTTTATCTAAACTATTTGTATTTCGAAAAAGTATTTTTTCACCGATTGCGGTGCTGGTGTGATTACCACTTTCACCTCGTAACCATTAGAGTAATTTTTTTACCCTTCGTTGCTATAGTTACGTCCCTTGGACAACCAAACATTTTCTATGAAACGGTATGTGAAGAAGAAAAAGGTGTCCCTCGGAAAATGGAGGCAGAGAGAGAAAAAGTTGATTCGTCAATTTAAAAAATCCAGTGAAGCTTGAAGCAATAGTGTAAGATTTTGAATTGTTATAAAAGTCAAACTTAATTAAAATTTCAAGTGAAAAAAACTTGTTGAACCGGAGAAGGTATTTGGGCGGGCGACTGCTTGATAAACTATACATCTCGTATTTTGTTCTTTCGGCATTTTGCTTCTAAGTTTTGTTATTTAAAGGTTGAACACGCCAAAATTTGGGCATGTAAAAATAGCTATAGTTATTCGAAAAATGGAGATATTCAAACTTTTTAAACAACAATATTCTCACAAGGAACTGGGCTATAAAATAATGATAGTTTTATTTTCTTTTATTTATTCATTGGCAAAATGTCGAGCGTACATCATCAAAAACGTGAACGCATTCTGCACGAACATGTAAAAAATCCCATGTTAAGCTACAAAGATATCGCGAAAAGGCTGAAATATCCACAATCTACGGTTGGTCACGTATCAAAAAAATTCCGTGAACGCTTGACAATAGATAGAAAGCCAGGAAGTGGTGGGTTGCAGGGAGTCAAGAATAAGAAAAAGGAACAGAGTATTTTAAAGATTTTTGCCTCAAATCATACGATTTCATCTCGTGATGTTGCTAAAAAAGTGAAAATTTCTCAGTCTTTTGTCCAAAAAGTGAAACAGAGGGCAGGACTGAGGAGTTATAAAGCCCAGGCCGCACCAGATCTAGACTCAAAATAGAACTTATCCGCAAAGAAACGGTCGCGAAAACTCTATGAATATTTTCTTACAAAATTTGAATGCGGTGATGGACGACGAGACGTATATAAAAGCGGATTTTAAACAAATACCTGGTCAAGAGTTTTATACTAGCAAATCACGAACTCCTGCTCCGAAGTTGCTCTGAAGCTCCTGAAGATTGTGAATTAAAAAAAAAGAGGGAAATTTCCAAAAAAATACCTTCTTTGGCAGGCAATATGCAGCTGTGGTAAAATAAGTCGCATGTTTATCACCACCGGGACAATAAACGGCGATATTTATCGGAAATATTGTTTACAGAAGTGTTTGCTGCCTTTTATAAGACAGCATGCCTCTCCACCGCTGTTTTGGCCAGATCTAGCCAGTTGCTAATACGCAAAATCAGTTATGGAATGGTACAACGCTAACAGGATCATGGTGGTACCCAAAATATGCAATCCGCCAAATAGTCCAGAACTGCGGCCTGTTGAAGAGTACTGGAGTATTATGAAAGGAATTCTAAAAAAGAAAGGCGGAGAAGTAAAATCGGTCCCTCAGCTACAAAAAATACGGACCTGGGCGACAAAAATCTTTCCTAAAGAGAGGGTGCAAAGTCTTATGAGTCGTGTGCGTAGAAAACTCGATCTACGGCTTAGTGTGTAAACATTAATTAGAATTAAAAATGTGATTTTAGTTAATTTGTCATTTAATGTGGTATTCATAATGTAGTTATTTATTTTCAAACTGGTTTAAAAACAAATTTTGCGTGCCTAAGTTTTGGCGTGTTCAACCTTTAACCACTATTAACATCAAGTAGTCGAGCATCATTGCATTAATGAATATCTCTGTAATCTTTACACGATAAAAAATAGGTACATTTCAAACTACAGTGAATCCTCCTTTTTGTAAAGGGTCGGCAACGCGCATGTGACTCCTTTGGAGTTGCAGGCGTCCATAGGTTACGGTAGCTGCTTACCATCAGGCGGGCCGTATGCTTGTTTGCCACCGTCGTGGTATAAAAAAAAAAAAAACTACAATGTTAACTTCCCGACTGTTATGGAGTTGTTTTAAGGAAAAGGAACATAAAATTACCTGTCTATCAAAATAATACGACCAACATTTTAAAGTTTATACATCGCCTATAGTGAACTGTGAACAGTGGCGATCTGTTAAAATGATGCAAAGTGGTTACCAGTTATTTGATTTCTTCATTTAAATTGACTTGTTGAGGTAACCCTGGTTCTGAGTTGAGACTGACAGAAAAAAGGAGTCACTTATGTAATTTAGTACCTACTTAGTCGCTCGTCCTGTTTATATGTCAAGTAATATTACATAATAATAATTTAATTACGCAAGGAGAGAGCGCTTGTGGCCTGGCCTGGCTTTCAATCCGAAGGTCTCGGGTTCAAACCCCGGCTCGTACCACTGAGTTTTTCGGAACTTATGTACGAAATATCATTTGATATTTACCAGTCGCTTTTCGGTGAAGGAAACATCGTGAGGAAACTGGATCTAATCCCAACAAGGCCTGGTTTCCCATCTGTGTTGGAAGGTCAGGTGGCTACGCCAATTCCTGGGATTAGGTTGCCGAGCGGACCCCAGGCTCAATAGAGCAAAAAAAAAGCTGGGACAAACGCTAGGAGTAAGATTGTTGTATCACTAATAACACTATTTAAATGTTTATCTACACTCACACTGTAAGTCCTCTAAAACGTGTTCAAAAACGGTAGGCAATGGCTGGCATTACCACAACCGATTTTACTATGATAAGCTTTTTATCTGTGGCATTAACGTAATTTTAACTTTACATGCTCAAATATTGATGTGCTATGAGTTTTGATAACATAATGTAAATCCTGTGCTCCTTCCTGACCAACGGCACGCGCCCGCGCGGCCGCCGACACGCGCCTCCCCGACCGCCGGCACGCGCCTCCCCGACCGCCGGCACGCGCCTCCCCGACCGCCGGCACGCGCCTCCCCGACCGCCGGCACGCGCCTCCCCGACCGCCGGCACAATCGAGTTGGCCATGGCGGTGCAATGGCGGTCATTCTATGGTTTCCGAGTACTTAGTTTAATATATATAATATGAGTGTAGATAAAGCAGTGTATGCAACTGTACGTAATTAGGCCTTATTACGTAACAGTTACATAAACTACTATTGTCAATGTATTTGAATAAAGCGAATGGCATCAGAACCCAGTGTAAGTTACGAATTATGATATGCTTGTAATATTTACGTACATTTATTTGTTTTACAGTATTGATAAATAATCTTTAAATTTTGCCTGGTTTTCTGTGTCTAACTAAACATAGCACATTGTAATACATAGTATGTAGTTACGGTATACCTATTCATGACTGGAAATATTGTTTCGGCAAAGGAAGTATTTATAAATAAACTGTTAAGTTATGTTTAAATTCAGTTTTTTTTTAACTTTCATCCCGGTAGTCATAACCTGGGGTACACACTCAGATATGGTTATTGGCATTTGGTAATAAGCTTAAGCTGGTATGTGGTGATGTTGAACTCGGATTTGCTATATACTCGTAGATTGACCCCTTAAATTAGTTCCCGGTCCCGGTAGTCATAACCTGGGGTACACACTTATGGCCTGTTTCACAATCTCCAGTTAAAAGCATATCTGTCAGATAAATGTTTGCTATCCTTTTCTTTTATACGACTGGATAAAAGGATAGCAATAATTTTAACTGGCAGATAAGTTTATCTGGAGATTGTGAAACAGGCCCTTAGATTTGGTTATTGGTATTTGGTAATATGCTTAGGCTGGTATTTGGTGATATTGAAATATACCGGGTGACTGGTAATTCGTCGTATTCCTTCAAGGGGGTTATTCTACAGCTTATTTGGAGTGATTTAAGTCCAGTCAAGCAGGGGTCAAAACTCATTGGTTTTCAAGTTATTCAAGATTTTAGATTTTTTTAATAAATACCCGCTTTTTGACCTAAAACTAGTATTTTTTTTAAACTACGTAACTTTCAAATAAAAAAAAAAAATTTCCGAATAGCCAATGAATCACTGATTACGTAAAATAATAAAAAAAGTACAAAACATATCAAAATTTTGCAAATAAAAGCATCTGAAGTCAGAAGTCTTTGTATTTTTTTTTCAAATATTGTTACATTTTAAGGCATAACTAAAAAAAAGTAATAACACTTCGCGTCCAAATTACAGAATTTATTTCCTCAGTTCATAAGCTTTCTAAAAAGGTACAATTTATGACATTTCATGCTCATTTTTTACAATTAATATTAATAATACCAGAGCAGGTACAGGACTTAGCGTACTTGACTTTACTTGTTTGTGTCGTTTTAAACTCGCCGAAGGCATACTTTGTCTCCAGTTTCTTATCTTATCTTATTCCTTGAGGTAGTAGGCACTGCAGATTGCCTTTGGTGAAACAAACAAACTGATTAAGGGTCATTAGCTAATGAGCTAATGAAGTTAAATTACTTTAATTAGTTTGTTTGTGTCACTTTAATTCTTACGGCGGGTTTTTCGCCTTCTGTTCCTTATCTTATCTTAATTTTACTGGGTGGCGATGCTTCTCATGGGGTGGGGGTGAGACAAACCAGGTTTAAATAGGTCATGTAGTAATTAATCAGTTAGTTACTTTCAACTTTCTTTCCAATTCGGACGATATTGATAACTAAGTTTTTTCTTTGAACGTGTGGATGGGAATCGTGCACGATAATTTAATCGGACCTTTTTTTCTGCCAGCTCGATTAACCGGCATCGCGTATGAAACTTTTTTGAGGGATGAGTTACCGACGCTACTGGAAGATGTGCCGCTTGCGACAAGAATTAACATGATTTATCAGCACGATGGCTGCCCTGCTCACTTTTACCGGGGTGTGCGGCAGTGGATGGATGAAAACTACCCAAGAAGATGGATTGGTCGAGGTGGCCCAACCCCTTGGCCAGCCAGGAGCCCAGATTTAACTCCGTGTGATTTCTACATCTGGGGTCACATGAAGGCGTTGGTCTACGACAGACCGATACGTGACGTAGAAGACCTACGGCAAAAAATTCTAGCAGCTGCACAGACGATGAAAGACGGGCTTTCGAGGCGAGTGACAATCACTGAAGTACGAAGAAGGCTTCGTTCTTGCATACGCAGGCAGGGCAAACAGTTCGAGCAAGATTTATAATTTTTCCTTTTTAAGATTAAAGTTTATTAATTAATGAAACTGTATTTTTCCTATTTTTCTTATTCCCCTACTTAATTACTTACCAAAGTATCACCCCGGGCAACTTAAAGTCTCAGAAGATAAGAAACTGGAGACAAAGTATGCCTTCGGCGAGTTTAAAACGACACAAACAAGTAAAGTCAAGTACGCTAAGTCCTGTACCTGCTCTGGTATTATTATTATTAATTGTAAAAAATGAGCATAAAATGTCATAAATTGTACCTTTTTAGAAAGCTTATGAACTGAGGAAATAAATTCTGTAATTTGTACGCGAAGTGTTATTACTTTTTTTTAGTTATGCCTTAAAATGTAACAAGATTTGAAAAAAAAAAACAAAAACTTCTGACTTCAGATGCTTTTTTATTCGCAAAATTTTGGTATGTTTTGTACTTTTTTTATTATTTTACGTAATCAGTGATTCATTGGCTATTCGGAAAATCTTTTTTTTTATTTGAAAAATACGTAGTTTAAATAAAAATACTAGTTTTAGGTCAAAAAGTGGGTATTTATTAAAAAAATCTAAAATCTTGAATAACTTGAAAACCAATGAGTTTTGATCCCTGCTTGACTGGACTTAAATCACTCCAAATAAGCTGTAGAATAACCCCCTTGAAGAAATACGACGAATTACCAGTCACCCTGTATACCATAGTTGGCTCGAAATAGCATGGCATGGTAAAGCTTCAGAGCCAATAAATTGAAAAATAAAGTAATCAAAAAGAGACATTTTTTTTTAAATACCACGACGGTGGCAAACAAGCATACGGCCCGCATGATGGTAAGCAGTTACCGTAGCCTATGAACGCCTGCAACCCCAGAGGATTACCATGCGGGTTGCCTACCCGTTAAGAACCTATACACTCCTTTTTTGAAGAACCTCATACTGTAGCCCGCTGGGAAAACCTCGGCAGGGAGTTCATTCCACAGTCGCAGCGTAACTTGGGAGGAAATTCCTCTAAATCGTACAGTGTGCGACCCATTAGGTTCCAGGGTGTGAGGATGAACAACAACCTGCCGGCGGCGAGCGGTGCGGTGATAAAAAGCTGCCGTGTGGGCATCATATCAAATAGTTATTCAGAGCACAACACATTGTACAAGCGATAGAACACACATAAGGAGGCAAAGTCTTTCCTTAGCCCTTACAACACCGGCTGAAACGAACGTGCGTTCAACTTCAAAAAAATCCAGTTTGAAAAATAATCAAGTTTGCCGCTTCAGTACGGCATCGATCGATCGTGCGTTCGATTATTATTCATTTTAAACCCGCGTGCGTTTATTTAGGGGGCCAGTCGTCGGCGCGGTGAGCGTCAAGCAGGTACGTGTACGAGACGGACGACCAGATCAGAAGTAGGTATTAACGAAATTTTTTAATTTGTGATTTTTAAATGTGTTAAATTCGTTTTTTATTAAATTAAACTTTCTTCTGTCCTATAATGTAGATAATTAAAAGTTTAACCAGAATTTTTAGTCATTTTTTTGTGCCTAAAGTTATAATATAACGCACGATCGTGCGGGTCAGGACGCAAGTCGACAAATTTAAATTGTGTTGACGATGATAAATTGAAAATATCATCAATCAAAAGCATTTTTTTTTAATCATTTCATGTAAAACATGTAAAATCTAAAATTTTATTAATAAATGTTTATTAACTCCTTTGAACTCTGTAATTTACCCTTATATTTAAAGAAAAATAACAACTTTACTAGGGGTCGCAACGAAATGAAACTATCGTGCGGGTGGGTTTTTACAAAATTTTTGGGGGGGGAGAATTTTTTCTGTATTTTTTTGTCTTTTTATGGGCCTTAAATGCACCGAAAAATGCAACTCAAACCACCACCACTCAATCAAACCAAAAAAAAAAAAAAATTCTTGTGCTGTAAGGGTTAGACTCAATGGTTCAATATCGCTCGTGAGTTTGGGATCGTCGACGATCCGCACAGCGCGCCTTTGCACCGAGTCAAAGGGCCCAAGCTGGTATCCAGGTGCTCCCGCCCAAAGGTGACAGCAGTACGCCATGTGGGGTCTGACTTGCGACATGTATAGAAGCAGTCTCTGCCCCGGAGTGAAGTATCTCCTCGCTCTATTGAGCACACCGAGCTTTTTGGATGCCAGTTTGGCCTTCCCTTCAAGGTGACTACGGAATTGGACGTCGCTGGAAATGTCGACACCGAGGATCCCAATACTCCCTGACATTGTGAAGGTTTTCTTAGCGGTAAACGCGCAAACTTGTGCCTTTGTGCGGTTGAATCGGACTAAGTTGTCCTGACCCCACACCGAGACTCCAGAAAGAGTGTTCTCTATAGCGGACAGAAGTTTTTCACGACTACCACAACGGATCGAGAACGGAAGATCACCAGTTGAGCGACCGTGACGAAAGCCATACTGGCGATCACTGATCAGGTCTTGCTCTTCTAGGTATCCCAGGAGCTTTGCATTGAATATGCGCTCCATAACCTTGGAGAGCCTCCCTTGTTACAGCGATAGGCCTGTAATTCGACGGGTCCGAACTATCGCCCTTTTTAGGCACAGGGTGCTTGCTGCTCCTTCCATGAAGACGGCACTTGCCGTTTGTGGTAAGAGAGTGTGAAAAAGCGCGTTAGCACGGGACACAACTCAGGAGCACACCGTTTGAGCACAACTGCTGGTATGCCGTCTGGTCCGCTCGACTTGTGAACGTTTAATGATAGCAGCTCCCGCCGGACATCACTTTGTTTGATGCTAATTTCCGGCATCGAGGCTGCGCACCGCGGGATGACAGGCGGTACGGTGCTGCCATCATCGTTCAGGGTCGAGTTCGAGGCAAAGAGAGTACCCAGAAAGAGAGTTATTTTCACGATATCCATAATATCCGTAGATTTTTAAAACTTAAAACTAAAACTTAAATCCGACAGTAAACATAAAGTTAAAAATAACTACAGAACCCTATGGGCTCGACGGAAGACCAGCGCCGGTTTTTAAGCATTATGCTGAGTTGGGTCCATTTTGTGATGCACGTAATTTTTTTGTTTTCATTGTTATTGTCTCTCAATGTTCTTAGTAAGCGTCACAAATAAATGTTTTATTATTATTATAAAAACGGGCTTCGGCCACGAGATTACACACGCTCGAAAGCTCGGGTGATTTTTTTTTTAACTTTAATGAAAAAGGGGTTTAGCTGTTTAGCTTGATTCACTTGAGTTATGACATTACAGAACAGACTTTATTATAATGACTTGACTGGTCACACTCTTGTTGGCGTAATGGCCCTCCTGGGACGAGTTGTCCGTCCTAATGTGACAGTACTAGACTTTTATCACTGTTAGTTGTTGCTGTTGTTCTGTTCTCAAGGGGAGACCGGGGATGAATAGCAATTTTCAGTTTATTGAATGTTTTTTTATAGACGAATAATGGGAGGACATAATTATATAGTGAGCTCATAGAGAGAGACGGAATTTCGTTTAAAAATCCCGAATACCTGTTTCTTCCAGATCTAGAGTCTAGACTTTTTTAGGGTCATAATATTCAGAATCGTCAGCATTCTCTATTCCACCAATAAAAAAACCGGCCAAGAGCATGTCGGGTCATCCTCAGTATAGGGTTCCGTATAGAGCTTGCAATCCGAATATTTCGAATAGTAATTTGTATGGAAATTATACGAAATATTCGTATTATCCGGATAATTGCAAGCTTTAGTTCCGTAGTTGCCGGCCTGTTACATTACATCCGTTCAAGGATGATATAGACATGGATGGACAATACCCATACAAAATCGCGTTCTCTTTTCAGGTTAAAGCACTAGCGTCATCTATCGGTCACACCAGACACTAAATCCTAGTTTCTAATAATTTGTTCGTCGCTTAACGCTGACAGAATAACTCGACTTCAGACTCGACAGATGGAGCTGTGGCACTGTGTACCGAAAACAGACGTATAGCCTGAACGCGATTTCGTATAGGCATTGTCAATCCATGTCTTAATCATCCTTGCATCCGTTCAAAACTCGTCGTTTATTAAGGGTTATTTGGCGGCGCTTACGTTATTTTACTACGTCCTTTCACTATGCGTTTTTGAGTGAACTCAAAAACGGCTGAACTAATTTTATTCAATATAGTTTTCATTGAAATGAAAGTATTAATCTGGCCCCTCCCATGTAGGGAGTAGGGAGGGAGGGGGCATTTTTACTTTCAGAGCTATTAGTTTTATCCAGAAAATGTTTTAGAAGACCTCAATTATTTTTGAAAGACCTACGAGTATCCAATGATACCCAACACGATATGGTTGGAGCGAAAAAAATACCCCCACTTCATGTGTACGGGAGGTAAGTAACCTATTAAATAATATATTTACAGTTTTTATTCTACCACTTTTTCGGCGTGATTGTACACACTGATACCAAATTTCAGCAATCTAGTGCGAAAGGTCACTGAGCTAGACCGCGGAAAGGCGGACGGACGGACATGGCGAATCTATAAGGGTTCCTAGTTGACTACGCAACCGTGGAAATTCAAATTTTGTATGTAAAATTTGAGACATTGTTTTATTTGGGATTATTACATTAGTGCGACTCCGAATGTACGATGCACGGTTGTGCGACATTACTTTTGTGCTACCCTTCTTCGAACAGGTCCTTTGTACGAAGTTAAATTGTGCGGCGTACGACTGTACGATAATATTAGTGTTCGACAGTGGTTTGTGCGACAATAAATTATGCTACGATTACTGTGTGATAATACTAGTGTTCGACAGTCCTTTTGTGCGAAATTAAAGTGTGCTACGTATTTGTTTGCAAGATGCGTCGATTTTCCGTATCCGGATATTTTGGATCTAAAACTATAAAATATAACGGTGAGTGTTCACATCACTTTAGTCACTTCGCGCGACATGTTTCGACGTGTTTCGCGGCGTGTTTGTAGTGTCTCACGAACGTTTAGATTTAAGATTTGGATCTAAAACTTCCTCGGATAAAACGGATCCAAATGTTTTTTTTTAATTCAACAAGCTCATACTATATTTTTAGGGTTCCGTACCTCGAAAGGTAAAAATGGAACCCTTATAGGATCACTTTGTTGTCCGTCTGTCTGTCTGTCTGTCTGTCTGTCAAGACCATTTTTCTCAGGAACGCGTGAAGGTATCAAGCTGAAATTTATATCAAATATTCAGGTCTATTGTCCCTTGGAGCTGTGAAAAAATCAAACTTAAAAGCCAACGCAATAAAAAGATACAGTCGTTTATGCTGCAAATTTTAGAGTTTTTCGGCACTCGCAAAACCTACGGGGTACTTCCCGTGAACTCAACATGAAACTTGGCACGAAGCAACGTCATATCGCATAGACAATGGAAAAATTACAAAAAGTAGACGTTTTTAGTAAAATCACACAAACAAATATTTTTTTTAATTTTAAACTTACGACCTTTTTCCTCGTAAACGCGTAGAGGTATTAAATCGAAATCATGTTAAATACTCAGGGCTATAGGACCTTTCAGATGTAGCAAAACCAAACTTTTATGTCAACGCAATCAAAAGAAATAGCAATTTAAGTCGCATATTTTGAAACTGAGTACTCGCAAGAAACACAACCTAAAGGGTACTTCCCGTAAACTCAGAAACTTGAAACTTGGCACGAAGAAACTTCATAGAGGACAGACAAAGGAAAAATTACGAAAAGTAGACGTTTTCAGTAAAATCATACAAAACATATTTTTTTTATTTTAAACACTACCTTTTTCCTCGTAAACGCGTAGAGGTATTAAATTGAAATTCATATCAAATACTCAGGTCTATAATACCTTTAAGTTGTAAAGGTTTGTACGGAACCCTCGGTGCGCGAGTCCGACTCGCACTTTGCCGGTTTTTTTAGATTTACCCCTCGTTTTTTTACGATTTGTAATATCCTGCGTCTGTACACAATAGGATCCGGATCTAAAATTCGGCGAAAATCCGGATATTTCGGGTAAGTATCCGGATTACAAACCCTATGTATGTATGTTCATGCTCCAATTAAGCGAACTTATGCCAAAGATAACTCATATCCCTGGATAACTTTTACTATTAGGGAGATGATGAAACTACGCGACGAAGCGCACTCTAGAAGCAGGCTGACGCAACTAAAATCTCACAAAAAGTACTATAAAGATCTTAAACACATAGTCAACACTGCAATGCATCGGGAAAAGGTCGCTTATTTTGATAGAAACATAAATCTCATGAAAGACCCTCGCAAATTATGGAACAATATCAAGAAAAATGTTGCTAACTTTAAAAACAGTGACTCGCAGTTGCCCTCTTTTCTAAGTTACCCTGAAAAAATTAATGAGCACTTTTTAAAACTCCTGGGAAATAATGTAGTCAACATATCCCTATCTTAACTTATTTTGAGTTTCATAGATTTGACACTAATATTTTTAGACTCGAGCCTGTGAGTGAAACCGTAGTACTTAACGTAATCAAATCTATTAAAACAAATGCACAAGGTGACGATGGATTAAATATAAGTATGATTACGCTTACTTTACCTGAAACGCTAGCAGCAATTACCGCCATAGTAAATTGTTCCTTAGAAACTGGTGTTTTCCCCGAGCAGTGGAAAGTGGCTATCGTTAAGTCAGTACCTAAAACCCAAAATCCCAACGACTACAAAGATCTTCGTCCCATTAGCTTGCTACCTGTAATTTCTAAAATATTGGAGAAAATAGTTTCTATGCAGCTGTCTAAGTATCTGGAGGCAAACAAAATCCTGCCAAAAAAACAATCGGGTTTCAGGAAGTCTCGTAGTACTGCGACCGCGCTTGTAGATGTGGTTGATGATATTTTGGCTGCACAGGATGTTGGTGAGGGTACACTACTGGTCTTGCTTGATTTTTCCCGCGCATTTGATACGATCGACACTTCTCTACTACTAGCTAAAATGGCCATTTACGGATTTGACACTCTTTGAAATGGTTCCATAGCTATCTTGATGGTCGGAAACAGTACGTTAAAATTACTAATGATGACGGCACAGAGTCGATCTCAAGAACACTGCCAGTTACTAGAGGAGTCCCTCAAGGCTCGATTTTAGGGCCTATTCTGTTCAGCTTGTATAGTGCTGACATTATAAATCACATAAAGTTTTGCAAATACCACATATATGCAGATGATATACAGTTGTACTTATCGTTTAAAGCTAACGACACTAGTATAGCGGTAGATAAACTTAATAAAGATTTGGACAATGTAAACAATTGGTGCAATCAAAACATTTTATTACGTAAAATCAAAATTTATGTTATTAGGGACAAGAAACAAAAAAAATAAAGCTGCAGCACAAAAACCCCTCGTTTCTCTAAATGGTACGCAATTAGAAAGAGTAGTTGAGGTTCGTAATCTGGGACTTGTAATGGATGAATGCTTGAGATTCGAAAAACATATTTCAGAAATCATGCGCAACTGCTTCTTACCGTCTGAAAGTGCTGTACAGAATTCCGAGTGTTTGTCTGTCGATATCCGTATCAAGCTCTGTGACACCCTTGTTCTCTCAAAATTAAATTATGCGGATGTAGTATTCGGAGGGCGTCTACTATCTCGAACTAAAAATGCACTCCAGCGAATACAAAACGCATGCGTACGGTTTTGTTTTCCTGTACCACGTCGAGCTTATATTAGTCCTTTCTTGAATAAGTATAATCTTATGAACATGAGCTCACGAAGACATTTACATTTTGCTACACTACTTTTTGGTGTGATAAAAAATAGAGAACCGTCTTACCTCTACGAAAAACTAAGTTTCTCTCTACGCGCCATTAGGCACGCACCGCGCCTCACATTCCCTTCACACAGCACGGCTGCCTTCCGTGGCAGCTTCCGCTTTGCTGCCACGAAGTGCTGGAATGACTTGCCTCCACCAATACGTAACTCTAAAACCTTGTTTACCTTTAAAACTAACTTGAAAAACTACTTGCTGCATAAACAAAAAAGCACTATGTAAGGCAACCGTGCAAACACACACACACCGTCACACATACACACAAACATCCAAAATATGTCTGTTTTGCTTTAGCATAGCATAGCTGGTATAGTTATTAAGTCTAAATTATAAATATATATATATCTGTGTATCTATGATTAGTTGTAGTAATTAGTCAGTAATTAGTTGTAAGTAATTAGTGGTAGTACGTCTGGGCCTCACTGAAAATCAGCGTCGTGGAGTGTGCCATATGGAGCGCTCTGTGACACCAAGCTGAGTGAGTACCATTTAGCGCAAAGTTAGATCTAAGTCTGAATTGTTGTATTCCTTTTCTCCTTTATGCTAATAAATGTATTTTCTTTCTTTCTTTCTTTTCTTCTTTCTATGTACAGTCGACTACAAAGAGATGTATCCTTTTTTTCACCTTATTGCATTGTAATAAGGTCCAAAAGTGGATACATCTCTTTGTAGTTATATTACCATACTACTAGTCTCATACACCAGTACCATAATACTAGTCTTCGACCGTTAAATTGTTCGATTCTGGCAGTGGTTGAACAAACAATTAAAAATTTTGAACGAAAAGACTTGTAAATAGGTGGGAACGTAGTTTAATAATAAAACTTAAAATTCATTGCATGCTTATGAACAATTTTTTTTACTAAAACTTAATAATACGGAAGAAACTATAACAATTAGGTTCAAGTAGTGGGCCTAACCCTGCATACAATGTTGAATTTGTACGACGTACAACGTGAGCGCCAGCCGCCAAATGGTACAGTCGACGTCAAATATATGTTTACACTTTTGCACCTTACTCCTTTGTAATAAGGAGCAAAAGTATAAACATATCTTTGACGTCGACTGTACCATTACAAAAATACTGATACATTTTTGATCACTAGAATAAGTAAAAAAAACCTTAAACTTTACCTGAAATAGCGACGTGAACGTGAAAGATACATTTTCTGCTAGATTTTAGACAGTAAGTGCCTAATAAGTAAAAAATTGCATTAAATATGCTTCCTTTCCTTATGATATTTTTTATTTGATTATTATATATATATATATATTTTTCATATGTGGTCGTAAGCAAAATTAATATGTTGAATGTTTTTCCACTACGCAGATATTTTTCGAATGTATAACGTGTTACATGACATGACCCACTGAAAACCTGAAAACAGTTTGTTCAGAATCGAGAGTGGAATCGATTGCAGTATATCTTGTATTGTATTGTATTGTATTGTAGTACGGGCAGGTTTCCGCAACTCGACGTCTAGCGCCTATTTTGCGTGAGTATATCTTATATATATATCTTACCAGTATATCTATCTATGGGTTATATTTTATTTTATTTTTGAATTTTTTACATGTCTATTCTAAATATTTCTAATACTACAGTTCACCGCTGTTTCAAGAGGTTTTTTTTATACTACGACGGTGGCAAACAAGCATACGGTCCACCTGATGGTAAGCAGCTACCGTAGCCTATTGACGTCTGCAACTCCAGAGGTGTCACATGTGCGTTGCCGACCCTTTATATAAAGGAGGATTCACTGTGTTGACGGCTAAAGGAAAAAAGGGGGTTTCTCATCGTCAACACACTGGGTCCTCTTTGAGCTTTAGTTAGGAGATAGAGTGAATAATAATAATAATAAATACTCTTTATTGCACACCTCATACAGTTACAAGCACAAATTTTACAATTAGATAAATTTAGGTAGAGGTAACAACAGGCGGTCTTATCGCTAATGAGCGATTTCTTCCAGACAACCTTTGGGTAGTGGAGACTAGAGAAAAACAATAAGCAGTAGGTGGTGCATAGAAACAAAAGAGACGAAATAGATAACACAGCACATTCATATGAATATACATAAATACAAAATAAACATACATATACGTACATATATATATATATATAATACACACAATAAGAAACAACAGTGTCAACTTAAAAACCTAAGGAAGAGATAAATAGTATTCCTTAAGTTGCGATTTAAAGCTACCAATAGATTGCGCGCGTTTAATGTTGAGAGGGAGAGAATTCCACAAACGAACGGCCTGGAACGTAAATGAGCAATTATAAAATTTGGAAGATGAAGATGGCACTTTTAGGAGCAATTTTTGAGAGGATCTAATAGAATTAAGATAAGAGAAACGCTCTTTGAGGTAGCGGGGAGTTGCAGGGTTAAAAAGTATAGAAAAGAGTAAAGAAAGTATGTGAGAGTTACGGCGGTGACGGATAGGGAGCCATTTGAGTTGAGAACGAAAACTAGAAACATGGTCGAATTTGCGTAATCCGAAAATGAACCGAATGCAGGCATTTTGAATACGCTCAAGCTTATTAAGTTGCTCCTCGGTTAGGTCTAAATAGGAGATATCTGCATAATCAGGAATGGGGAGAAGTAACGACTGAGCAAGCGCAATTTTAGTAGCATTTGGCAGGAAATTCCGGAGCCGTCTGAGAGACCCTATGGCAGCAAACATCTTCCTGCTCACTTCACTCACCTGAGGCACCCATGATAGACAACGATCCATGATTACGCCAAGATTTTTCACTTGGTTGGAAAAAGGAATTTGGATGCCATCGAAGACTATCGGAGGGAGCCTGAGAAAGTCAATTTTGGAGATTTGTTTAGCGCTACCCATCACAATTACCTGTGACTTTAGGGGGTTTACTTTTAAACCGTAATTTTGACTCCAATTTGATATGCGGAGCAGATCAAGATTCGTGGCTTCTATAACTGAATTGAGATCGCTATGCTATGATCGATAGTGAAATAAAGCGGTCAAAATAAATCTTATTAAAAATACGAATATATTTCGAAACAATAAACTGATTAAAGAATAAATACTCTAGATTTATTAGCAATAATAGAAATGAGTTGGGTTATATGGGGTTTTTAGTCGCTCAAATAACATGTTGTAGAATAGTACATATTTAGTAAAATATATACATATATACATACAAATATCCGTTAAAAAAACTGTCCTGACCAGGATTCGAACCCGGTACCCTCTGCTTCGTAGGCAGAGTCACTTCTGACCGGGCTAGAAATTTACTCTTTAGCTATTGTGGCACTACCATAATTTAACGGAACTTTTGCAACATAGATATTGTCATCCTTACTTTCTACCATCAATATAGGTTTGAGTCAAAGGAGATCGTCAATTCTGGGCCACCTGATATAAACCGTATACAGTTTGTACTGTAATGTAAAATAAATACTCATTTTATTACTAAAGTAGACAAAATATTGCAAAAAAATGAAACGGGAATTAGAAATACTAAATAAATAAACATTATGTTGATTTTTCCGCGATTAAAATACAGCAAGACAAGACGTTAACGTCCTTATGGCTTTGACATAAAGTTTAACTTGACCCTGGCCTGAAACGGGATTGTTTTTTGGTTTGACACTGTCAATGTATACCGTTACATAATCTGCGTTTTGATACTGTTCGGTAAGTTAGAACATTGTAATATTAAAATAGTATCTAAGCCTGCGAATACGGAAGTTTAAATTAGAAATCGACTGTATTAAAACGCATAAAGATTGAAAATGAGTATTTTTGCATTTTTGATCGGAGTTTGGATATTAAAAGTGGGTTTCATAATGGCATAATATCATGCTCCTTCGATAACGAAACGCATCTTTTTTTCAATTTTGTAATGTCAGATACTAGTGCTATCGCACTTAACGGTGGTAAACCTTATCCCTTCGCAATAGGTGTTAGGAATGTTCAGTTAATAGAATCAACGATGGTTTGACAGCAGTCTTTGTTTACCGAAATACAGGAACTATAAATACGATCAAAATATGACTTTTTATTATTTCATCATGATTCCCGTTTTGTTTTCAAGTCCGCTTTTGTACATTATCTTTAAAAAATCGTATTTTTTTTTACATTAATATATAAATCATATGCAAGCACGCTTTCAAATATTATCCTTGTCAGATTCAAGTTTTAAATGCATGATTTTTCAATTTTCCCATTAGATTTCGCAATATTTTTACCACCATCCTGATCTCGAAATTATGACGATTCTTTAAAGGTAAGAACCATTCCTAAACGGTCCTCAATAATCTGGGCCAGATCACCTAACAAAAATTGACGATCTCTTTTGTTGAAATCATACGTATGTACAGTTTGTATAGCAATGTGACATATCTATGACATGTCGCGGAGTCGTGCATCGCCTATTTATACTTCGCACAAACGGTGGTTCGCACAACATGCAAATCGCATAGGAGTGCATCGCCTACTTATACTTCGCACAAACGATGATTCGCACAACAAGCAAATCGCATAGTCTTGCGTCGCCTAATTATACATCGCGCAAACAATGATTCGCACAAATGACGTATCGTACAATCGTTCATCGCTCAATTATACTTCGCACTAATAATATGTCGCACGAGCGTGTGTCGCACAACTGTAGTAATCCCATTTTATTTTCAGAGTCGAATATGCGCGTAATTCTAATAGTGAACGGTGTACGATCCCAATTTCAAAGAAAAACCGCAAATCGATGTGCAGTTTAGCCATTTGGCACTCGCATACTATTGCGTATAGGTACCTCTACTATGCGTGTGCCAAAAAAATAACAGCTAAACTCTACATCGATTTGCGGTTTTTTTAGTACACCTTCCACTATGAGGAGAATGACCACAAACAAATCGATATCTGGAAAATCAGGTTCTCATAATTTTTTTAAACACTTGCGTTTGAACCTGTAGGCCAATGATGTATCACTAATAAGTACTAATAACGTAATGTCGCGTGTATAACGTCACAAAGTGATCGGAAATTACGAGTATCATATATATGAACGAAAACATGGCGGTAGTTGTCCTTCTATACCTACAAGCTTTTGTCACGCGTCAAGCTAACCAAACGACTCGTTATGTAATATTGTATTATATTTAAAATCTGACATTTTTGAACCACCTGATTAATTAGGCCAGCCAACCAACTGGGTCCAAAATGTCACTATACCTATAGAATGTTTTAATTTCCTGCTAAAAAACTGACAAAAATATTACAATGAAACGTAAATAAAAGTATGCAGGTATAACTTATTATAATAGCAAAAATATTTCGGCATCTACACTTCAGGTACTATCGTGTTCAGAATTGCATGGCTAATTTATCAATGAATCTATATATACGAGTATAAACGTAAAAGTCCTGACTGACTGACTCACTTAACTCACTTAAATCAACGCCCAGCCCGAATGGTTGGACCTAGAGAGCTGATTTTTTCACAATAGGTAGTTTTTATAACGTTAGTATCCACTAAGAAGGGGTTTTTAAAAATTCATCCCCTAAGGGGGTAAAAAGGGGGTTGAAAGTTTGTATGGATGGAGTTTAAAATTTTGAGTTAAGAGATTTGAAACTTCGTAAGTTTACTAATGATTAAAAAACAATAAAAGTAATTTCAGCGTTTTTTTAAATTCAACCTCTGACAGCGTAAAAAAGGGGTTGAAAGTTAGTATAGAGATAAAAAAAAAATTGTGACGTTTGTAAGCTACTTACTTCATGAAAAATTCAACCCCTAAGGGGGTAAAATTTTGTATCGGTGGGGTTTAAAATTTGGAGTTAGAGATTTGAAACTTCGTACGTTTACTAATAATAATAAAAAAACGCTATTTCAGCGTTTTTCAAAATTCAATCTAGAACAGGGATACAAAGGGGTTGAAAGTTTGTATAGAGATTTACAATTTTTTTGGTTTGAGATTTACTAGGAATTATTTTTCCTATTTCCGCGTTCCATTTCCATTTTCCTGAGTGAGCTCTTACAATGGTTTGGTCATCGTATCGCCAAATAAAACCATCACAATACAGTACACAAAGAAGTTACGCAAATAATAGGGTACATTTACGTTATTATTTGCATATTAACATTTATTTGTAACTGAAACTATGTCTACGTTACCCGTTTTTTCGCCAAAATAGCTATAGTATAATTAAACTAAGAAGATGGTTCGGGGATTAACAAAAGTTAGTTAAGAAGATAAAATTGGATATGAAACTCTGTATGAGAAACCGTATTATACGCGGACGAAGTCGCGGGCGGAAAGCTAGTTAATTCATAAATTGGTTATGCAAAATATTCTGAACCTGATGGTACACTGTACTCGTACAGTCTAGTTATACCTAATACACACGACACTAGACCTTATAACCTAACACCGTGCACATATGTTTTTGGCCAATAAATCTTTATCTTTATTAGACTTAATCCCGATCTTAGTTTCCCCTCTGGGTTGGAAGGTCAGAGGCAATCGCTTTCGTATTTGATAAAATTTGTATCTACGCCAATGCATGGGATTTGGTTGTCGAGCCGTGGCAAAAGCCATGACAAATGCTAAAAGAATGATGATGAGTTCAACTTTAGCTGTAAATAGGTGTACATGTAGTTGTAACTCATGTTCATATATCTATGAACGCTTCTTCGCAACGTATAGCAAAGTTGAGCAATCCATAAGCATATCTAAATTAATCCCCAGAGTGTTCCATTTCTACTTTTGAGTCTTGAACACCCCAATCAATAACTTAAGTAGGCCTCGTCTGCCTAAGCTCTGGGTCGTATAGCGAGCTCTCGATACGATACGAGTAATCTTCATGAGTACTTACGCGATCCCTTGAGTTCTATTGCGGACTAAGTGTAATGAACATAATATACATGTAAGTATGGGTGCAGATGTCTTGTTTTGATAGGTATTATATCTTTAGCAGGATTCTGTTTTAAAAATATCGTCGTGATATGGTTATGACCTGTATTTGAGACAATCGCAGATTGGCACAAGCGATGCGGGCCGCCCTTATTATTTAACATTGCTCGCATTTTTTGTGCGAGCCGCCTCAAAGTCAAAACAGTAATAAAACCAGTTCTTAACTTTAACTTATAATTGCTCTCTTGTGGTTGTAGTGAAATTAATTTGAGTACTGACATAAAACTTGTACTTCCATAAAAATATTAACTACGTAAGGTCGGGCGAGGCAAATGTAACTGTGGGACAAATGCAACTATGTATAAATACTATAACTAATATCCGTTATTCCGAACTGCGACTTGTTTTCTAGCAAAGTAGGCTTCATTAGCGTTAATAACAGTACTTCATTGATATATTAATTTTTATTATCAATAGGGTTATTTGTTGTAGTATTTCTACATAGTTGCATTTGTCCTAGGGTTACATTTACCTCACCCGGCCTTACATGGAAACGTAAAACCAATTTTTTGTGGAAATCGGTTCTAAAAGTTGCCATGAACGAGCATATATCTCCAGCAACTATGACGTAAACGTTCAAGTGACGTGAATAACTGTTTCCCAGTTAATCAGAAACATTAAATTCTCTAGGTACCTTATGCTCTCTATCATATCAAATTTATTCAGTAGGCTTGATAGGTGAATCTAACGAAGATGAAACCCACAAAATTGATGACTCGGCGGGGAAGGGTTGACAGTTCGCGGCGTGATAGATGCTTCCTAATTACTATTTAGATTACACGTCTTATGATCAATGAACTTTAGCCGTAAACGTGATGTTTATCAGAGTAATCTGGTTTAGTTTGACACAACCAAAGGATGTGTGATAAGCATGGCGATTTTAACTGTTCAATGTTCATGCTCAGGTGCCAGTTTACCTAATTGAAAATTGTAAAGAAAAGTTGATAATTTTGTAATAGTTATCCAAAAGAACAATTTTAGTGTCTAACCTTTTATTGCGCTAATTAAAGTAGGTAGTTAGTAATTGCGATTTTTCCAAAAATTCATGATAAGTAACAAAAGTGAAGCAAACGCACAATACAAACCTAAACAACACACCAAATATCGGTGTCCAGAACTACTTATGGTAATTCTTCAAATTCATAAACTAAAAGATACAAAGCTATTCAAAGCTCACAGATCAATTGACGGAATAAAACACCAATTTCTTTTTCAAAACGGCCGTTGGCTATCCACATTGCATCTCATTAAAAACCCAATTAAGCATGTTTCAATGTGTGCCAACTTTCGTCCCGATTCGAACTGTGCTGATGCCATGAATAGGTTCTCAACGTCAAACGCGTCATTCACGATGATATAATCCTCGCCTACCTACTGAATGCTTATTTATTACCTAGAAGATATAGATAGATATACCATTGAATGGTCGGGTTTACGTTCAGTTAGTAAATGAAATACCTACATACTCAATTTAAGACTTACCTAAGGGCTAAGTAGGTACTTACCTACTATTTTAACATTTGAAGTTTGTGTGTCTATGTTACAATTGTTAAAATAGATTTTTTTAATGTAAGCTACGTGACCGGGTGGTCTAGTGGTCAGGACGTTAGCCGCGAAAGCTGAAGACGCCAGTTCAAATCTGGCCTCGGACACCGGAGGGTTTGGTCACTGTTTCTTAAGTATATGACATCTATTTTCAGTTTATATATAGTAGTGTAACTACAAAAAAAATTGCAAATCAAAAAATATTGAACAAAATAATTTGTTTTGCTTCAAGATTCATAGATGGCAGCACCATCTCTCTCGCTATACCAGAATCACGTAAGTGATTCGGATAGGAGGTGCAAGCACGTACTGCGCATGCCCTTAGATTAGAGTATGGTCAACGGCGCCTAGCCATTTCAAATTCAGAGATTGCATATACATGAGAAAATTTGTCAAGTTCCGCCGTGACCGGGTGGTCTAGTGGTCAGGACGTCAGCCGCGAAAGCTGAAGACGCCAGTTCAAATCTGGCCTCGGACACCGGAGGGTTTGAGGGTTCACCTTTTCTGAAGTATATGACATCTATTTTCAGATAGTGTAAGCTGTTAAAATACCTAGGTAACAAAATCACATACTTAGGTAATTATTTGTTTGTTTTATTTATTCTATAACAATATTACATTGTGTATTATTCTTATATCTCTTTGGAAATGTTGCTGCTTATCACATTAGATAGTTAGCTCAGCAGCAGGAGATCACAGCTCCCAAACGTTCCTATAACCGTTATGGTAGATAATCGTTTGAGCTGAAGATGGCTGCGGCATCTTTAGAATAGTTTTTAGTTTTTTGCTCATTTACGTAGTCCAGTGTATACATAATATTGATAGCTTATTGTGCGGTGACGTAACGAACAAGTGTGCAGCTAATGAAAAATTAGTTTCAAAACGCGCGTAACCAGCCTTTAGTTGAACAAACAGTTATCCGGGGTCTCGGCCACCCACTTGTTTGTAAGGAGGCTATAAATTTACAATCAACAAGGCCTTAACCGAACAACGTTGCTTTTATTTTATCAAAAATGAATAAAATCATAAGTACACCACACCCTGACATTGGCAGAATTCACCTCGCTAAAACCGGCGAGGAGTAGAGGCCATTAAAAAAAACTTTATGCCAGACGGTAAATGAATAATAGTCTGTTTTTTTTTCAGAGACTAAAAATTACAGCAGACTCGTACTACAATCTATAGTAGGAGAGCCCATGACACTGAACCTAGTTCGATAAGTCTCTTAGATGAGATATATATAATTAGACGCGTCTTTAATGGCGGAACACGAAATGCTGATGCTGCAATGCAAAAAAAGTGGTGGCGTATTTAATTTTTAGGGTTCCGTAGTCAACTAGGAACCCTTATAGTTTCGCCATGTCTGCCCGTCCGTCCGTCCGTCCGTCCGCGGATAATCTCAGTGACCGTTAGCACTAGAAAGCTGAAATTTGGTACTAATATGTATGTCAATCACGCCGACAAAGTGGTAAAATAAAAAGTGGAAAAAAATGTTTTATTAGGGTACCTCCCCTATACGTAAAGTGGGGAGTGATTTTTTTTTTCATTTCAACCCTAACGTGTGATATATTGCTGGATAGGTATTTAAAAATGAATAGGGGTTTACTAAAATCATTTTTTGATAATGTAAATATTTTCGGAAATAATCGCTCCAGAAGCAAAAAAAAATGTGTCCCCCCCCCTCTAACTTTTGAACCATAAGTTTTAAAAATATGAAAAAAATCTCAAAAGTAGAACTTTATAAAAACTTTCTAGGAAAATTATTTTGAACTTGATACGTTTAATAGTTTTTGAACAAAAATTACAAAATAATTTCTGAACTAAGTTTGTAATTTAACCGTATAAGCAGGTGTTTATTGTACCTGTAATTTCTACAAAATCACAATGAAATGACGTGCTTTCAAATAAAGTAAAAACGGTGAAAATCGATTCACGCAATAAAGAATTATCCCATAAAAATCATCTTCCATACTTTAAGCTCGCGCGCAATAGTTTACTTAATTTGCCGATAGATGTCGCTGTACGTGGAACGCTCATATCACATCATAGTACATGGCGGTGTTATTTTAACTCTTATGTGGGGATACTTACTGTGACGGACGGAAAACTACGGAACCCTACACTGAGCGTGGCCCGACACGCTCTTGGCCGGTTTTTTATTTTATTTATTAAAAAATCCGGTTTCTAATACGATAAGTCTCCTAGATTTCCTTTGTTCCTCGAAGCAGGGGAGGGGTAGGGCTACACGATAATGCGGTTCTGCAAGCCCCCGTGCGTGGCCTTGTCAGTGGCAGCAGCATCGAAAGATTGTAGATGTATGAAAACACAAAACGTCTGATCTTTTTATAACAAAAACAAGATGTTATGTAACCTAAACTTAGCGCCTGAACTGCAACAAGATGTTACGTTATTAAAATGATTTTATATTTTCAACGACGCGTAAGTACGTAAAGACGCGTCTAATTGTATATCTATCTATATCTGTATCTAGGAGACTTATCGAACTAGGTTCAGTGTCATGGGCTCTCCTACTATAAAGTATATAATTGTTATAAAAAAAGCTAGATAGATAAATATATAACTACCTGTTTTACCCAATCTAACTGTTTTTGTACAAAACTAGATAGAATGGGTAGAAATCGAACTGTCACGAAGTTGTGTGTGTCTAAACACTACTGTGTGAGACTAATCTCTGGAATAAAAAAAACCGGCCAAGAGCGTGTCGGGCCACGCTCAGTGTAGGGTTCCGTAGTTTTCCGTCCGTCACAGTAAGTGTCCCCATTTAAGAGTTAATAACAGCGCCATGTAGGATATGATATGAGAGTTCCACGTACAGCGACATCTATCGGCAAATTAAGTAAACTATTGCGCGCGAGCTTAAAGTATGGGAGATGATTTTTATGGAATAATTCTTTATTGCGTGAACCGATTTTCACCGTTTTTACTTTATTTGAAAGCACGTCATTTCATTGTAATTTTGTAGAAATCACAGGTACAATAAACACCTGCTTATACGGTTAAATTACAAACTTAATTCAGAAATTATTTTGTAATTTTTTTTCAAAAACTATTCATCCTATCAAGTTCAAAATAATTTTCCTAGAAAGTTTTTATAAAGTTCTACTTTTGAGATTTTTTTCATATTTTTAAAACTTATGGTTCAAAAGTTAAGAGGGGGGGGGGACGCATATTTTTTTACTTCTGGAGCGATTATTTCCGAAAATATTTACATTATCGAAAAATTATTTTAGTAAACCCCTATTCATTTTTAAATACCTATCCAACAATATATCACACGTTAGGGTTGAAATGAAAAAAAAATCACTCCCCACTTTACGTATAGGGGAGGTAACCTAATAAAAAAAAAAATTCCACTTTTTATTTTACCACTTTGTCGGCGTGATTGATATACATATTAGTACCAAATTTCAGCTTTCTAGTGCTAACGGTCACTGAGATTATCCGCGGACGGACGGACGGACGGACGGGCAGACATGGCGAAACTATAAGGGTTCCTAGTTGACTACGGAACCCTAAAAAGGACATACTTTAGATATCATTTCAATAAGCGGCTTATGTACAGTCACCGGCAATAGTATCTTCCTACACGAAGGCCGCAAAAAAATGTGACACGCTCCTATGGCCCTACAAATAAGAGGGTGTCATATATTTTTGTGGCCTAAATAGTGTAGGAATATACTATTGCCGGTGACTGTATACTATTGATCAAGTGAAAGACTTGTCTCGAGGAATCATAATCTAATATTAATCAATGTTACATTACAGTGGGTATTTATTCGAACCTATTAACTTTACTCTTTTCTTTGTTTAATCAGCGGAGAGAAAGGATTATAGTCTGCCAATCTCTCGCCCTAAACGGCGAAATTGCTTTTGCATACCTTGTGGCTAACTCGCTTTTCCTTTTTGATCCCTTGACTGGATGAAACCCCATAATTAAGTTTAAATAAATAAACTGTGTGAAAATTGTTCTGAAACTGATGATTCGTTGTAAATCGAGTTTATTTATATATTATTCCCTGAAATACTTACTTTATATGAAAAAAAAACGTAAAATTTTAATAAAACACATGAAAGTACTTTTATTATGGCCAATATACCTACTAACTACCCTTAGCATATGTGGTTATATCAACAATACACCCTGTATACCTACCATTACTTCTAACATTTTTATTTGTACCGTCCCTTGACAGCCTAATTCTTGAAACTATTTCCTTCCCACCTTTTTAGGGTTCCGTAGTCAACTAGGAACCCTTATACTTTCGCTATGTCCGTCTGTCCGCGGTCTAGCTCAGTGACCGTTAGGCGTTAGCACTAGAAAGCTGAAATTTGATATGAGTACCTATTAATCATGCCAACGGAGTGATAGAATAAAACTGGAAAAATATTTTTATTAGAGCACCAACCGTACTTGTAGTGACCAGTGAGGCGCTTTGTTTTTGCATACATCTACAATATTTTGATGCTGCTGCCACTGACAAGGCCACGCACGGGGGCTTGCAGCATCGCATTATCGTGTAGCCCTACCACTCCCCTGCTTCAAGGAACAAAGGAAATCTACCGGATTTTTTTATTTAAAAAAAAAATTAAAATACGCCACCACTTTTTTTGCATTGCAGCATCGGCATTTCGTGTTCCCCGATTAAAGTCGCGTCTAATTATATACAGGGTGTAATCGTTAAGTGTGGCCAGGCCATAATTCCGTAAATATAACAGATATCAGAAAACTTCCAACTGATATCGAAAGTGCGTTACCCAATGAGTAAAATTACATTAATAACTTTTTTTTAAATAAAATCCCAAACATTAACTTCAAACCCGGACCGACGTTCGGATAAAGACTAGTTTGTACGGTCTAGTCATTTCACCGTTATCAAATTATTCATGAATTGTTTTATTTTATTCCATATCAATCAATTATCATGTTATTACAGTTTATTCGTGCAAATAATGAATCTCAAGCAGTTTTATCTCTTACGGCACCGACGTTCTTCTTTGGGAGTGAGTCGTCGTAGGTACTAACTGTATGGGAGCGTTTAAACTTAATATTTTTAATATTAATACTTTTATTTAAAAAAAGTTATTAATGTAATTTTACTCATTGGGTAACGCACTTTCGATATCAGTTGGAAGTTTTCTGATATCTGTTATATTTACGGAGTTATGGCCTGGCCACACTTAACGATTACACCCTGTATATCTTATCTAGGAGACTTATCGAACTAGGTTCAGTGTCATGGGCTCACTTACTATTATGAAATAACTCTGGAAGTATTTTTTCTGCTCATTTTGTAAGAGAATAACCCATTCATAGTAAATATCATTACTTCGGAACAGTTATCGATAAATTAGATATTGGAAGGAACTCCCTAGTTAATTCACATTTTTGCCACAAAAACTTCTTTCTCTTTATAAGAGTTTGAAACTCGTAATGTCTGATGTTTATGGAATAACGTTTAAACGTGTATACATACATGTTTTAGAACTACACATACCTATAGAAGCAGCTATATGAACTGCATTATTAAAATTTCGCTAGTTTCATACGCTACGCTTCATGCGCCAGTTCCGTAAATGGCATGAAGAAAAAATATAAAAATTTACCGCCCTCGAAATTAGTTTGCTAAAAACTCTGTGTATGGTCTCATGGGATAAATTAAGTACGTATTCAAGAGAGAACGTAGGTAGGTAGCTTATTTCTTTACGCTATAGTAATGAACGGGCGATTTATTCTAAACAATGCACTTGCACCTTAAATTGTAAGTTTTTTTTAAATTTAGAACAAGTATAAAGGTCCTGCTTGCGATTTTGTCGTTTTAGAATTAGTAGGTACGTGTGTGATTTCTGCATCTCCATACACGCTAGTGCCTTCATCACATCTACCGAGTACAGTGGCGAGACATCAATATGCCACTCGACCGAGACAGTAAAGTGGCAGTAAATTTTAGGCGAGTCAGTCAGTTTGTTAATAAACGACGTGCGTCAAAGCTCAACGTACTCAATTGTAAATAGGAATTAAATATCGTTTCAGAATAAACGAAGATTTTTTTCCTAAAATAGATATTTGTGGAATCGTTGGAGTAGAAAAAGTGTTGGTTTTGTACGGGATGTCCTTAGAATTCTGAGGGGATCTTGATCTTTGTGCGGCGAAGACTGTTTTAAAGTAATTGCAATCCTCAAATAAGTTTGGAGGTGAAATATCACAATGAGGGTTTCCGCGATCGAGTTTCTCACTAGATGGCAGCACCGTGGCGACAGGTCTAGCTGTCACAATCCACCAATCATGTTTAACCATATATTTTTTGATTGGTGGATTTTGACAGCTACTGCCAAAAAGACCTGTCGTCACGGTGCTGCCATCTAGTGAAAATCTCAATCGCGGAAACCCTCATTAAAGTCACACATATAGGTATACATCACAATAATATGATTCAACTATGCCATAGTAGATTAAATTATTTAATAGTTAATGACCATAAAATTAATAATTTTATAGTTAAGCGCATGTACGCAAAAGTGGGCAATGTTGCACAGACCTAAAATGGCGCTTTGCTAAAAGACAAACGAAGTGCGCAAAAGAGAAACCAACACGTATATGAACATTCCGCGAGTGTGAAAGAGATACATGATCAGGGAGTCTATTCGACATGGCATAACTGACAGTCGCATGCGAGACAACTATGATATCACACTTTTGTGACAGTTGATTCACCTAACCACTTACGTCAAAATCAACAGGTCTCACTAGAGGAATTTCTCTATTGGCATGGGCGCCATCTTATTGTTTTGACGTTGACGTCAGTAAATTATGGGAATCCCACGTAAGGCATTTGTTTACCTCTAGTAGGTAAAGAGAGCCTTGAAGCATTTTATGAAAACTCATTTGAAAGCGACATCTCTGAATGTCTTCTGAAACTAAATACGTGTATGAGTATGTGTGTAAATCATACGTGTATTTTCGTGCTACAATACTAGGGTAGAATTAGGGTAGTCTACATAGACGGCTTACAAGCAATTTTTTAGATTTGACGATGCCTTTTTGGGTGTAGCAACGATGACGAAACCTGTGCTTTGGGTAAAAGATATGTGACAAATATTACATATTGAATAAAAATGACTGGTATGAATGATTTTAAGATTTCTTGTAACCAATAAATGTTTTTTGTCACAAGAAATAAAACAATATATTGACTTGTAAACCGACCACGTAGATCCATAGGTTTAGTGTAAATAAATTATAATATCAAGAATACAACCTTGATATCTATCTCACGTGTTTATATCGAGACCCGAAAAAGGGAATGATTACAAAATTATAACTAGTGTATGGTTACTAAAGTTGTATCTTCAGCGTTGCGGGGAGCACTAGAAGCAAACAAACTGCTGCCGAGAGTATTACAACATTTTTCACCACGCCACGGCAAAAAAATACAAGCTTAGCAATACATAAAACAAAACAAATTAATTCTGCCAAATATTTATGGTTCAAAATCATCGTTCTATAACGTAAAGTAATAACTGTTCTCCCTTGTGAAAAAAAAAAGAATATTTTACTGACGCTTTAAAAAAATCAAGATAGGCGGTGGTGCTGATGTGGTGAAAAAGCATTCACACACAAGAAAATAATTTTAATAAGAAAAACTAACTACTAATAATATAATTATTTAATTTTGCAATGATTCTGTCTGTTTTAAAACCTACTTATAGTGCTGCAGTCTTTGTTACGTCAACGTCTATGGAAAGTTTGAGGCATTTCAAAAACATCAGAAAAGAAATTAAATTCGAGAAATAAATGAATCTTACACAAATCGAACTAGGCCCACAGTAAGCTCAGTAAGGCTTGTGTTATGGGTACTAGACGATATATATATATATATATATATATATATATATATTTGATAAATATGGATAAATACTTAAATACATAGAAAACATCCATAACTCAGGAACAAATATCTGTGATAAACACACAAACAAATTCCCTGACCAGGATTCGAACCCGGGACCTCCTGCTTCGTAGGCAGGGTCACTACCGATTGGGCTAGGAGGCCGTTATTTCTATCGGTAGCCTGGTAGTCAGTGCCTTAAAGCCCTTAAAGGATTGTTTGACATTTGATACTTCACGCAGATAAACATAGTAGAAAAATGGAGCAACAGTATAGTAATTATCAAAACAAACTCTGGTAGCCTGGCGGCCAGACGCCTGACTTACGCTCTAAGGATCGCGGGTTCAAACTTGGCTCCTACTACTGCCTCCTAACTTAACTGAGGTTTTAGACACTTCAAACAATATTACACATATTCTTCATAGATTCTGATTTAATGTAAGACTCTTATATTACAAAGGTATTCCTAATCCTGAGAGTTGAGGATGTTATGGAAATATAAACATATCAGGTAAATAAATACAGTGCACAGTAGTACTAGTCATAATCCTCATGATTATAACTAATTGCCACTAACAAGACCCAAGTTTTGAATTACTATTTAGGAGACTCGGGATATGAAAACCAATGGGTCTTCATTTCAAAAAAGAAGTTGACGTTTACTGCAAGTAAATGTAATTGTGTATCTGACTGACTTACGTGTAAGTTATATTCCAATATTATATCATATTATATTTCTTATATAATGAATTGATATGGTTACACATGGCACTTTAAACTATACATACTTGTTTCTTTAAACATCGATTTTTTTAAAGGATGTTCAATTTTTCAGCTGCTTTCGCCACCGCATCTGTATGTTTATTGGATCCGGTGAGGTGAGAAGCCGCCAGTGAGTCTACGCATGTAGTATGCACATGTACATGGGGAATGGCTATACAGCCGCATACAGTCAAGGCGTTGTAGGAGATTTATTGCTAGTGGCTTGCTTAATCTGAGGAAATCTACTCTAACATAGCATCCAAATTACACAAAATAATACAGAGCACAGTGAATGCAGGGTACTGTAGAGATATTCTCAACAGCAGGGTGGAAGAACCCTATAACTCATCGCAATTTTTGATGTTTATCCATTCGCTCCTCGGCTAGATATCGACATTTCTTTTATGGCAGCTTTTGGAGGTCGTTTGTTGCTTTACGTCCGTAGGAAGCACCCTAAGAAACCCTACACGTGACCTCCGGGTGGTGCTAAAAGAGCAACAACTTGGCAGCTGCACTGTTCCTTCTGAATCTCGCAGCGCACACTGCAAAGAGAAAGCGAAATCTATTATCAACATGAATGCGAAACGAGGCAACCCAAAGGCTCCGTCGACAAAGGATGTTGGACCCTCAGTCCGCATCTGTCAACTTAATATAGAAGGCATAAGCCGATCTAAATCGGACTGTTTATCGAAAATTATTAATGACTTTGATATTGACGTAGTACTACTACAAGAGACACATACTGCAGATGAAATGCAACTTACTCGCAGAGGAGAGCTCGCTGGATACAACCTGGTAGCAGCCACGTACCATGCCCAATATGGTACCGCAACATATGTCCACCACTCGATCTCACAATCCACCACTGTCATCTCCAATGGTATAGACCGAGAAAACATTGCCGTAACCTCAATCCAAGTAGGCGAAACCAAAATATGCAACGTCTACAAACCGCCTAAAAGTCGATGGCCAAAGCCCGCACTGCCAGACCTCCAACATCCCTCAGTGTATATGGGAGACTTCAACAGTCATCAATCATACCACCTGGGGCTACAAATATATTGATGAGAACGGCAAAGAGATCACGGAGTGGGCGGACAAAACAAACGCATATCTTGTCCATGATAACAAAACTAAGGGTTCATTCAAGTCTGCTCGATGGGGCCGCAGCTACAACCCTGACCTGGTATTTACCTCTAAGGATGAGAATGGTCTCCCAGTTCCCGTAAAGAAGTCAATTCTTAATGATTTCCCGAACAGCCAGCACCGACCTATACTTCTTGAAATTGGGTTAAAAATCCCTTTGGTCCAATCCTATCCTGGCCCACGATGGAATTTCCAAAAAGCCGACTGGAAACAATACGCAGAAAAACTGGATGAGAGAATAAGATGGATAGAACCAGTAACGAAAAACTACGATCGTTTTAAAAAGCTTATTATCTCTACTGCAAAACAGTGCATTCCACGAGGATATAGGAAACAGTATGTCCCGTGCTGGAATAGTGAGACGGAGGAGCTCTGGGAGGAATTTCAAGAAACGGGTGATAGATATACTTCCCACCAACTTATAAGGTCCCTGGATGAAGCCCGTAAAGCAAAATGGGAAGAGACAGTCGGAAAAATGAATTTCACACACTCGAGCCGTAAGGCATGGCACCTTTTGCGAAGGTTAACTACTGGGCAGACGTCACAAAAATGTAGCCCGAAAGCCAGCCCAAATGCTATTGGAAGTCGGATAGTAGAGCTCTCGAAAGCCCCGAGTCACAAACTTCACACTCGTGAAACTCGCAAGAAGCTGAAAGGCATAAAATCCCAAACCAGCCCAGATGACAAATATAGTGGCCCTATAACCATACTTGAGATAAAATCCGCAATCGAACATATCACCATTAACAAGGCCTGCGGAGAAGATGGAATTTTCCCCGAGTTCCTGAAGCATTGTGGCCCACGGACCCAGTCATGGCTAGCGGTATTCTATACAAACATAATCCAACTGGGAAAAATACCGCCCAAAATGAAGTTTTCAAAAATCATTGCTCTACTTAAGCCAGAAAAGCCCGCCGACAGAGCAGACAGCAACAGGCCTATAGCCCTACTCAGCGTTGTTTATAAGCTACTGGAGCGTCTGATCTACAACCTCATATCGGACACTATTCTCTCAAAAATTCCACACGAGCAAGCTGGTTTCAGACCGAAACGGAACTGCTGTGACCAAGTCCTCGCCCTAACTACACATATCGAGGCTGGCTTCCAATCTGGAACAAAGTCTTCAGCAGTCTTCATTGACCTCACAGCTGCATACGACACTGTGTGGCGTCAGGGTCTACTCTATAAACTCCTGAAAGCTGTCCTATGTCTGAAGATATTTAGGGTGATTGAAGATTCTCTCACAAACAGGCCGTTTCAAGTACACCTGGACCAACAGTCGAGTAAAACGAGGATTTTAAATAATGGTTTGCCCCAGGGTTCCGTGCTCGCTCCCCTGCTCTTCAACCTCTACATACACGATTTACCAGCCACGACCTCGCGCAAGTTCGGGTATGCTGATGACCTGGCCTTAGTAACTCAGAACAAAAGTATGGAAACAACAGAAGCCATTTTGGAAAGAGACCTAGAGGCCATGGACGAATATTTCCAGCACTGGCGTCTGCGCCCAAATGCTAGCAAGACAGAGGTCTGCTGTTTCCATCTATCGAACAGGCTAGCGAACAAAGAGCTTTAGGTGAGGTTTAGAGGTACATCCTTACGTCATAATTTCTGCCCTAAATACCTTGGTGTAACCATTGATAGGAGTCTGACGTATAAGAACCACCTTGAAAAACTGGCTGGAAAGTTGAAGACTAGGAACAATATAGTCCAGAAACTTACAGGAACATCATGGGGTGCCAGCGCTTCCTGCTTGAAGACAACCGCTGTGGCCCTTGTCTACTCGACGGCGGAATACTGTGCACCCGTATGGATGAACAGTGCACACGTGGCCAGAGTAGACGTTGAACTCAATCACACGATGAGAATAATTTCGGGCTGCATAACGCCAACGCCTGTTTACTGGTTGCCGGCCCTCAGCCACATTGCACCACCAGATATCCGAAGACAAAAATGCCTAGCACGAGAACTTGCTAAAATGTCTGGTAATTCTTCACTGCCGATACATGAAGACCTGGATAGTGTAAAAAACACCCGACTTAAGTCCCGAAACCCACCAGCTAAAACCTTTCATACCTACAACCCAACATGGAAGGACAGCCAAGCGTGGATGGAAGAATGGGAAGCCCAACATAGTGTAGGCAACACCATCTTTGAACTGAACACACAGGAGCGACCCAAAGGGTTCAATGAAAGTCGACAAATATGGTGCAGACTTAACCGCCTGAGAACTGGTATCGGTAACTGTGCGTACCTATGGCAGAAGTGGGGGTGGAGCGATTCGGCGGCGTGCGAGTGTGGAGATCCGGAACAGACCATACACCACATAGTATACGAGTGCCCCATCACCAAATACAAAGGACCAGCTGAGGACTTTAAACAACTGACAAAAGATGCGAGCTTATATCTGCACAATTGTAAATTTTAAATGTAGAAATTATTTGCTAACCAGTGTGTAACCGCCATACGATAAATAAAATTATGGCATATTAATTGAACTTTAGGTTAAATAGGTAATGCCAATCATATTATATTTTAACAGTTATATATTTTTAATAAATACCTACAATTAATAATCATAAAAATTATAAATATTAATGTACTCTCAGTGAAAATGTCTTAAAATCATATCAATTTTAATATAATACTTCTAGAGGTATCTTACCTAGTTTGAATAGTCAGAAATCAACTTCGCGCAAAAGTTTCGTGGGGGCAATTACTAGAGGTCGCCTCCATCATTACTATCGGTAGCCTGGTAGTCAGTGCCTTAAAGGATTGTTTGACATCTGATACTTCACTACTTAAACATTATAGATACTGGTGCCGGCTATACTGTAAATTTATCAAAAATCTAAAATTACCGGTCGGCTTCCATATAGCGTTGACAGCGTTGTAGAGCCCATCACGGAGATATTGAAAACATAAGTCTTAAAGGTCGTAAATGGGCGCTAGTATGTGTGGCGTCAAGTTAAAAATACAAAAAAAAACCGGCCAAGAGCGTGTCGGGCCACGCTCAGTGTAGGGTTCCGTAGTTTTCCGTCCGTCACAGTAAGTGTTAAAATAACACCGCCATGTAGGATATGATATGAGCGTTTCACGTACAGCGACATCTATCGGCAAATTAAGTAAACTATTGCGCGCGAGCTTAAAGTATGGAAGATGATTTTTATGGGATAATTCTTTATTACGTGAACCGATTTTCACCGTTTTTACTTTATTTGAAAGCACGTCATTTCATTGTGATTTTGTAGAAATTACAGGTACAATAAACACCTGCTTATACGGTTAAATTACAAACTTATTTCAGAAATTATTTTGTATTTTTTTTTTCAAAAACTATTCAACCTATCAAGTTCAAAATAATTTTCCTAGAAAGTTTTTATAAAGTTCTACTTTTGAATTTTTTTTTATATTTTTAAAAGTTATGGTTCAAAAGTTAGAGGGGGGGGGGACACATTTTTTTTTACTTCTGGAGCGATTATTTCCGAAAATATTTAGATTATCAAAAAATTATTTTAGTAAACCCCTATTCATTTTTAAATACCTATCCAACAATATATCACACGTTAGGGTTGAAATTAAAAAAAAAATCACTCCCCGCTTTACGTATAGGGGAGGTACCCTAATAAAAAAAATTCTACTTTTTATTTTATCACTTTGTCGGCGTGATTGATATACATATCAGTACCAAATTTCAGCTTTCTAGTGCTAACGGTCACTGAGATTATCCGCGGACGGACGGACGGACGGGCAGACATGGCGAAACTATAAGGGTCCTAGTTGACTACGGAACCCTAATACGTTAATTTATCGTTACGCTTAAATTTTGACACACGGCGAAGCCCACTTACTTAACCACCCACAAAATCTACATACTTACCAAATTTAAGGCCATTACGGTGGGCGTATAAGGTTTTAAGACCAGTTGAAATCGCAATTTGTTGAGCCTTAATTTATTTTTGAGCTTACTGCTCGAAATTTTTACAGAAGCTATAAGACCCGTTTAGTAAGAAAATACCAAATTTAAGACCATACCGGTGGGCGCATAAGGATTTAGGACCATTTTAAGAAATAGTCGGCTTCATAACATCAACTGTAAGACACTCCTCCGTCTACAGCTCAGCCAGCCTCGTAGGTAAAGTCACTAAAATCTTACAGGACCCCCACCCCCAAACCATGGAACTGTGGGCTTAGAGGAGGCCAAAAAAGCTTGGTGAAGTGGTTGGCGGGTTAGGATGTTTTTACCCATCCAAATTGTCAATGGAGCTGGGAAGACGTATTGTGCCAAATTTCTTATGAGTCACTCACTCCTAAGCCGCAGCACTGGCTACCGGCTTACAGTGTGGACAGCTTTTCCAGACACTGTCAGCAATAATGACATTAATTCTCTACTCATCTTGCTCATCCTTCATTCATATACATAGAAAAGGATGGGTACAGAAATATTGACATTATTAATGGATAGAAATAAGTCAAATAATAATACCATTAAATCATTAAAATACTTTTAAAAAAAGAAAAAGGAGAAATATATAAATGTACAAAAATCTATAACATAAAAAAGTTAAAAACTAAAATAAAAACGTCTTCTAAGGCTTTTCCACAAAATATGCACTTAATGAATACACACAAATCATATGTAAGTTAACCAGTGAACGCACCGGGTAGTTCGGTTTAACTGGTCCCTATGCACAACATTACATTGTTGCATTGCGCTTGGTGTTACCGAGCGCCTTTGTTCTTAACTCGTCCACCAGTTTTTGCATTCTACCCTCACCCATTTAGCTTTAAGATAAATATTGTTTTCTCAGTAAGTGATTTATGTAAATCTTTTTGAGAAATAAATGTCTTAAACCGTATAGTATCTGGACCGGCACCTGATTGATTGAAATCTGATTCCGGCTTTGAATCCGTGTTTGTGCTCCACACAGGTGTTATTGCGGTACTTAAGTAAATACCACATGCGTGCCTATGGGATGCTATATGCGTAGACACACTGGCGGCTTCTCACTTCACCGGAACCAATAAACAAGCAGGTGCGGTGGCCAAAGAAGCTGAAAAACTAAAAACCCATAAAAAATTTTATACCTTTCGTAGTCGAGACCCTTGGCGCGTGGGGACCCAGTGCTCAGTAACTTTTTAAAGAACGCAAAAAGAGGCTCGTCGACTCAATTGGTGACCAAAGAGCTGGCAGCTTCCTCGCTCAACTCATAAGTTTTGCGATACAGCGGAGAAATGCTGCCACCATCCTCGTTTGCTAGTTTCTAACATGTCGATACATATAATATATATCGGAACCTCGACAAAACATATACCCACGGTAAATACCCCGTTTTAAATAGTTTTTGTAACTTCCATAAAAAAAATTGCGTTCTACGACGTTGAAAAAAATTGATTTATTTAGAACGTCATATAAATATTGAATACCATTTTTTTTTTCAAAAATAATAAAATATAAGGATGAACATTTAAAGCATTCTTTTAGAAACATGAATGAATGAATGAAAGATTTATTCATGACAATTACAAAAAACATAATAAACAATAACATATACAACCCGAAACATTAATTGCCACGAAATCGTCGCAACTCAGCGTTAAATGCCGGCAGGGCCAGCGCTGGTCTTCCGTTGCAACCATTTGACGACACGCCGCATTGACGCCACGATCACATCCCCAAAGTAAGAATACCTTAATCAAAACAAGAGAAAAAAACCAATAAAAAACAGAAAAAAAAAAACATATACCTGTTATACACTTTATAACGGCATGTTAAACTATAAGCCACTTAAACATGGATATCCAGTTATGCGTGTGCCAATTAAGTAAATATTTGAAACTATTTAGAGTATTTTTTTTCAAAACTGTCCCGCAAGGTTAACTTTTACGGTTTAAAATTTAAAATAAGGCGGTGAAGTGCCTAGTTAATGGTCAAAAAATTTGGAGTGTTAGCTCAAAAATAATACAAATGCAAAAATTACGATTAGATTCCAATCTTAAAATAGGCATGATGACACATATTGATTTATGCAATAAAATTTAGTTGATAGGATGCAAAATGATCAATATATCTAACTAAAGTGAAAATTTATAAATTCTTTTGAAGTGGCTCAAAGATATCAAGCTGCAAAATTTCAAAATTTTACGATTTTTTAAAGTGTGAATTGAAATGATTTTTAACATTGTACTGTAAAATAAATTGTACGGCAAACATACACATAAACGCAACATTTCACTGTAAAAATAGCAATTTCATATTTTTTCCATACTTTAAACAGGGCAACTATGTGATCGTGACGTCACTTTTGCACGTCATTTTGGAGCGTTTTGAGAAACAAATGCAAATCTCGGACTTTAAGTCTCATTTCTGACTTTTCTGTTGCTTTAACGCAATTGGCCCCATATAGACATTTGATCCTCACAACAAAACGAATCGATTGATACCATACATGAAAAAAATTCACCATGCCTATATTGTATGCTCCCACTGGAATTTGGTATGTAGGTTATTTGAAGTAGATTTTACCGTAAGTACAAATTTGGAGCGGTAAAACCACTGATTAATTAACGTTATTTTCTTGTATTTTCAACTTGACGCCATATGATATGATATGATATTTATTCAAGAACAATTTACATCGTGTATACATACTAGCGCCCATTTAAGACCTAGTAAGATTTATATTTTCATGATCTCGAAGATGGGCTCTATATCGCTATATGGAAGCCAACCGATAAGATTTTTGATAAATTTACAGTGGGGCGGGCTAACAAGGTGTAATCTGTGTTCGTATCACGGATTTATATGAAGTGGATCTTTTTCTTAAACCTTGTCCCTAACCAAGGATGTGCATTTCTGTCATTGAATTTGACAACTAGTATCCGATACGTTTGCCTAAGTGAGAAAGAGAACTTGCCATGCGTGAAGAAGGGACAACATGATTCGTAACTTCAAAGAGGGACCTCTGTATAGTACTATTGTTTACTCGGTGCCCTAGCCACAGTTGAAAATTATTACCGAGTAAAAGAGTCGTTCATAGGCGACTAGCATAAAACCGGCCAAGTGCGTGTCGGACCACGCATAATAGAGGGTTCCGTACCTTCCATGGAATAATGGGGGGGGGGTTCACTCAATTTTTCTGACTCTCGAGGCGATTATTTCTGAAAATATTCACTAAATCACAAAATGTTCAAAAAACCGCAATGTTATTTTTAAACACCTATCGATTAATGTGCAACATGTTGATATTATGGGAAAAATTGTTTTTTTGTAATTTAGTTACATGGAGCGCCCCCCATAAAAATATTTTCTCCTTCAATTTTACTACATATAGTCTGTCCAGCCAACGAACGCAGTAGCAATGTACAGCGACCAAAAGTATGACAACACTAAGAATCAGTGAAAAAAGCAGCAATGATCATCAAATTCTATGTTTTTAATTTTAGTTGGTATTTCCACCCCTTTCATTACGTGACATTCACGGTGTGTAAAAAGGAGACGGATATATTTCGTCTGATCTGTCATCAACTGTAACAAATAATCTGGTTGAGGCAATTGACATATGCCATAAAAACGAATTTAAATTCAATGTAGAACGTTGCAGGAGTTCTATCTCACTCGCGCTTAAGACGAGAGAGTGAAATGCACTAGAAACAAATTCAATGTAAAAGATATGTGAATTGAAATGTTCGTCACGAACACGGTGTCTCATCACAAAGGGTCGGCACATGTACGTATTTTAAATTTGCCGCGCTTTTCTACTGAAAAAATGGTTTGCCAGACTATAATTAAATAGCGGCATGAAAAATACAACTTATGTCTAAATTTTATTTTATTCGTCTTATAGTTTCCGAGTAAAATGGCTGTGACATACGGACAGACGGACTGACGGACAGACAGACGGACATGACGAAACTATAAGGGTACCGTTTATGCCATTTTGGCTACGGAACCCTTAAAAGTACTAAAAACGGTCCGATAGAGAGCATAATAGTGGGAGGCGGTACCTCACTCGCACTCGTTACAAAATTGTCACATTTGACACATATTCACATTTTGATTGTCTGCTGACGTCATTACCTCCTTAGTCAAAACGAGACACTCCCTTAGATAAGCTTCTCTGTCGGCCTCACTTTGTGACCGAAGAATGAGATCCACTTCTTATACATCCATGGTTCGATACCTACGTATACCTACTAAAAAAAACCACCAAACTCTCTGCCATGGGATTCCCTACGTCCTGTCAACATATCTAAAATGGTGGCCATAGCCATAGACAAAACGCTCTGGCGAGACCTACTGACAGCTTGACAGTTAGGTGTATCACTCTATCACCTAGTGAGACAACTGTGAGAGCAACGTCTTACAGTTTGGCATCTCGAATAGGGGCCCAGTCTCCTAGCAGGACGACTTTTGACGTCTCTCTTTACACTCAAACACCCGCGTCGTGAGAGCTAATATTTAATCGTGAAAAATATAATATAATCCGGTGTTAAATCACTTAAAATGAAAAAATAATAAGAATGGTGTCGTGTTACGTCCTGGATTTCACAACTACTCAAAGGAAAACCCTAGGTAATCACTCGTTTCACAGGTAAATATGATATTCCGATCGATGTTTTTGAAACCATATTTTAACAAATCAGCCAAATAAATCATGTAAGTAACCGTCTGATACCATTAAATATTAATGATTCTTTTACTGCATGTGAATATTTTATCATAATAGTTAATATTAAAGATTATTTTGTGTAAAAATCGAAATTGTTATTCTACGCTAGGGTTTGACAAAATATCGTAGGGACATATATCGATAACTGTTCGATATGAAAATTTTAGTTATAGCTTCGAAAGAATTATAATAAATAAATAAATCTTGTATTAATATTATGTCATTATACGTATGAATGTTAAATTGTGTTCTTATTGTCTTTGTAACCGTTTGAATCTTGCATGATAGAGCCTGTCCGGAAAGAGAAGTGTCGTAAAATGTAGGAGCTCTCATATAAAACACGACTATTCTCTTTTCGGACAAACGATAAGTAGTAAATTTAAACTGTAATACCCGATTTTAGGGGCTTATTTATTACATTTACTTATTTGTAAGAAACGATTTATATCCTTTTTTTAGGGTTCCGTAGTCAAAATGGCAAAAATGAAATCCTTATAGCTTTGTCATGTCAGTCTGTCCCTATATCACAGCCATAAAAATAAAAAAGCGTGTATTGATGAAATTAACCTGATAGAGGTGTTTTTTTTATGTGCCGTGAATGACCGCTACCGAGTTTTTTTGACTAAATATATTTTACTTTCATAGAATTTTAATATTCCCTTTAGTGTAAAACATGAATGTAAATTTAACGTTGCAAATTATCGATAAGAAAGTCAAATATCGATCAATAATTGACCTGTTGTATTTGGCATCACTATTTTTTACGCTCACATCGACAATTTACGCACACTCTTGCATTTCAGTTTTCGTCGCACTTTTGATCTTTGTCAATCCATCTTACTATACTAGATCTGTGCAATGTTGTAAAATTTTCATTTGTTTGGCCCGCCTGTTTAAAACACTTTTTCTAAACTACTTTAACTGCTTTTTACTGTAGTTTGCTCACTCACACAAATAAATGTATGCCAACGTGTGTGACACAGATAAGTTATACAATATGAACCATTAACCAGGGAAAGAAGTAAAAGACCGCAAAAAGCGTGCAAAGTTGTACACTTCTACGGTACCTGTTTATTGAAGTTCGCGCAAAACGCCTTTTTGATGGCGATGTTGTCACCACTATGGGGCCTACTCTACACACCTGTATTCTGTATGGACAGACATTAAAGTGACGTGATGTGTAAATACTGTACGCACACATAGAGCCACATTACAAGTTCAGAACATATAAAATATTTTCCGGACATCTTGAGAAGTCGCAAGCCCTACACGTCCGCCACGCAAGAGAACATAATTTCCCCGGACAGTTGTGTTAAATCCGCTGCAAAAGAATTCACGGTAAACATCGTAACTAATACTAAAAGTTTAGTAAAATCTAATCACGCAAAACAGTTTTTTGGTCACCGTACCGTATAAATGGTGATTCAGGAGACGTGTGAGCAGGAACAACCCTGCACACTTAGTTAACGATAATGAATCGGCTGCCGTCATGTTTAAGTGAAACAATAACGCCTTTCTTTTTTTTACCTTTTTGTTACGTAGAAATTTCATTATCTGTAATCATGGTCACCCTACATAAACAAATCAATAAAGATGAAACCTCTTAAAAAAATATGACTGCACTTTGATCATGATCATGAAATAAATAATTTTCAAAGTCAATGAGATACGATGTTTCCAAAGCCATCAATTTGACACATGTCACAGAAAAACAAGAGAGTATCAGTACTCGAAGGTGTATTCTAATTGTAGAGTGACCAGCATTGTCGTAAAAAATTGAAACTTTTTATTTCTTACTTTAAACATTTTTTTAGCGCTTATCACACCAAATCTGGTATCAAACAATAGTTTGTTATTAACTGAATCCGTAGTGTCATTCCTGGGCCCTATTTAATAAACGCGACAATTCGACTTATTTGTCACTTTATGACAAATTAGTCGAAATGTCGCGACAAGTGGCGTTTAATAAAGATGACAATTAAGTCCAAATGCGACAGGTAAATACTGACAAAATTGTCGGGCTAAAAAACTGTCTAATAAAAACGACAATTGTCAGGTTTTACCTGTCAAGTATCTAAGAAAATATCCTATGACATATTTGTCATGACAATAACAAATTTGTCACTAATTCCGACATATTTGTCATAACACAACATCGAGGCATGCATATGAGACAACATGAGGGTAATATCAAAAAAAGTTACCTACCACATTTTAACTTTTTTTTATTTCAACTTGTTTGCTATTTGAAATGGACGTCAAGTTAACAATTTTAGGGCTCATCTATGAAACCAGAGAGGTTTTATTTGGCAGATTTAGTGATACTTTAACACATGAAATTAAAATTAATAAATGGAAGAGCATCACAGAACAATTGAAGGGATTGGGAGTATTTAACAAAGATTGGAAATATCTTCGTGACACAACATGGCAAAACTGGAGGAAAAGGACAGTTGTAAGTACTTAAACAATTACTTGGTTTATATCATCTTGTTATAAGGCCAACATGTTATGCTTGATAAATGGTCGTCTGTACTTGTAGAAAGTTGTTTATAAGTACTGACACACATCCCACCCAATGTACACATAAAATTTGTTGAAGTGGTGTAAGTGCCATACTCCTCCTTGTTGCGTGTTGTATTTAGTTGCTGTCCAATTTTATTTATTAAGTATTCAACGGTAGTTTTAGATACTCGAAACCGTTCCATGAATATTCCATCAGTTACATTGAAAGTAAAGTTTATTCTTGGTTTAAATATGCGACGTCGTCGTCGTACAATTTGCGCCAAATATTCATCTTCACTACTATCGGTCGACGACGTTAACACCATTTTTTTAAACTAATCGTACTAATTTAACTGCCGAATAGCGTTGACATAGGATGAAGAGCCTGTCGAAAATCTCTGATAAATTGACAAATATGTCTACCAGTCATGACAATTTAGTGTTTAATAAAACAAATTTTACAAGTTTTTCCGGACAAATTGTCACCTGTCGCCTGTCAAGGGAAATTATTTATTAAACAGAAATATGTCAAATTGTCACGACAAGTCGACATATTAGTAGTTTTTCCACCGTGACATATTTGTCATTGATAATTTTTATTAAACGAAATATTGACAAATTGTCGGATTGTCACCTGTCGCCTGTCACCTGTCATTGTCGCGTTTATTAAATAGGGCCTGCTCACGTCTACTGAATTATTGTGTAGAAATATAAAACGTTTTTTTTAAATAATTTTGTTTATAAATTAATTTTAAGGTATTGTTTTCATATTATACGTTCAGTAGACGAAAATGTATGTTTTACTGTTTTGTGCAAATTAACTTTATTCTTAATTGTTGTGTAGTTTCTTCGAAATCGCATTTTATATACAAACGGTGAATCTGAGTAACCCAACAGATTTTAACCATAAATTCCTGATCATAATTGGAGACTAAAATGTCGTATAAACTTTTCTGGAATTGGCCTAGTTTCAGAGTTAGTCCAAATAAATAAAAAAACATTTTTTATTGTGACTCAGTGCAAAACGCTTTTTTGATGGCGATTTCACCCTTTATTGGGTCAAGTCTAGACATTCTTATTGACCGATATCAAAGTGCCAAGGAATACATTACGTAAACAATTTTATTACAAAAAAAAATGTACTAATTTATTTTAATCAACAGTTTTACCAATAACATTTATAGGATAGGATAGGTTCCCGGCCGGTGGCGGGCCGATGCATGTCTTTTACTTATATCTAATGTCGCCTGCGTGTTACATAGTATGTATTGAACAGTACCTACATTTACGTTTATTTCACGGTGTTCCACCTTTGCTAATTAAATGAAACTTACATATTATGTAGATAGGTAGTTGGTTAATATTTAGTATAAAACCGGCCAAGTGCGTGTCGGACCACGCATAGGAGGGTTCCGTACCTTCAATGTAAAAAGAACCAAACTAATACCAAAAGGTCGTATCTGATTCCTATGGAAGAAGTTTTTTGGAGATAACTCAAAAATGGCTGAACCGATAATGTTCAAAATAATTTTCGTAGAAAGTATATGATAAGGCACATCGCCTCAAATTTTTTCATATTTTTTGGACTTACGGTTCAAAAGTTACAGGGGGGGGGGGACACAATTTTTTCTGACTTTCGAAGCGATAATTTCAGAAAATATTCACTTAATCACACAATGGTCAAAGAAACCTCAATGTTATTTTTAAAGACCTATCGATTGATGTGTCACATGTTGATATTTGGTTAAAAAACATTTTTTGAAATTTAGTTACATCTATGGAGCGCCCCCCTAAAAATATATTTTTTTTCAAATTTAACTCCATAACTAAGTAGCGGCATACAAAATACACCTTATTGTAAATTTTATTCAGATACGTCGTATAGTTTCCGAGTAAAATGGCTGTGACATACGGACGGACAGACAGACAGACAGACAGACAGACATGACGAAACCATAAGGGTTCCGTTTTTTGCCATTTGGCTACGGAACCCTAAAAATGGTGTTAGTACGACGAGCCTGAATTGTTATACAGGATGTTTAATTTTTTAATTTAATTTTTTTTTAATGAAAATAAGTACCTAAGTAGAGCGGTGATTTTTTTTTGATAGCTTTTATATTGATTAGTCAACATTTGTGCAAAATTTGATATTTTTTCGTTTTATACTTTTTGAGAATAAAAAAACTTTTTAGGGTTAAATGCATGCCGTGAGGTTCTAGGTGGCAGTAGAGGATTATAAATTGGTATGTAGTATTTTCTCTTGACGGGGCATCAACTGGTAATAGTTTCGAATTCAAAGATTTGGGGACATTTTTTGTAGAGTTGTCCTGCTACGGCCTTTGTTCCTGGCTTACAGTCCATAAGTGGGCAATCTGTTGCGTGTTCAGCCGGTAGGTAAGTCAGGTAAACAACGCGCATGTTCACGCTTATTTAATACAAATGCAAAAAAATACGTTTATTTACCAAGATTTTGTGTTTTATCATTTTCCGTATTTATGCGGCTTGTGTTTAGCTGTAATTTTTCTTGTAATCCTGTTACAAAATATTCTACTGAAGATTTTTGCGATAACTTCTAAGAATTCATAATTTTACGTAATAACCGATGTTACTTATCTTGAGTTAGTTTAAGTTCCCCATACCAAAATAAGATTAACAGAAAATCTTGAATAGTTTAAATTTAATTCTTGTAGGTACTTATAGGTTTCTACCAAAACGTTAGACTTAAAATAGGTACCATTAATTCTAGGGTAACGAATTTCATGAAAATGAAGCCTTATAAGCGAATAGATAGATACCAGGCAAATAGGCCCCATTTACGACCCGAATAAATAAAACCTGGAATATTTGACGAGCTTATTGTACGGGTTTCAGGAGAATTTAGACTTGGTTTTGATGAATTGCCTCGCTTGTTTTGTATTCTCGCTTTTTTTGATATTCTAATATCAAGTGTTCATCAATCAATGACCTAGATAAAAATGGGTCATATGACGGATATATTGAATTTGACTTCTAGAATTATATGTTTCCGACAATTATGTTGATGGCTCATCAACAAAACATGATCGTTATGCAGCTGTCAGGCCTTCTCATCTTAAGGTTATATAGCCCAGAAAGAGAAAGCTTGTTGGTGGTAATGCCAGTTTATTTACGAATGTTGTCTACATCTAAGAATAACCAAGACTACTCGGAAGCTCACAGCTAAGGCCACTAGCGCTTTCAAAAGAGTAGGTACACTAAAATGCAACTAGGATACCGGCTATAATAAGAAGAGCAGGTGCCGGACCTCCCGAATCCTCCGATATCCATGTTCAGTCAGATTCAAGATTCACCACCATTCAGAGATCTTAAATGATACCTAATAACAATTAAGCAATTTGTAGGCAATTTTGAAAATGTTTACATTTAGTTTTTTTATTAAAAGATTTTTATTTTAATTTAAAGTAAGTGACTGTAATGTAATGATGTGATTTATTTTTGGAATCGGCTCAGAAAGTCCATTCATTTGACACAAGATTGGTTTCAAAATAAAAATTAATTTCCCATACAAAAAAAAGAACGTCATAACCCTCTCCTTTTTATTTAATGTTTTTTGGGCTACGGGTCAAATGGATGCATATGGCCTAAAAATCAACCCTTCCGATTTTCATACTTTTAACACAATTTGCAGCATTTTCCTGAATTTCGAGGTGTACCGCTAACACTAATTGTTAAAGACAAAACACTAGTTATCATCAGTAGATGTGACCAGCTATGACCCTGACCATTAGCACTGTACTCTCTCAAGCACACAACGCAAATATATTTCACTTGTCTAGGTATCGGATCTAATAGACGTAATCGTAAAGGATAACAACAGTGTATTGGTGTACTAACCAAAAGCGCAAAACGTTTTTATTTCAAACATAAGCTCATCTTTAGTGTAAGTTGATCTTTAGTTTCGTAGTAACTAGTTGTAATCGGAGCTCACACTTCATTAGAATGGCTGGGGTGCGAAGCTTCATGAATAAATCTCAGGGATATATTGTCGACCAGAATAGAGTAGCGACATTGAGAGGTTATTTTGGTCCTGAATAAAACTCGGGGACTATGTTGGGTTGGGTTTCTTTTGTGGCCCTAGTTACAATCGGGCGTTGAGAGAATCAATGAACACGTATTTGAATAAGTACTGACTTGAAACCTTTTTCTTTCTATTTTTGTCACCGAAGTTTAAATGATCTTCAACGATATAAATCACATCCGGTTATTCGCGGATGGTCTGGAACGTAATATGACTAGTGTAATATTCTGCCAATATCTCTTTTAGTCTACATCGCGAACGGTCTAGAACATAAATGTCTGCATCATATCCGTCGTTTTATCTTAACGTTAGCGATGTCGACGGAGCCTCGCTACCACGGAGCTCCTATTTCTATGCGGTTTGATCTTCATGAGGTTTCCACAAAAAAAAAAATTCCCCCCCGAAGAACGACTCGTGCAGCAGTTTCTCTGACAGTCTTATTACGTTATAAGACTGGCGGGTTACTTTTCACAAGCCATATTTTTAGTATCTTGTTTGAGTCAGGACCTCCTTTACACGTAATTATATTCCCAATTATAAAATTAATTTTAGAATTTATTATCTATATGAAATGTCACATCGAAGTAATAGGCCAAGAAAATAAGATTTTTTCGAAGAATTAATTCCCAGCAGGCTGGAAATCGTTTTAATACCTTCATGTGGTCCTAAATGCATGTAATCCGAGTTTGCTTAATCCCAAAAGGTGTGCATAACTTTTTAGCGAAAATTTAGCTCTTTGTCAGGTTTTTGCTTGTAGCTCGAAAACAGTACGTCCGACGGAAAATATCATGTACTAGCTGTGCCCGCGGCTCCGCCCGCGTGGAATTCGGTCTGTGTCAGTAAGCGGCTAATTCACCCCTAATTTCTCTCCCGCTACCCTGGAGGCGGAACTTGAAGTAAAGTTGACAGATGGATACGCTAGATGAAACTACCACTAAATGAAACTACACTCAAAAATGAATACTTTTTTTTATCATATTTTTTTTTGCATGATTTAAACGACATAGAGAGTAGTAGGTGTATATCGGACGATACAGGACCACTTTTGTATTTACACGTTCATGTCCACGGCAAATATCATCCAAATCGATCCGCCCGTCAAATCAGTCTAAGCATGAAAGGTAAGAACAGGCGCAGTTGAAATTGGGGGGGCGGGGTCACAAATGCAGAAATGATTTAATTTCTATTTGAGGTGCACTTGGACGGGGACGGGGGTCCATGACCCATGTACCCCCCTTTTAGACGTTGGGTTTTTATATCCTGGCTGAGGATTTTCTTGAATTGGAATTAGTAATCCTTAAGGGGTGATTTCCAGGATAACAATGCAAAAAAAACCGGCCAAGAGCATGTCGAGCGATGCTCAGTGTAGAGTTTCGTAGAAGCCGCCCTGTTACAAAACATCCGTTCAAAAGGTCGTTTATTAAGGGATATTTGGCGGCGCTTACGTCATTTTACTATTCGGCACTTCCTTTCACTATGCGTTTTTGACTGATAATTCAAAAACGGCTGAACCGATTTTATTCAATATAGTTTTTATTGAAAGTTCTTATCAGGCCTCACCAAATTTCAGCTTTCTAGTGCGAGCGGTAACTGAGCTAGACCTCGGACAGACGGACGGACATGACGAAACTATAAGGGTTCCTAGTTGACTACGGAACCCTAAAAAGAGATAAATAGTTAGTTTATGTAACTGTTACGTAATAAGGCCTAATTATGTACAGAAGCATACACTGCTTTACCTACACACATATTAAAAATCCATTGAAACCATTAGAATGACCGCCATCACACCGCCATGACCAACCTTATTGCGCCGGCGGTCGGGGGGGGGGGGGGGGGGCAGAGTTTCATTAATTTTCATACGTTTTTACCACACTGTTACCACACAGATAATACACTGATGTTACGTTACTGGTTGTAATAATGGTGGTAATTACATACTGTTCCGAACGCGGAATAGAGGATTTATGATAGTGGTGTCGATCAAGATATTTATTCTTCAATGTAAGCACATTACAATGCACTAATGAACGTCAGAGAAAAATAAAATACGTGAGTGTCGTGGAACACTCGATTGGGACGAAGTTATGTTATTTAATTTTTGACTTTTTCGTAAATTTTGTGATTTTACTTTTTTTGTATATTTTTGAAATATTGGAAATTTTGGTAATATTGGTAATTTTGGAAATTTTTGGAAATTTTGGAAACTGGAAATATTGGAAACTTTGGAAATTTTGGAAATTTTGGAAATGTATGAAGTTTTTGAAATTTTTGAAATTTTTGAAATTTAGCCATTTTTGACATTTTCGACATTTTTGACTTTTTTTTACTTTTAGGTTCTCGACATTTTTCACTTTGTCACTTCTCACTTTCACTTTTCACTACACTTCACTTTATTCTATTTTATATATTTTTTATTTCATTCCATTCTACATGTTTCTCAATCGTATGGGTGTCGCGTTTTCGTGACGTGACGCATTTTCGTGACGGTCACGTGACTTTTTTTCGCCTAGCCCCCATCCGCGAACCGTCCGAGAAGGAACTTCGTTCCAAAACTACCACCGGTTCTAACCCTACACCTCTGGCCCAAGAAGTATTATGACCGAAAAGAAATTCGACGGAACTTATTTTTTTCACAACAGTAATACATTAAGTATTAGATCTTAAAGATACAAAATAATGCGTAGTTTTTCAAGAAGACATATCAGAACAGCTTGAGAGACAGATAATGTACCTATTGTTTAATTATAAAGAAAAATAAACCCTAATCTGACTGCTTCACAAAACGTTTGATATGTTTTCCTACCTAAACGGTGTCCTATAAATGTTAGATAAATTTGTAGTAGTTTTTTGGTTTGGGCCATGCAACAATTCAAAATTTTTAAATTTAGCCATTTTTGACATTTTCGACATTTTTGACTTTTTTTTACTTTTAGGTTCTCGACATTTTTCACTTCTCACTTTCACTTTTCACTACACTTCACTTTATTCTATTTTATATATTTTTTATTTCATTCCATTTTACATGTTTCTCAATCGTATGGGTGTCGCGTTTTCGTGACGTGACGCATTTTCGTGACGGTCACGTGACTTTTTTTCGCCTAGCCCCCATCCGCGAACCGTCCGAGAAGGAACTTCGTTCCAAAACTACCACCGGTTCTAACCCTACACCTCTGGCCCAAGAAGTATTATGACCGAAAAGAAATTCGACGGGACTTATTTTTTCACAACAGTAATACATTAAGTATTAGATCTTAAAGATACAAAATAATGCGTAGTTCTTCAAGAAGACATATCAGAACAGCTTGGGAGACAGATAATGTACCTATTGTTTAATTATAAAGAAAAATAAACCCTAATCTGACTGCTTCACAAAACGTTTGATGTTTTCCTACCTTTAGGACACCGTTTACGGTGTCCTATAAATGTTAGATAATTTTGTAGTAGTTTTTTGGTTTGGGCCATGCAACTTTGTCCGTCATATATAGTCCTCGAACCTGCAATAACCCTTTGACATTCATGACATTTTCAAATATTTCTTAAGAGCGGGTAAAGGTAAATTTAAAGCATCGACGAGTAATATGTTATAAATATGAACACCTTGACCAAAAAATTACAAATTATTTCAATACCAAATTTCATCTAAATACGTACAGCGGTTATTGGTTGTTTCTTCCCCAGCCAACTTTTTCAACAACCCTCTTCAGTTTTATTATATGTATAGATAGGTTTTATTGAAAGTACCTTTTAGGCTTCACTTCCATTATTTTTTTCAAATTTTTTGGACCTACGGTTCTAATTTAAGGTGGGGGGGGGGGGGGGGGCGCTTTTTTGAAGATGAAACTATCCTTTGTCCTTTCTCGAGACCCATACTATCTCTATACCAATTTTCATCTAAATCAGTTCAGCGGTAAAAAATTCCTCATACCAACTTCCAACCCCCTTTTCACCCCCACAAGGGTTTGAAAACTATCCTAACTATCCTATGACGTTTCTGGAGACTCAAATTATCTCCATACTCATTTATATCTAAATCGTTTCAGCGGTTAAAAATTCTCCATACAAACTTTTAACCCCATTTTCACCCCCACCAGCGTTGATTTTCGGGATTAAAACTATATATTATCCTTTCCCGGGACTCAAACTATCTCTATACAAAATTTCATCAAAATCCGTTCAGCCGTTTTCACGTGATGCGCGGTCAAATAAACAGACAAACAGATAAACAGATAAACAGACAAACAGATAAACAGACAAAAATTCTAAAAATTGTCGGAACGTGTTCTGTTATCAATTCTAAGTATCCCCAGCCAACTTTTTTTCGATTATCTTCCATGTACAGACTTTCGACCCTCTTCAGCTTTATTATATGTATAGATAGAAGATAGATATCAATATTAAAGATGGTTAAATTCTGCCTCGAATGAGTATCTTAACTTCTAATTCGGTTCAGAGGTACAGCCAAAATCAAAAGTTATAAACCGGGAAAATGTCTCATTTAATTGAAAAACTCATATTTCTATTTCCATACCACATATCTTTGAAACAGATGACTCCTGGTGAAAAACTTATATAATAAAAGTTGAAGACAATATAATTTCACGTTATATAGACATTTAAATTTTCAAATTCAGTCATTTTGAAAGACTAAATTTGGCATAAATTCAAAAGCGGTGTTTTTTTAATTCCTTCTAAGTTGCATATTTTCCATAAATATGAGGTGTGAGGCGTACATTTAATGCATTATTACAACTAAGAACATTTAGGTGCAAATTTCTAAAACGTACCCAATCAGAAAACTATTTATACACCGTGTTTTTTTTTATTTCTGGTAATTTCAAGGGTATATTCCTGAGCTTAACTTAGGTTTATTTCTCAAAGACTCCAGTGTCCTAATTAGCTCCAGTTCTGAGGTAATCGATATTTTATTAATGCCTTCTAAGTGTGTAAACCTACATTTAATTATTTTTTTACTCTGATGACCCACTACAAAATGATGCACCTGTGTGTTAAGTCAAATAGGTTCAGTAGTTGTTGATTGATTCTCCAATCTGTAGGTATATTAACTCAACCAAACAATTGAACATTATGACATGTCAATGAAATTTCGAATATTAACAATCCTAGATACAAAGGGAACATATTGTAATGAAAATTTTATAATTGAAAGAAAAATGGAAAAATTCACCGCGACGAGCAAGATTCTAACTTGCCACTAGTCTAGCTCAGTTACTGTTCGCACTAGAAAGCTGAAATTTGGTGAGGCCTGATAAGAACTTTCAGTAAAAACTATCTATACATATAATACAGCTGAAGAGGGTCGAAAGTCTGTACATGGAAGATAATCGAAAAAAAGTTGACTGGGGATACTTAGAATCGATAACAGAACACGTTCCAACAATTTTTAGAATTTTTGTCTGTTTATCTGTTTGTCTCTTTATCTGTTTGTCTGTTTATTTGACCGCGCATCACGTGAAAACGGCTGAACGGATTTCGATGAAATTTTGTATAGTGATAGTTTGAGTCCCGGGAAAGGATAATATATAGTTTTAATCCCAAAAATCAACCCTGGTGGGGGTGAAAATGGGGTTGAAAGTTTGTATGGAGAATTTTTAACAGCTGAAACGATTTAGATAGAAATGAGTATGGAGATAATTTGAGTCTCGAGAAACGTCATAGGATAGTTTTCAAACCCTTGTAGGGGTGACAAGGGGGTTGAAAGTTGGTATGAGGATTTTTTTACCGCTGAACAGATTTAGATGAAAATTGGTATAGAGATAGTATGGGTCTCGAGAAAGGACAAAGGATAGTTTCATCTTGAAAAAAGCCCCCCCCCCATCTTACTTTAGAACCGTACGTCCAAAAAATTTAAAAAAAAATAATGGAAGTGAAGCCTGAAAGGTACTTTCAATAAAAACTATCTATCTATACATCTATCACGTGAAAACGGTTGAATGGATTTTGATGAAATTTTGTGTAGAGATTGAGTCCCGGGAAAGGACAAAGAATAGTTTCCATCCCGAAAATCAACCCTGGAGGGGGTGAAAAGGGGGTTGAAAGTTTGTATGGAGATTTTTAATAGAAATTAGTATGCAGATAATTTGAGTCCCGGGAAACGACAGAATAGTTTTCATCCCGAAAATAAACCCGTCCAGCCCGAAAAGGGGGTTGGAAGTGGGTATGACGATTTTTTAACCGCTGAACTGATAAAGATGAAATTTGGTATAGTATGGGTCTCAAGAAAGGACAAATGATAGTTTTCACTCCGGAAATCAACCCTAAAGGGGTGAAAAGAGAGTTGGAAATTTGTACAGGGAATTATTAACCGCAGAATCGATTTAGATAAAATTTGGTATGGAGATAATTAAGTACAAAAGGAAATAAAATAGTTTTATCTCGGAATTTATCCTTTAAGCGGATACAAAAGGGGTGAAAGTTTACATGGGGAAGAAACAACCAATAACCGCTGTACGTATTTAGATGAAATTTTATATGTATATAATTTGAATCCCCCCCCCCCCCCCTTCCGACCGCCGGCACGCATGGTTTCAGTGGATTTTTAATATGTGTGAAGGTAAAGCAGTGTCTGCTTCTGTACATAATTGGGCCTTATTACGTAACAGTTACATAAACTACTATTTATCTCTTTTTAGGGTTCCGTAGTCAACTAGGAACCCTTATAGTTTCGCCATGTCCGTCCTTCTGTACACGGTCTAACTCAGTTACTGTTCGCACTAGAAAGCTGAAATTTGGTAAGGCCTGATAAGAACAAAAGGGGTGAAAGTTTACATGGGGAAGAAACAACCAATAACCGCTGTACGTAGTTAGATGAAATTTGGTATTTAAATAATTTGTAATTTTTTGGTCAAGGTGTTCATATTTATAAAATGTTACCCGTCGATTATCGTCGATTAGGTCGTTTTAAATTCACCTTTTAGTGCAGTCATTGAAGCGAAAAATACGGTCTTACCTCCGAATTTTTTTACTGTGAACCGATTTGCATGAAATTTTGGAATTAGGCTCATCTTACCCTTAACTTCAAAAGTGAAAATGATCTGAACTCCGCCTATTATTTTTAAGGGGTGTAAACAACCCCTTAATGGAAAAATTGACATTGAGCCATTTTATCGCAAGAAAACATGTCTAATAGTAAGTGGTGAAATTGTAAAGTATTTTCTAACATAATTACCTCATATTAAAATCATTTTCAACCCCTTGAAAATCTTACAACCCTTGCAAACAACCCCTAAATTGAAAAAATCACAAAAAAATACTTTGGTATGACATAAAAAGATGTAAGTATAGAGTAAGTAATATTTTATATTCTCTATAATAATTATCAAATTTTTAACCCCCTTTTAACCCTTGAAAACTACCCCTTGATAAAAAAATTTTTTTTTTTTTTTTATAAAATGAAAAGGATTTAAATATTATTCCACACTCTCGAAAATGATTATCATATTCTTAAGCTTTTCTACCCTTAAAACTACCCCTAAATTAAAACAGTAAATATATATGATTACATATTTAAAAATATTATAGTCTATGGTTCGTTCTAGATTGATGAAATATGAAAGTCTTCTACGATTCCGACTCGATCCATGACACTGAATAAAGTGTTATCCTTCTTCGCTTAGCCCAAAACTGTAACCTGCCGGTAGCGCAGGCGGTGATGCGGACGCTGGGCCGCATGCGGTAGCGTCCCTAAAGGCCTAACACCTCCGGAGGTTGACATCGGAACAACGAGCGGCATACGCGGGTTTCGTATTCCCTCTTAGGAGGTGTTTAGTTATGGTCTTTATAGACCACGTCGCGTCAAACTGATGGAAGCTGCACGACGGTGGCTCGCTGTTCCTGCGAGCAGGCTGTCGGCGACGCTGGCGCTCGACGTGCCGGTTGTCCAGCACGAGAGTTCAACGGGTACGCCGTGGGCCTGCGACAGCTGTAGGCCTGCCGTAGTGTAACCAGGTACCGAACCGTTAGCTAGCGCGGGATTCCGCAGCCGAGAATATACTGACCAATTGTAAGCACAAACCCTGTTTGTTATTAATTAGGGAGTTAAGATATAAAAGAAGTGTAGTGGAGGGGTATTTACTGCAAATGCTGAATATAAGTGTGGGATGTTTAATAAATCTTGTCGCACAACCTGGGATTTTTATTTTACAAAACCAAGAATCATTTCAATATATACACATTACAATAGTTGTGGGTCTCTATTATACTGCGTACTTTCACATTGCTCCAAATATTCACACTCCGAAATTTTCAGTTACTAAGTAGAAAAAAATATGATAAGTTTTTACCAGGAGTGCGATTTTTGAATCTCACCAAGTGACTAATTCTCACCGATGTGAGTGATTTCCGATAGTAAATCACTCACATCGGTGAGATTTAGTCACTTGGTGAGATTCAAAAATCGCACTCCAGGTTTGTTTAGGACCATAACTCCTTCAATTTTCATGCTATACAGCGGTTATTGGTTGTTTCTTCCCCATGTAAACTTTCACCCCTTTTGTTCTTATCAGGCCTTACCAAATTTCAGCTTTCTAGTGCGAACAGTAACTGAGTTAGACCGTGTACAGAAGGACGGACATGGCGAAACTATAAGGGTTCCTAGTTGACTACGGAACCCTAAAAAGAGATAAATAGTAGTTTATGTAACTGTTACGTAATAAGGCCCAATTATGTACAGAAGCAGACACTGCTTTACCTTCACACATATTAAAAATCCACTGAAACCATGCGTGCCGGCGGTCGGAAGGGGGGGGGGGGGGATTCAAATTATATACATATAAAATTTCATCTAAATACGTACAGCGGTTATTGGTTGTTTCTTCCCCATGTAAACTTTCACCCCTTTTGTATCCGCTTAAAGGATAAATTCCGAGATAAAACTATTTTATTTCCTTTTGTACTTAATTATCTCCATACCAAATTTTATCTAAATCGATTCTGCGGTTAATAATTCCCTGTACAAATTTCCAACTCTCTTTTCACCCCTTTAGGGTTGATTTCCGGAGTGAAAACTATCATTTGTCCTTTCTTGAGACCCATACTATACCAAATTTCATCTTTATCAGTTCAGCGGTTAAAAAATCGTCATACCCACTTCCAACCCCCTTTTCGGGCTGGACGGGTTTATTTTCGGGATGAAAACTATTCTGTCGTTTCCCGGGACTCAAATTATCTGCATACTAATTTCTATTAAAAATCTCCATACAAACTTTCAACCCCCTTTTCACCCCCTCCAGGGTTGATTTTCGGGATGAAAACTATTCTTTGTCCTTTCCCGGGACTCAATCTCTACACAAAATTTCATCAAAATCCATTCAACCGTTTTCACGTGATAGATGTATAGATAGATAGTTTTTATTGAAAGTACCTTTCAGGCTTCACTTCCATTATTTTTTTTTAAATTTTTTGGACGTACGGTTCTAAAGTAAGATGGGGGGGGGGGCTTTTTTCAAGATGAAACTATCCTTTGTCCTTTCTCGAGACCCATACTATCTCTATACCAATTTTCATCTAAATCTGTTCAGCGGTAAAAAAATCCTCATACCAACTTTCAACCCCCTTGTCACCCCTACAAGGGTTTGAAAACTATCCTATGACGTTTCTCGAGACTCAAATTATCTCCATATTCATTTCTATCTAAATCGTTTCAGCTGTTAAAAATTCTCCATACAAACTTTCAACCCCATTTTCACCCCCACCAGGGTTGATTTTTGGGATTAAAACTATATATTATCCTTTCCCGGGACTCAAACTATCACTATACAAAATTTCATCGAAATCCGTTCAGCCGTTTTCACGTGATGCGCGGTCAAATAAACAGACAAACAGATAAAGAGACAAACAGATAAACAGACAAAAATTCTAAAAATTGTTGGAACGTGTTCTGTTATCGATTCTAAGTATCCCCAGTCAACTTTTTTTCGATTATCTTCCATGTACAGACTTTCGACCCTCTTCAGCTGTATTATATGTATAGATAGTTTTTACTGAAAGTTCTTATCAGGCCTCACCAAATTTCAGCTTTCTAGTGCGAACAGTAACTGAGCTAGACCGTGTACAGACGGACGGACATGGCAAAACTATAAGGGTTCCTAGTTGACTACGGAACCCTAAAAAGAGATAAATAATAGTTTATGTAAGTGTTACGTAATAAGGCCTAATTATGTAC